>CM044434.1:105491732-105503783 GCA_024363595.1 Xenopus borealis
ACCTGCTGTGTATTCTATATATATATATATATATATAGTGATGGGCAAATCTATCCTGTTAGCAAAACGAGTCGCGGCACGTTTTTGAGGCGCGTCGCGTAATTTTTTTTACGCCAGCGTATTTTCGGCAGGCAAATTTTCGCTGGCGTTTCCCGAATTTATCCGCCGGTGGCGAATCACGGGAATTCACCGCGAATTCGAGCCTGGCGAATAAATTCACCCATCACTATATATATATATATAAGTCCAAACAATGAAGCAGCACTCGTCAGTTGCAAATGAAGTGTATTAAAATTCTTTTACATCACGTTGCAGAAAAGAATATTAATACACTTCATTTGCAACTGACGAGTGCTGCTTCATTCTTTGGACTTGTCTATTGTGTATATGGGGATGAGACGGAGTCTCCTCGAGAAGCGTACACCGAAATAGTAATGAGTCATCCAACCAATACTGTTTATATATATGTGTGTGTGTGTGTGTGTGGGTGTACAAACACACATACATACATACATACATACATACGAACATGTATATAGAACAATGTGTATGTGCCGCACAACCCTAAACAAGCTTTTTAGACCTGGGTGCTCATGCGTCAGAAATAGAAACAAATACAAAAATGATGACACTCGCAGGATTTGAACAATAATAACAAAAAGTTATCAAAAAAGAAAAAGTTTATTCATCCGTTTCGGTCCCACACAGGGACCTTTATCAAGGAAACACAGTGCAGAGGGGACATTCACAATTTATAGCCAAAGAGAGGCTAGGTGATTAAAGAACCTGCCCACCTTGCGACATCATGGTAATGGAAAACACACCTGAATGTAAAAGGAACCACTGGTTGTAACAATGGGCCCATGTTTGATGTATAATCCAAAAAGGCCCACTCCTCAGTATGCGCCCACCTCCGTCATGGGATCAGGGGGAGCTAGACCATGTCCCTGTGTCTATAAACACTACAGTAGAGGTGGGTAAGTCACCACAAGGCACACTACAGACTCGGGCAATATGCAATAAGGTAATCACTTCTTGGAGGGAGACTACATAGACCAATCAATACTTAGTCCAATAAAGTCGGCCGCTTAACCTAGTGTAGGCATACTAGGAGAGTGCTCTATAAGCTGGACCGACTATCCAGATGGCACCTAACATGCGTGCAAACCAAGGACTGAGGTCAATAGAGTTAGTGCATTTGCCATTTGTCGTAACCCACATACCTGTATAAGGGATAAAGCGACATGCTACTTCCAACTTCCAAAAGGGAGGAGTGCCTTGACCATAAACATCAACAAGAGTCACTTACATGTGTCCTAAACCAGAGGGACCAGTTGGGTATTGGTGTGGGTAAGGGAAATAAAATCAAAATCTGAGCAGTAAAGACAGGGCATAGCAAATGATTTGAAATCAAGAAAGCTCTAAACAGAAGTCCAAACAGACCTTGATTATCCAGTGGGTATAAGAATAGGGTTATCACCATCCATCAAGTCAATATAGGGCTTGCATAATAAGCCCCCCATAAGTGCTAAGTGAAACAGCCCAGTGTTCTCTGCATAGAAGGGCATTGTTCCAGTCACCGCCTCTGCTCAATGGTGGTTGATGGTCAATGTCAAACAAAAAATATTCGAAGGATAACACACATCAATGTGGTATCCCTTACCACAATAGAAGTGTGGCCCAGGTGCTCCTGCCCCAGGCCCTCAGCTCAAGGGAGCAGACAATCCATAAATGTAACACAAACTGGTTGGTGCAAGGCACACTGGAACTCACACTTAGATCAGACCAGAAAAAATAGTAAATAAAAATGAAAACTTTATTTTATATAATCATCTCTTGCTGGACGCGTTTCGTGTCCGTGTGACACTTAATCATAGGCTTGAGTGAACAGGCCAACAAGACAATATTTAAAGGTAATACAGCCAATCACAAAAGAGGAGGGGAGGGGCAAAGCAAAATGACATCACAAATATTTTAAAACAAAGTAAGCCTCATTACAAAGATGAGCTTAAAAAGATGAAAATATAAATATGAATTCAATCAACATCTCCAAGTAGATATGCACTATCGTAGACATAATGACAATTGATATTCATAATTATTGATATCGTAATAGAAACAAACGTACAAATAATTGCATAGATATTTAAAAATATTAAAATTCTCTCAGATAAATATGAATCCTTACTTTTAGTCCTCAGTTTTCTGGTATTAAAAATATTATTAATAGGCATCTTGCAATACTTCAAACAGATGACAAATTGAGAGCAATATTAGGTTCCATGTCTAAATTTGTCACTAGGAAAAGTAACACAATAGGAGAGATTTTATCACCAAGTGCCGTTTGGGATAAAAGAGATAGCACTAATACTTGACTTAGACATTAGGGTACAGTCAAATGTTGCTCCACAAGATGTAATTCATGCTCATATTTATTATGTGGCGACACTTTTGTTTCCACCATTACCAACAGAAGTTACAACACATTACAATATATTAATTGTGGCACTAGGAATGTCATATACCTCAGTACATGTAAAAATTGTAATAGTCAATGTGTGGGACAAACCTCTCGTTGTTTTAGAGAGAGAATCAGAGAACATATTTCGGACATTCGTAATAAGAGGCCTACGAACGTCTCTAAACATTTTTAATCATGCACAGATGACAATATAAAATATTTTCAAATACAAGGGATGGAGCGAATTATAACATCATATAGAGGTGAAGATACTTCAACAAGAGTACTTAAACGGGAAGTGCTTTGGATTTTTACCCTTGATACCAGGTTACCTAAGGGTCTCAACTCGGACTTTGATGTGTCCTGTTATTATGATTAGAAATTGATTAAACTATTCTTATGTATTTTTATTTCTGACATTAAATAATCCATGGATCTTGTTACAGACCTCATGTGTCCTGCCATTAGAATTAGAGGCCAACATTGTCTTTTTTTTTTTTGCCTTGTCCATATGCCTATTTATTTATCTTGATATTTATGAACAAATCAATGAATATTTTCTATTATACTGTTTCATATTGTATTTATTATTATTCATATTGTTCTTTAACAAACATTTTTCTATACGAACCAATTCTTTTCATATTGTATGCATATTTATCTGAGAGAATTTTTGTATTTTTAAATATTTATGCAATTATTCATACGTTTGTTTCTATTGCTATATCAATAATTATGTTATACAGTATGTTACTATATCAATAATTATGTTTTCATTTTTATTAACTATGTTTTTCTGGTCTGATCTAAGTGTGCCTTGCACCAACCAGTTTGTGTTACATTTATGGTTGATGGTCAATGGCCATACACTTAAATGTAGGGAGCTCATGGTTATGGTTGAGAAAATGTCTAACCATCATTTGTGTGGCCTGGCTGTCTTTGAGGGCTTTACTGATTGCTGAGCAATGATTGCTAATGTGTTCCCTTAGCGTGGTGGTGGTTTTGGGTAGTGTGTAGAGAACTGGAGTATGTGGATATTTAGTTGTCATATACTGATATGCATCAGTGTCTATCCAAACTGGATCATATGACATATGTAGATAACTGTCAAGTTCCTGTTTGAATTTGGGAGTGGGATCACTTGTAAGGACGCTGATGCTACAGAACCGCTCACCCAATGTATCCCGTGGTTGCGATATAAAACACTGCTTGCACGCAACAGGGCCTGAGGACACGCTGAATGAATGATCTGCACAGGGATATTCATTGCGGTTCATGACTTATTACCCTCCCCCATCAGCACTACGGAACAGCAAGCTCCGACAATCCAGAAGCAGGGACTGACTGTATGCCGACTAGGTGTATGACCGGTACGTCCCTCACTGATTGATCCCGCCCACAATTAAAGCTCTATGCACATAAGACTATACACAGCATCTTCCTGCATTGTACTGTGATTTACATTAACCCTTGATTATAGCTTTCCAGCATTTCACTCTGCTGATTTACCTACACACACCAGCCATAACTGGAAGACCATGGAAGACCCTGCAACACTTCAATGTGGACACCAGTGCTTTTTAATGGTTTCAGAAACCACCAAAATCTGGCATTTATTAAATAAGCCTTTAAATGTTAGATGCCTAGAAAAATAGTGGGGTTGTGTGCCTAGTAGTGATGGGCAACTCTGTCCCGTTTCACTTTGCCAAATAATTCTCAAAACTGCTAAAATTTTCTAAATGCATTGAAGTCAATAGGCATCACAACAACTTTAACGCTCTGAAATTTTTGACTCAAGCTACACTTTTTATACACCACATAGTTAAAGTCAATGGGCATCCGAATAATTTTGACAAGCGACAATTTTTATTTGCACGCTACTTTTTGTCACAGAAACAAAGAAAAATTGACCACAAATCCATGCCTGCTGAATTTATTCGCCCATCACTACTGTCTAGAAGATGTTTTCCATTAGGCCAGTAGTTACTTTGTAATACAGAGTTGTGAGCACTAGAGATTACTGAAAGCAAAATTATTTAGTCTATGAAGTATTTCTTAAACCATATGCTATAGAAGGATTATGGTTCCTACCTGCTTTTTATTGCTGTATACATTTTACAAAAGAAGCTTTTCCTTTAATGTCAGAACTAGATTTCTATCACTAGTATAAATAAAAAAGACTCCACTAACAACTTAGGGAAAGGTAATGCTGCCATTTGTTGCTATTTCTGGATAATGTCAGTGGCACGATGACACAGACCACCTCATTGACTTAGCTTTACCTCAATACTGCATATTTTTGTCTCCTCTGCATGGTTATTAGCTTCTGTTAAATCATTTTAAAGTATTTTGGGGTCACTGCTCATTAATCCATAAATTCACAAAAGTATGACAGTATTAGTAGTAGGCATTTCAATGCATGCTTTTGTGCCTCATTTCCCATTACTTTTAATAAGATATATATCCAAATTTTTAAAAGTGATTTCCTGTAATAAGAAAACAGCACCTTTAAAGGATCCAAACTGAGATATAATTAATCCTTATTGGAAGCTAAATGTTTATAATGTTTACATGATTTTCTAGTAGACTTAAGGTATGAAGATCTAACTTAAGGCCCCAGTCCTGATCATACTGATAACAGGTCCCACAACTGTACACATAATTACGGTAAGGTAAAGTATTCATGTTTCAGCTACTAAAAGCAATAAAAATCACATGCTGATATTGTGTAATTATTATTTTTTACATTAGTATTTATTTGTTATTGATAAAGCATAACTAGAATTTACTGTATATATGGTTTGGAAGGATTGTAAAAAAAGCTTTTAAGTATACACAGTAATGAGGGTCATACCCCTAATAGCCTGCAGAAGGAAAGTTATTAGGTACAGAATAAAATCCTTTTCACTAAAAGATTAGAGATGGATGACACATCTAAAATAACACAAACATACAGATGTTAATATTGTTACTTGCCTGGAGAGTGTGCATTGATATTCTTTTAAATGTCAACTGCTATGCTTTTCTATTTATAGGTATGGTGCTAATGAAAACCATGCTTTATTAACCTTCCCAGAAAAAAGGCCTACATTAGTTCCTTGTAATTTGGTATCAGTTAATTTACCATAACAATATACTATTATATCTAATTGTTCTAATGAAATAGTATACAGGAACATTTGGGTTTTCACAATAGCATACCATTGAATTTCCCTAGCTCCTCATTAGCTCAGAAGGTGCCATAAGTGATTTCAGCTTTCTAAAATGTGTTATGAGCACCCAATTAACAAAACTAAAAAGAGTCTACAGTGATTTCCTGTACCAACAACCCCTTTCTAATATTCAGGTGCATGTCTAATTTGGTGTACTGTAACAAGACACCTTAAATCTTTACATTTTTAGTATCCAGAT
Organism: Xenopus borealis; assembly: GCA_024363595.1. Lineage (NCBI taxonomy): Eukaryota > Metazoa > Chordata > Amphibia > Anura > Pipidae > Xenopus > Xenopus borealis. The sequence goes on from CM044434.1 coordinate 105,497,605, forward strand.
GTTTTTCCAACCCTGCAGCTGTACACAATTCTAACTGCTGTACAAATTCTCACTGTTAATATTTAGGGCATTTTTTTTTTATATATGTGATGCTGCCAAGCTGCCAGGTTTTAACTGGTGCTATGCTTGTTCATATGGGGTGGTTCAGTAACTTGCTGTTACAACATCTGAATTATATATTGCATCTTTCTTGTCCATTTTATGGCCAGAGATGAAAATATGTATTTGACTATATGTAGCGTATATGATATATAAATATCGCCTTCACAATAATGTTTGTGGGAGACACCATTCTCTAGACTAGATGACACCACTGCATGCCTTCCATTTGCAATAAGTCTGGTAAGTGCAAATAACTTGCAGGGCTCTACGTTTCAGTCTGACTATGTTACACCATTTGAGGCTTTATTTATTATAGCTTGGACACATCTCGTACGAAAATTTGTTATATGCCTTCTATCAAGAGATGCACATGTGAGTAGAACTTACATTGTCACCCACTGGCATACCAAGCTTAATACACTATATAGCACTCCTTTTTTTCAGGCAATTGGAAAACCGACAAATATACACATGCAAGCGCACCACCTCTTTTGACACTTAAACGATTATAGTGGACTAGTGGGTCTACACTTTATTGTGGTGCTGCATTCTTAAAGAAATTTTCCTGCAGCGCTGAGCTCAACCTTTTCTGCTATTCTTATACTTTGATAATCCTGCCCCACAGTTTATCCAGACAACAATAAAGCAGAAGTATACTCCATTTGTCTTTCAGTCATTAACAGATTTTATCTCATCAGATGAAGAAATGGCACAAAGTGTTCACCTTCAATAGTCGTGTTGTGTTGGATGCAACATTTTCCATGTAGTTAACAATAATAATTTAGCATCAGTCCCACATTCAACTTGTGGGATGTGTTTTGTGAATCCGAAACTTGAGTCAAAATACATGTACACCAGAAATAACACCTGACAGCCTAGTTTCCATTGTGTACCTTATAGGTAAAAAAAAAATGCACCTTGCTTCAACTTCCTCCCACACATCAAAAACATGGGACCTTAAACTGGAAATTCCACTGGATCAGGGACTAATGTAAATGACAAACAATCTCTGTAAAGTCCACTGTAAACAAGATGGTATTTTATAAATAAAGAAAATAATTGTTTACCCCCAAAAAACAAAAGCTAGTATTAGGAATACCTAAACATGCATAAATAAACAAGGGCAAAGTATGTTTTCATTTAAAAATGTTCTTTAATTATAAGTATAAGGGTTATATATTTTAACACATGAACATTCAAAGGTGTGCAAACAGGCCTCAGAAAATAATTGGAAAATAGAGTATAAGCTTAAGTAGAACAGATGGTCTTTGAAATCAGCAATAATGTGTGCCTCCTTGAGAGAACTGCTAATGCTTAATTAGGAGTGACATAATTAACAAAATGAATTATACAGAAATCTATTGACTTTTGTTCCTAGATCAACAGCAACAAAACCATACCCCCATAAGCAATAAAAGGCACCCAAGGTGCAGTATGTTATCATGATTTATTAGAACTTTTTCTTTACATATTTCAGGCTACTTTTTACAGATTTCAGCCTGAAAACGGATTATCACCCAAACAGGACAGCCAGGCCCCCATGAACAGCACCAAAGTTCATGTGCCACCGAGTGCCAAAGAACTAAAGCCACACTGAAGACCTGAAGTTGAAGTCCTGAAGCCTTGAAAAGACCTGAAGCTAGGAAAGGAGCCAAAGGAAATTGAAGAAGCTGGAAAAACCTGAGGCAAGTTCCGCTGAACACCGATTTTATTTTATTTTATTGAACCCCTGGTCACCAATATATAGGGGGGGCCTAACCACCAATGACTTTTTTTTTTAAACTTGTAGGATGCCCTGACCACCAGTTTTTTTTTTTACTTTTATGGGGGGTCCTGACGCCAATATTTATTTTTTTAACTTATAACTTGTGAGTGAGGGGTTTAATCATTTTTAGCAGTAGTGTCTGTGTGGACTTTTTAATATGGGCGGAATATGGGTGGGCGGAATCTGGGGTGGGGTTTGAGACGGGATCAGGGGGCCCAGAGAATTTTGTTGTATGGGGCCCTGTGATGTCTGATGTCAGCCCTGTGCAGGGCAATACTATGTTATATTTTTATTACTAACACACTTTGCTTTAAAAAGTACATACTGTATTAACAAAAAATAGTGCTGGAAGTCTATTTTAGCACTACTAAAGTGTAGTAAGTTTTAGCTCATCCCAGTCTATGTGCATTTATGTATAACACGCCATTTGTGGCACTTACTCACAGCCTATTAAACGCATTAAACCTTCACCTGTAATGTCCCAATAAATGTACTTTTAATATTAATACTTTTTGGGCTTTTTTTGGAGGAAAACTTACAGCTCTTTGAGGTTGTTAAAAAGTACATAACCTTGCATTTCTCACAATTGCCAATTAGCGGAACATTCTCCAATTTAGTGAAATCTCTGTACTGTATTAAAATATTTAGCAAAAGCTAAGCAAATCATCTCCAATATCAGCCATCCCTGAGTCTAGACTTCTGCTCACCCTCTCATAGAAAGCAATCTATATTTTACAAATGTGTTAGTTTTTTTTTTTTATTTGACTACGCCTTCATTCCATTAAATGTCTGGATTATTGAAGTCACCCATAACAACCTAATTATGAAGCCTCTTTTATTTTTAAAAGCAGGTCTTCATTCTCCTCATTTATAATGGTTAGTTGGTATCACCACTTAGAATTTTCTTAGTAACCTTAATAAAAGGGGTGCTCACCTTTGAGGTAACTTTTATTATGATGATGAAGAGAGTGATATTCTGAGGCAATATGCAATTGTTTTTTTTAGTTTCTTGTTATTTGGCTTTTTATTCAGCAGCTCTCTAGTATGAAATTACCCTAGCAACCATGCATTGATTTGAATAAGAGACTGGAATAAGAATAGCAGAGAACCTGAATAGATGAGTAATAAAAATTACCAATGACAATTAATTTGTAGCCTTACAGAGTATTTGTTTTTAGATGGGGTCAGGCACCCCCTATTAAAAACTCTAAAGAGTTTGAAGAAAAGGGTAAATTATAATAAAACTATATACAAAAAATTATGAAGGCTTATTGAAAAGAATTGCCCATTCTATACCATACTAAAAGTTAACTGAAAAAACAACCGGTGCAGTGAATTATTCGAGTACAAGAAACCTTATGTATGATTATGGTAATTGAAAATGTTCCTTTTTGATAGATTCTTTGTAGCGAGGGCGGTAGTATTGCTACATCGACTTATCCTAGTGTTCCAAATTTCACAAAAATCCTCTTATATATACAATTTATACAAAACTGATTTAATGAAACTTATCTTTGCTCCAAAATAAAAAATAAAAAATAAAATAAAAAAACATGCCTCATAAGTATGCTATGGGCAGTCAAAAATAGCAGTGCAATAACGAAGAATATCCATGTGTCTCTTTTTCATTTTTAATTTATTTGCATCTATCACAACATAGTGTTTTGCGCAGCGGCCCGATTTTAAAAGTCACTCAAAATTGCCTGGCGAGGCAATTTTGAGCGACTTTTAAAATCTCGCCGCTGCTTGTGAATAAGTGCAGGCGACTTTACGTGTCACGGGTGCGCAGCGTGACCAAGCTATTCGGGGAGATTTGTTGCGGCGAAAAGTCGCCAGGCGACAGATCTCCCCGAAAACTCCCCGTGTGGCCTTACCCTAAAACAAAGTTTACCTAAGGCAATGTTTAGTTAAGATTAGCTCTAGTGATCACACACAAAAGGGTAAGAATGACCAAGGACATGCAAATAACTGTTAGCTCCTGTAATGTATCCTCAGCCAAATCCTGCTCTGACTTTATTTCTCCATAAGGGTGTGCCACAGTTTCATTTATAAACAGTGTACTCTCACAATTTATTGGTATGGTTTTAAGAAACTAAAGGGCATATTTTTGTGCTACTTTTGTTATACTACTAATGGAAATGTTTTTGATGAATGTTATGAATGAAGTTATGCAATATTATGGGGCAGATTTATAATTGATCGAATTTTGAATTAAAAAAAAAATTCGAAATTTGACCATATGAATAAAAGGGAAGTAAAATCCTTCGAATTCGACTATCGAATTTGAAGGATTTTACCACAATTCGATCCATCGAATTAAAAAAATTCAATCGTTCGAATGGGGCAGATTTATAATTGGTCAAATTAAAAAAAATTCGAAATTCAACCATATGAATGAAAGGGAAGTAAAATCCTTTGAATTCGTCAATCGAATTTGAAGGATTTTACCGCAATTCCATCCATCGAATAAAAAAAATTCAATCCTTTGAATTTTTTTTATTCAATCAACACTGATTACCAATTTGATAGCTTGGTTCTGGCGAAGTAGGTGGTCGAATAAAAATTTAAAAGGAAAGTTATTCGGCCATCGAATAGTGGAATATTCGAATAACATTTTATTTGAATATTTGAATTATTCGAATTCGAATATTCGATGGTTGAATTTGCCAATTTGCATATTCAAAGATTCAAATTTATTCGAATTATTCACGGGAATTTTGTAAATCTGCCTCTATGTGTATGGGACTTATTTCCCAGGATGCTCAGGACCTGGGTTTTTATTGGATAAGGGGTCTTTCTGTAATTTGGATTTCCAAACCTTAAGTCCACTAAAAAATTATATAAACATTAATTAAAGCCATTAGGATTGTTTCCACTTATTAGTATCAATTATATCTTGATCAAGTACAGGATACTGTTCAATTATAGAAATGAAATGAAAGCATTTACATTTTTTTTAATAAAAATAGAGACTGATGAACAGTAGGTGGAAATTGCATTTTTGCAACAACAAAAAAAAAACCAGAGACACCAGAGCTAAGCTTTAGAATGAGTCAGGTCAGGACTGAGAATTAAAATAGGCCCTGGCATTTGAGATACACAGAGGCCCAATCAGCCCACATAGAGGCCCAAACAGCTCCCACCAGCCCAATAGATACTGACTTTCTATGGGACCTTATAGCAGCCCCTCTGGCATTTGCCAGAACCCACAGATTGCCAGTCCGGGCCTGAGTGCTAAACGAATAGTTTTAGGCTACTTTTTATTCGATATTCGATCATTCGATGATCGAATACAAATTTATCAGTCGAAGAATTTATTCTATACGATTTGAACGATCGAAGACTTCGATCGTTCGAATCCTATTCGATCAGGACTTAGCCTCAGAAGCCTATGGGAGTGCTCCCATAGGCTTCTATTGCAATTCGGTAGGTCCAATCTGGCAAAGAAGGCAATCGAATAAACTTTAAAATTGAAATCCTTCGCTGATCGAATGATCGAATATTTGTTCATTCGAATCTATTCGAATGTATTCGATCATTCGACCATTCGCTATTCGATGATCGAATATGCCAAAATTTGCATATTCAACCAAACGAATAAATTCTACTTCGAAATGCGATCAAATTCGATCGTACTTCGATTTATTCATGTGCATTTAGTACATCGGCCCCTTAAGGTATAGTGATTTAAATTACATAAAGATCCCTTATCTGGAAGTTTCCAAGACTTCCAGATGGTAGATGCTACAACTGTATAGTTATAGTCCATGTAACTGATCATGGAAGCAAACTATGGGCCATTCAATTCAGTGAAAAAACACTATTTTACAATTTATAACATGGACTCATGGACGAGATTCAATTTGAGAAGAGTTAACTTTTCTCCAAATTCTGTTAATTTTTCCCCATAGACTTCAGTAGATTTTTCATGTGATATGAACAGAGATACATTTTTCTGAATTGAATTGTATCTCAAATTGAATCTTGCCCATGAGTTTTCCAGAGATAAAACTTTTTCTCACTGAATTGAATCTGGCCCTTTGTTAACCAGTGCATGTGTATAATGACAGAAAATAAAAATTACAACACTAAGTAATATATTTGCTTATTCTTCAGTTTTCATAACTTCTGAATATACCAGATGTTGAGAGTAAAAGGCTTAGGATTGCAACACCTTCTGTTATTGCTGCATACAACCAACCATGCTTCGCAATTCCCTCAAGTCCTAACTGAAGAGAATAAAACAGAGGGGACCAAGTAACATAGTAACATAGTAACATAGTAAGTTAGGCTGAAAAAAAGACTTGCGTCC
>CM044434.1:105508967-105604068 GCA_024363595.1 Xenopus borealis
CCTCCCAATAATCTGTCCACTCGCTCCTCCACATGTCGAACCCTAGCACCAGGCAGGAAGTCTGGGAGGAAGTTATAGAAGACTTTGATGAAATAACAAGGGAAGTATAGTAAGTATGATTTCCTTGTGCTCAGTTTTACAGTGTAGATTTACTGTACTTGTAATTTTCTTATTTAGTCCCCCAAGAAAAGCATAAAACATTTATAAGTCATAGTCATGAAGATTTAGCTTTTTCTAAAAAAAAGGACTCTGCATGAGGCCCGGGAACTGATCTATTATTATAAATTGCTAAGTCAGCATGTTGTCATTAAAACATACAGTATATTCTCTGTGTTTAATTTCTTGTGTATTATGTTGTATTATATTTCATTTCTTGCTTCAAGGCCTAACAGTAAGGGAAGCTATAAAGTAACTTGCAGATGATTCCAATTTATGGAAATAACATAATAGCTGTATTTTCACATTCTGTTTAACTCTTAACCCTTAGTTTGTTTTGTATTGTAACATTTTTTATTTTTAAATTCAGGTTTCTCATTTCCATTTCTTCAGTAAAGCTGATGCTGAAGTAAATGTAGGATGTATACTAGTTCCTGCAAGCAAAATGTCAAGTGAATGAATATAGCTGTAATGTTGTATGGTATAGATAAAAGCAATATACCAACCTTACAATCAATCTCACTTGTTATTTTATTTTGGTTGTGTTTGTAAATTTTAGCATTTTCTTATTCTCTCTCTGAAGTGAAAATTCAGTGACTATGGCAACATCAAAGCAGATGGATTATAAGGCTTGATTTTTAATGGCTTGTTTTTAGAATTAGGAATCCTGTATTCACCATTCAATCATTCTTGTTGCAGGAGTGCTGCTGCCATGAGGCAAGTTAAGAAACTTACCTCACGCGGCAGCAGCCCGCAAGTTACCAGGGGTTGCGCCTCTGCCTTGTTGCTGTGGTCAGTGAATCCTGCAAATATCAGCAAGAAAACTACAGTGATACAGCAATTGCTAATTTTCTCATAATATTATTGTCTGTATTCTTCTAAATGTTATAAGTGCTCTACTGTCAGCAATTTTTCAATGACCTCTCTTTAGAAAAGGTTATGAATTTAGAATGGTTGAAACCTTGCCGCTTCATTGCCTGTTGAGCAGTGGCATTTATAGAGTATGCTTGTCCCCCCTGCAAAAAATTCTTTGAGGGACCCTGAGCATTGCAGTCCACAACCTCACTCCTTCTCACTGCCTGCACTCTTCCTGCCCTGTCCTGACCACTCCTCGCTTACTTTCGGCCAGATATCAATCGAGGAAGCCCGTCGGATGGCTCCACACCTGGGCCAATAAGCTGCCGACTCGATCTGTCGGCAGCTTTTATCAGCCCGTGTATGGGGGCCTTAAGTTGAAATCATGTAGAAATCAAAGGTAGAATGTCCCTTTAAAGGAAAACTATACCCCCAAAATTAATACTTGAGCAACAGTCTTAGCGTGTGTCGACACTTAAAGGCAAACTGTCATGGGAAAACATGCTTTTTTTTTTAAAACGTATCAGTTAAAGGAGAACTATACCCCAAAAATGAATACTTGAGCAACAGATAGTTTATATCAAATTAAGTAACATATTAAAGAATCTTGCCAAACTGGAATATATATTTAAGTAAATTTTGCCCTTTTATATCTCTTGCCTTGAACCACCATTTTGTGATGGTCTGTGTGCTGCCTCAGAGATCACTTGACCAGAAATATTTCAACTCTAACTGTAACAGTAAGAAGTGTGGGAGCAAAAGACACAACTCTGTCAATTGGCTCATGTGACCTAAATTTATAGTTTGTTTGGTATGTTTGTGTGCACTGTTGAATCATACAATCCCAGGAGGCTGTCCATATTTTTTAAAATGGCTATTTTCTATTTATGATTACGCAATGGCACATGCTACTAAAAAAGTATATTATTATGAAAATGGTTTATTTACATGAAGCAGTGTTTTACATAAGAGTTGTTTAATGCAACATATTTTTATAGAGACCTACATTGTCCGGGGGTATAGTTTTCCTTTAACAATTGTAACATTTTTTACCTTCAGGATTCTTGATTGTTTTGAGTTTGCACTGGTTTTTGTTCAATAATTTGATAAAAAGTCTCTTGATTTGAATTGTTATTTGATTTTGTTGAACCGATTGTATTGGTAAATTAAGGCCATTCAGGTTTGGGAGTTTGGTCAAATTATTTTATGTTACTAATGTGAGAAAAAAGTTGATTTATAGTAAATAACCCCCTTAGATTCTGGGCAGCTAATGACTAATATACTGTGTCACATAAGATACAAGAACAAACCACATAAAACAGTGCTACAGTCAAAAAGTGGTGTTTAGCCATAAACTTGTACTCTATTGTTTGCATTTATAAACAACGTATTAGCTATGGGCAATGTCTGTACTCATTTGTATGCATCTCAGACAGCCTATGATTGACCTTCAACAATGATAAGTCAACCGCATGTAGTCCAAGGGCTATCCAGTTCAGTCTGAAATGCCAGAAAGAAATGATCTGTCATGTGTCCATTTTATTGCTTATGATGATTGACAAATAACGATAAAGGCAAGGTCTGTTGTCAGAATTGATAGGCATAACTAGAAGTGAAAAATCCAATGCTGTTAACACTGCTGCATGAAGTTAATGCTTGGGAAATTCATACTATCATTCTTCAAGTATGTTATATGTAACAACAGTGCTGAGCCTACTTTATTGTTATTCTCCAAAACAGATTATATGGCTAAATGAATCACATGTCATTATTGTAATTGGCTAATGTCAAAAGAAATGTTAAAGGGATCCTGTCATGTGAGAAAAAAAAATTCTCAAAATGCATCAGTTAATAGTGCTGTTCCAGAAAAATTCTGCACTAAATCCATTTCTCAAAAGAGCAAACAGATTTTTTTATATTTCATTGTGAAATCTGACATGGGGCTAGACATTTTGTCAATTTCCCAGCTGCCCCAAGTCATGTGCTCTGATAAACTTCAATCACTCTTTACTGCTGTACTGCAAGTTGGAGTGATATCACCCCCTCCCTTTCCCCACCCAGCAGCCTAACAAAAGAACAACAAGAAGGTAACCAGATAACAGCTCCCTAACATAAGATAAAAGCTGCCTGGTAGATCTAAGAACAACACTCAATAGTAAAAACCCATGTCCCACTGCTTACTATTCAGTTACATTGAGAAGGAAAAACAACAGCCTGCCAGAAAGCAGTTCCCTCCTAAAGTGCGGGTACAAGTCACATGGCCAGGGGCAGCTGGGAAATTGACAAAATGGCTAGCCCCATATCAGATTTCAAAACTGAATATAAAAAAAATCTGTTTGCTCTTTTGAGAAATGGATTTCAGTGCAGAAGTCTGCTGGCGTAGCACTATTAAAGAAAATCTTTTCCCCCGGAACAATGTAGGTCTCTATAAAAAGATATTGTATAAAACAATGCATATGTAAAACCCTGCTTCATGTAAATAAACCATTTTCATAATAATATCATTTTTTAATAGCATGTGCCATTGGGTAATCATAAATAGAAAATTGCCATTTTAAAAAATAAGGACAGCCTCCTGGGATCGTATGATCCAACGATGCACACAAACATACCAAACAAACTATAAAGTTAGGTCACATGAGCCAATTAACAGACAGAGTTGTGTCGTTTGCTTCAACACTTCTTCCTGTTACAGTTAGAGTTGAAATATTTCTGGTCAGGTGATCTCTGAGGCAGCACACAGACCATCATGGCAATATTTACTTAAATATATATACCAGTTTGGCAAGATTCTTTAATATGTTACTTAATTTGATATAAACTATCAATTGCTCAAGTATTCATTTTTGGAGTATAGTTCTCCTTTAACTGATGTGTTTAAAAAAAAACATGTTTTCCCACAACAGTTTCCCTTCGACACACGCTAAGACAGACTAGTGACATTGTTTTCCACATAACATAGCAGTCCTAGGGCCACACATCTTATGTTATGACCCTATACATAGATTCTTCCTTTTCAGTTTGACATTCGTTTCCAAGTAAAGATCCACTGTTATGACCGAAAGCAGCAGTTTGCTCATTAAGTCTATTTCCTGGACTTCATGAGCCTGAAACACACACAGTAGCTGCCCATATAATAGTTGGCACAAATTGCTAATGACAAGTTGTCTTTAGAGCAAATAACTGTCAGTGTTCCTTTCTGGAATCCAAAAATCTGTCAGATAGAGCCAAGGGGTTAAACAACTTCCTTACTGTCAAAAGCAGCAGTCCAGTAATGTTTCTTGTAATTCGCTGAATTGTTTGTAAGAACGCACAGGTTATAGCGAGGCCAAAACTAGCAGATGCTGCAGGCATACTGTGGCACTTATTATTTTCTTTTACATTCACTGATGTTATGCTTCTAGATATTGGATTGTTTTTGATGATGATGATGATGATGATGATTATTTATTTTCTATGGTCTATGGTTGTACCTGAAGGTACCAAAGTAATCACTTTGCTTGGACATTGGCCTTAGGTGGGATTGTCTGGGGAAATACAGAATTAAGATGAACACTTACCAGAAGTATGGGGGTTATTATTATTACAGTATGATCTGAGGCCCATTTAACCTAAATCAAAATGAGGCCATTCTCTGTGGTATGCTCCAGGTCACTCCAGGTGTTGCAGAGCAATTGTTCCACACATACTGTTGTCACTGGAAGATTGCTGGGAGCTATATTTCTTAATTTTACATCTGGCGTGCCAAATGTTTCCTATTTACAAGTTACAAGTATTTATAAACAGATGCCGTGTTAGCTGCCATTGCAATTCACAGTTGTTTTAAAGAGCATATTGGAACAATTACACATACTAACACACTGAACAGGACAGTGTGGCTGTTGCACATATCAACAAATCCCAGCAGTTAATTTAAACAAACTATTTGCAGTGTGATATACTTTTTTGTCTTTTGGAAACATTTGTTATATTATAAAACCTATTGTACATTAGACAATAATCAGATCTTCTCCCACCACCGTTTTTTTTTTTTTTCAGTGGTTGTTCTTATTCCTTCTGGGGTCATATGGTGTAGTATTCTGTTACATAAAAAAGTCTGAGCTAAACAATGCACAGGAACTGCTTAGGGGCAAATTCACTAAAGAGTTCAACTTCGCCAGTGACAGTTTCACAGCCATCGCAACACTTTGACAGACGAAAATTCGCCCAGACAATGCTAATTCACTAAAGTTTGAAGTTGCGTCCAGGGAGCCGAATGCTGCCGAATTTTCTTTAGTGTTACTTCTGCAGAGCAAGCAAAGCTGCGCTAGTGTTCAATTCTGCCTAGCGCAACTTCGTTATAGATCTTGCACTCAGGCTAATTTTCATAAGGTGGGCAATTTAAAGTAGAATGGAGCTATTTATGTTACATGGTGCATCTAATATATTACATTTACACTGATAACTAAACATACCAAGAGAACCTTAATAGTGATGGGCGCATCTCCCGAGATTCGCTTCACGGGAAAATTCGCGAATTTCCAGAGAATTTCGCGAATTGGCGAAAAATTCGTGAAACGAGTCGCGGCACGTCGCGTCGTTTTCGGCGCGCGTCGCGTTGTTTTCGTCGCGTCAAAAACAACATGCAACTCGTTTTACCGGCGAATTTTCGCCAAGCTAAATTTTGCTGGCGATTCGCGAATTTATTAGCCAGCGGTGAATCGTGGGAATTCGCCGCGAATTCGCCCCTGGTGAATAAATTCGCCCATCACTAAACCTTAATAAAGTCAATAGAGTTGTTTTAATGCCCTACACATAAGCCCCCAGTTAAGTAATGTGCCATATGGTAGAAAATATATTGGGGAAAGCGAGTGCCCAAAAAAAAATAAGACTTTTTCAGCCAAACACCCTGAAAAATTGAAAAGACACCAGTGTTTATTGTACTTAGAAGATATTACATAAAAAAATTATGATGTAAGTAACTGATGATTGAAGATGTTCTATGCACTCCAATGCATGGCGAACGTAAGTCTGGCGAAAGAGGTAACGTTCAGTAAAATCCGCATCTTACTGAATTTGCGGAGCTATGTCCATTCGCCAGAGCAAAAATATGCCTGGCATTAGAGTGCGAAGCAAAGCTAGCGTACATCTCCTTCACCAGCGAGGTGGCATCTGCACTTGTTAGTAAATCGGCGAAGTAATGAAATGACGTCAAGCTGGCTAATTTTTGGAAGCGTTAGTCACTTCACCCTTTAGTGAATCTGCCCCTTAGTCTCTTTAATCTCAGCGTAAATCATAATGTAAACAATAAAACCGTGTAGGGACAGCTTACTGAAATTTATTTTATTTGGTGATAGGCAAGAGTAGCCAGATAAGGTTGTGGCCCAGCCCTAGATAGATATATAATAGGTTGGCATTATGGCTGATATCAATATACTATTTATTTCAAGGTACAACCTTGTTCACTCAGGTCAGAATGAAGATTGCACTGATTGCAATATAGAATTTTGATGGAAGTACCTTTAATGAAAGTGGTTTTAGCTGCAACTCATTGCAGGTTGAATTTCATCCACACCTGTTTGTAGACACACATACTGCACTAGTGGTGCTGATCTCCTATAAGTCAAGTCAAGAAGAACAGAGCCGTGCACACATAATTATGCGCAGTCGAGGAGCTTACCCCACATATTGTGACCACCTGTGCATTGTTCTTTTTGACTCAAAATGTAGCTACTGTGCTTGAGGATGTAAATAGCAGTAATATATGTAGATGGCACTGGTGCTGTGTAGAACTACATGCTATGCTATCACCTGGTCACAAGATGGGGCATTTAACTTTACACTCTTGAATGGTGGCCATTTTAGGTACAAAAGGGTCTGTATTGGTACAGTCTCTAAAAGATCATTAACTCTATAACTCTATAAAGTGAAAAATATTTTTTATTTAAAATGTATATCTGTACAGCCAACACCTATACATAAGTTATTTATTGGCAAGACATGTCCTATATTTTTCCAATGTGCAACTAGAGTTGAAATCAGTTTTTTTTTTTACAATGCTGTTTTGGCCTTTGAACCCAGCAGATTCCCTTTAATAAAGGAGTAAAGCTAAAAGAGAAAAATATAGTATTAGCCAATACTGGAAAATGTTCCTAGTTATAGTTTGTGACAAACAGTTCTTGTGATCCTGCAAGCATATTGGGTAAAGGAAGGGGGTTTAAAAGTGTACCATAGATCTGTATTGTCACCTATTCCTGTAGTTCAGGAGCACCCTACAAACCTCCTTAATTAGAAATCTTTTTGGGAAAACAAACAAGCAGAACCTCATATGCCAGTTTGCAGATGTTTCTGGGTCTGTCATGTCTGTGGTCCTGATATAAAATAGCCCTACACAAAAACAATGATGTTAGATAATACTCATTATGAGAGCACAACATGCATATCCACAACCAGTCCAAGATCTAGCACTATTAATGATGGGGTGGGATGAAGGAGAAGACAAGCACAAATGGCATAATTACAAATGCTAACAAAAATGGTGGCACATTTTCTTAGTCACAAATTTTTCGATTTGGCAAGCTGCTCCATCCCTGAACCAACTATGTCAGACGTTAATTTGCTACGGCTATGCTTATTAATCAAAGTTTCAAAGTTCGTATTGATGAACACTGGTATATATTTGCAAATGAAAATTTGTCAAGCAAATTTTCTCTAGCATTACTTTCTTCCTATTGAAACTTCGTTAACATTCTTACATTTGCGTCAATTTTAATATGGCAGCTACATAAAGATCATATATATATATATATATATATATATATCTTTATTAGTGATGGTGAAATTGCTGGAAGTGGACACATAATTAAATATGTCCAAGGAAGCAAAATAAAGACAAAAGAAATCCTCTATTGTCTTAGACATGGGCCTACCCTAAAACAAATGTGGCATGATCTTCAAATGGTTTAAAAAGTATAAAAAAATATATATTTAACAGTTACTTTTAAACATATTCCCACATTAAGATATAATTTTTTTTATTTTTTATGACTTTATTTATATACAAGAAATGACATAGAAATGTTGAGGCTGTAGATTTATCTTAGAAATTTGTCCGATAGAACCAGGTGAAACTAAACCCCCCATAAAAAAAACCTCTACCTCCCTGCTTCCCCCAACATAACTCGTTACCCCTGAAATTGCCCCAACACTTTGCTCACGTATAGGTGCAGAGTGAGCACAGCAGAGCTCATAGGCGCCACTTCTGGATCTTCATCTTCTTCATCTTCTTTTGTGAAGGAGTGCCATGTTGGAGCAGTCTTCTGGTTTGTAGCAACTGCCCATGCCCCAAAAGTACAGAAATTTCAGAAGGGAAGAGGACCTGAAGAAGACCAGAGATTGGGAAGATGGCGCCCATGACCTCTGATGTGCTTACTCTGCACCAATACAGTCTAAAGTGTTAGGTGCTCTTTCAAGGGTAACAAACTATGCAGGGGAGAAGCAAGGAGGGATCAAATTTAAAACCTTCAAATTCAAATATTGATATGTTTTTACTGCAATTCGATTGATTGAACAATCAAATTAAAAATATTTGATTGAAGAGTTAAATCATTCGAATCTAATTTTTTTATTCAATCTAAAAATCTTAAAAAAAACCCTGTGGGGCTTCCCAAAGGGTTTAATAGCAATTCAGTAGGTATAATCTGGCGAACTAGGCAGTGGAATAAAAATTTAAAGGGCAAGTAATTCGACTGACGAATATTCGAATATTCAAATAGAATTTTATTCGAATTATTCGAATCATACGATTCAATCGAATGTTCAAAATTCAATGGTTGAAGTGGCCTTCAAAAATAATAAAAAATTCGAATTCGAATCTTTTTGAAAATTCGATCGAATTTCGAATCATTCATGTTAATTTAGTAAATCTGCCCCTCAAACTCGAATATTTTAAATTTGATTGAATAGAATTGACCTGCAAATTCGAATCAAATTAAAATTAAATTAGTATCAGATTCAAATGTTTTCACAAAAAAAAAAATTTAATGATCGTTCGCCTGAGCAAAAATTCACCTGTTGTATCGGCGTGAAGTATCTCTAACGCTGAGCTTTTTCGCTAGTGATTTTTCCTCTTCACTAATTAGTAAATAAACGATGTAGTAGCAAATTGTGTTTTTGAATTTTTGCCAAACATTCACAATTCTCCTTTTAGTAAATGTACCCCCTGGTGTTGAGAAGTAAGTAGTATCAACTTGGATTTTAGTACTGCAGAGTCTAACAACATGCTGTCTATCTCGCTCATAAAATGGAAAAACCCTTAACTAATTCCAGTGCTGTACGGAATTATTCAGCCTAAGCAAATGCAGTGAATGAATAACAGAGAGGTGTACAGATTTTATTAAGAGAGACTGCATCCAAGGTAGCATCAGTGACACAGTTTGTGTAAGAGGAGATGTGTGTCATGTTTATTTAACCCATTCTCTTTATTGAGAGAGGTTTTTGTAATTTAAGCTTTATCCCTTTCAATAAACACATTTTCTTTGAATAGGGAATTCTTTTTATTTATGGTATGAATTGTTGCCTCGGGCATTTCAGCTTATTCTATTTGCTTCATTTAAATCCCATTTGGTGGAAGTGGTTTCTTAAGTGCTTCCAATCACATTGGTAAGCAACAGCCACATCCCTCTTTCATGTCTAATACTCAAAAGAAGCCCGAAGCAAGCAGGAAATATTTGGACAGTTTCAGTCACGCTGCACAGGGCGAAAGGTGGTACATGGGGGGGGGGGGGATACATGTACATAACTCATTAACTTTAATGTTAGCTTTACTTTCACAGTAAATTGGTCATGGGGTCTGTCTTTTGTATTAACAATTTCAGTTTTGCTCATATACCATGCTAGGGAGTCATATAAAAGAAAATAGTGTTGGGTCATGTCTTCCAAAGCAAAGCACTTTTGTTTACGTAAGGTATAAAACGCCGAAAAAGTTAAAGCTAGAAAAATTGGAACCCAAAGGGGCTAATTTACTAAATTCGTGTGAGGGATTCGAATATTTGCGCGAATAGTCAAGAATAGTCTCAATTCGATCATGCGACTATTTAAATATATAAATATATATTCGAGCGCTCGAATTTTCACCAGTCGAAGAACTTGCCCTTTAAATTTTTATTCGACTGCCTACTTTGCCAGATTGAACCTACCGAATTGCAATAGAAGCCTATGGGAATCCATTTTGACGAATTTCAATCGTATGATCGAACACTTCGAATGTTCGATTCGTACGATTTTGGTGAATATTCGAGTGTTTTTCCTGTGACCTTTCGTAGAATCGTTCGATCACACAATTCTGGCAATTAGTCAAAAACGCGCTCAAAACCAGCGAATATTTTATTCTATTTTGGCGAATAATGTTCGCCAAATATTCACCAGTCGAATTCGAGGGCTAAAATATCTCGACAATTCGACCCTTAGTAAATCTGCCCCTAAGTCAGTTGAGAAACTCACCTTGGGCTGCAGCAGCCCCCAAGTTACTGGGGCAGCAAAAAGCTGAAATTCCATTTTTTAAATCAGAATTTCTGCTTTTCTCATTCAGAGAGTGCAAAAATGTTAAGAAAATTATTGACATATTGTGCTTTATATTAGGACTGGAACTGCCTTACAGGTCTGTAAATGTATATGTCTAATTTTAGGCTTGTTCTAGTGCTTAAAAATAACAAGGTGCTGATACTTGATATGATGCAGTATGTCTTAAATTGCAATCCTTGAAGTGATTAAATCAATGTTTTTTTATTCCCCACAGGACCAATTAGCTGAACTCAAATTTCTTCAAATTTATGCATGGACACAGGGAAAAAATTGTAAGTGAGGATTCATTGTTGGAAAATCCTGCCTCATATGTGAAACACATGTAACTGAATTATGGGCAAGCAAGCAAACCATGCCTTTTTAATTTAACCAAACACATTCTGTTGAGTACCACAAGTTTAATAAGTAATATTAAATGTTTTAATTTTAAATAAGTTGCTCTGAAATATAATTTTTAGTAGAAGTGACTGGTTATATTTTTAGGAAAACAGAACTTGAAGTATCTTTTGTTTTATCATCTGTCTGATTTGGAATAATTCCAAATACATTTAGAGATGTGTTGTTATTTCAGTAAGGTGTATTAATATGCATTTTAACTGCTTATCTGTAGAGACAGATATAATTTTGTAAATATATGGGCAGATTCTAGATACTTAGGGGCAAATTTAGCCCTCGAATTCTGCCGAAATTCATCAATCTGGCGAAGTAGGCAGTAGAATAAAATTTTAAAGTTGAAGTACTTTGATCATCGAATGGTCAAATTATCGAATATTCGATTATTCAATCTATTCGATCTGTTCCATACGCTCGAATTTTGCGTATTCGATGTTCGAAGTGGCCAAATTTTCATATTCGAATATCCGATAAAATCGTACGATCGGAATTAGATTGAATTCAATCGAACTTCGAATTATTTGTGTGAATTTTGTAAATCTGCCCCTGAAAGTAAAGCAATGTGTTACTTGCTGATAAATAAATGGTGGGTTATAGGGATGGCGCGAACAGTTCGCCGGCGAACTTGTTCGCGCGAACATCCGCTGTTCGCGCTCGCCGGAAGTTCGCGAACGTCGCGCGACGTTCGCATTTTGGGTTCGCATCAATTTGGCGCTTTTTTTTTGCCGCATTTTTTTGCCCTCTCACCCCAGACCAGCAGATACATGGCAGCCAATAAGGAAGCTCTCCCTGGACCACCCCCACACACCCCCTGGACTAAAAAAAAAAAAAATGTGCATACCTCCCGAGTCCCAACTGTCCCTCTTTTGCGAGCTCAACCCTCTGTCCCTCATTTGTACTGGAAAGACCCTCTTTTTGGAGGACCCTCTTTCACTGGAAAGACCCTCACTGAACAGCCAGAAAAAGAAGCAAAGATTTGAACTTGGCTTTTGGCAGAGAGTCCAGAACAGCGTCCAGAACAGCTAACAGGTGCAGGTAAGATACTTTGTAACACTTTTGACATAAGAAAATAATGGATTTTTCTTTTCCCTTTATCCCCCTCTGGCATGCCACTGTCCAGGTCGTTGCACCCTTTAAACAACTTTAAAATCATTTTTCTGGCCAGAAATGTCTTTTTTAGCTTTTAAAGTTCGCCTTCCCATTGAAGTCTATGGGGTTCGCGACGGTCGCGAACTGTTCGCGCGTTTGTCGCAAGTTCGCGAACGCGTCCGCGAACTTTTTTGCGGCGGTTCGCGCCATCCCTAGTGGGTTATAATAATGTTGATGAGCACAATTATGTATATTACTTGTTTACTCACTAATGAATTCTTGATTTATGCCAAGCACCATCCTGCCTTCTTATTTGTGAATCATAGTTGTCTGACTGTTTCCTAAAATGTACTGCAGTAATGAGACTTGATGTCCAGAATGCTCTGGACTGGGTTTTCCAGATAAGGGGTCCTTCTGTAATTTGGATCCCTATTCCTTAAATCTAATAAAATAAGAATTTAAACATTAATTAAACCCAATAGGTTTGTTTTTCATCCAATAGACATTAATTAATTATCTTGGTTGAAATCAAGTACAAGTATGGAACCTGTTGTCCAGAATGTTGGGCACCTGTGGCTTTCTGGATAAGAGATCCTTTGGTAATTTGGATCTACATACCTTAACAGTACTAAAAAATAATTTGAACATTACGTAAACCCGACACAGATTTGTTTTGCCTCCAATTAAGATGAATTATTTCTTAGTTGGGACCAAGTACAAGGTACTGTTTTATTATTGCAGAGAAAAAGTTAAATTGTAATTATTTAATTTAAATAGAGTCTATTGGAGTTGGACTTCCCATAATTAGGAGATTTCTGGATAATGGATCCCATCCATGTGCAATTACTGTACAAAGTTGTCAATTGTGGCCAAAAGCTTATTTATTGCTGCTACAATATTTGCCTTTTCTTGTCTTATCTGTGTTCGGTGGAGTTGGATTCTTACTGGTACTGCAGCAGAGGGGCCCAAAAACAAGATCTTAGATTATTAACATCAAAGCTGTTCAGGCTCTCTGGCTCTGTTGAAAATTTTAGATGGCTGTCTGCAGTGATACACTTACTAAATGAGAGCTTTATCAAAGGTTGGATTGGGATTTCTTGTATTTCCCCAGAATATTCCCAGCTTCTAATTTTATCACATTATTAAACTTTTTTATGACATTCTGGAATTTTGTTAATGATTTTACTGATTTATTCATTCCTCTAACTTTCCTCCACGTGACAAAAGTATTTTCCAGCCTATATGAATTTTCTATAGGCTAAGATTGTGCATGTTTATAAATTCTGTTACTGATCTGATCCACAATATCATGGATAAAAAAATCCTTGTTGAGCTAATTTGTATGCTGCACAAGCCTACAGGATGTTCATGTGAAATGTATAATCTTTTACATGTTTGAATAACACATCAAATAAGTTGTTTCTAACTGGATTCAATGCCAAGATAATTCATTTGCAAACAACCTCAGCAACCTCAGTTTATTAGTGCAATATCAGCATGTATCTATTTAGTAAAAATGCTAACCTGAGTTGTACATGCATGGCAAGATCTTCTCTGTACTTATAAGTGCAACTGTTCTGCATGCTAAATTAATTAATCATGATTTAAATCAATGGCCTTCTTCTGAGAACCGATTCACTTTACACACCGGGTCCACTTCTCTTGAATTGTCTTCGCAGTTAACCCAGTTAGAAACAACCTTTTTGAAGTATTAGTCAAACCTATATTTTCTCACATCGAAGGCATAGTAAAATATGGGGTCAGTTCAAAGGCATTGCTGCAGGGGTTGCCACCAATTGTGGCACTTATCTTGCAGGTTGTTAGATGCCAAAGAGAAATATAATGGGTCTTAGGGGTTGATCTCAAGATGAGCTTATACAGTAATCTTAAAAGATCTAGGTAATAACAGTAGTGCAGTGGATTAAGGAAGAGACACAAGATTTCTAGATAATTCTCCAGGGCTGTTGTCTTTTATTCCTTTGCTACATTCACATCTAGTCTCTATATAGTTTTATTCCTTGTTGCTTGTTGCTATGAACATGGGCAGATTTGTAATTCACCTTTTCTGCTTATACAGTATATGATTTAATATTTGCAGAAGGTTATATTTTATTTTGAACACTTAAAAGAGACAATAGTATGCATGGAACAAGCACATGATAATTAATTACAGAAGCACAGAAGTCAACTAGAACAATCACCCAAATGACTTGTAATGTTTTTATTATACATGTTAATTATTTATTAATTCATTAACCCGAAACAGGTAACATCAGCTCTACAAAAATAATGATTTTATTCCAGGGTTCCACTGACTAGCCACTACAGCTACAAGGGATAATTAGTGCACATTGTTCACCTTATCTAAGCAGTGAGAGTATAGATAGGTTAGTATCAGTGTGAGATTGGGATGGCAGGGGGCCACAAGAAAACATTAAACTGTGGGCCCACTTTTCAAACTAATATTCCTACTCTCCTCATGCAGCCTTTTTTTATTTTGCTTCTCTTGTATATCTACTTACTATATTCTTCCAATATTACACATTTTTCCCCAAAAAGAAATAGGGAATGACCATTAAATAGGCCAAATGTTTAGAAGCAAGAGGGTCCACTGACACCTGGGCCCACCTGGTCAATCGGCGAACTTTGTGAACTTTCAGCGCATGCGCAGTAGTACAGTACAGTAGTACAGACTGGCAAATGCATCCTATTGCACATGCGCTGCAGAGCGGTGACGGAAGAAGCTTAAAGCCTATCTAAAGAAGTAGGTTAGAAATGTTGTTCATTATGTTTTGGGCTTCTTTACCAGCCCCAAGGCAACCACAGTCCTTTAGCAGTAAAGATCTGTGTCTCCAAAGATGCCCTAGTAGCTCCCATCTTCTTTTCTGCTGATTCATTGCACATGCTCTGTGCTGCTGTTAATAGGGGCTAATATAAAGTACACATTGGATATAAATGTCACAATATAAGGATGATTAGTAATTAATACAGATAATTACTACATGGCAACACAGAAACCAGTGCAATTAGCACTGAACTGTATAATCAGTCCTGTAGCATCAGCTTATATTACAGACAAACCTTAAAGGCATACTGTCATGGAAAAAATAGAATTCTGCACTGAAATCCATTTCTCAAAAGAGCAAACAGATATTTTTACATTTCATTTTGAAATCTGACATGGGGCTAGCTATATTGTCAATTTCCCAGCTGCCCCCAGTCATGTGACTTATGCTCTGAAAAACATCATTCACTTTTTAATGCTGTACTGAAATTTGGAGTGATATCAGCCCCCTCCCCCCCAGCAGCCTAAGAACAGAACAATGGGAAGGTAACCAGATATCAGCTCCCTAAAACAAGATAACAGCTGCCTGTTAGATATAAGAAATGCATGTCCCGCTGTGACTCCTTAAGTTACACTGAGAAGGAAAAACAACAACCTGCCAGTAAGCAGTCCCCACTAAAGTGCTGGCACAAGTCACATGACCAGGGGCAGCTGGGAAATTGACAAAATATCTAGCCCCATGTCAAATTTTAAAACTGAATATAATAAAATGTATTTCAGTGCAGAAATCTGCTGGAGTAGAACTATTGACTTATGCGTTTTGAAAAAGAAAACATGCTTTCCCATGACAGTATACCTTTAATTTCTGCTTGATATTTTGTGATGACCTTTAAACTTAGCTTCTCAACAACTGCTCAGAGCCCACTGAGCATGTGAGTGTCACGGACACTTTCACCCCCTGTGACAAGTTTGAAGACCTGGATCATTGGTGGTATTGAGAAGCTGAAACTTTAGACTGGTGCTATAAAGTCGTTATACAAAACATGTTTTTTGCCATATTCTTTTTTAGGGTTCATTTTGCAAAGGATTTGCCTATAAGCTACAAAAAAAACATCTTTACATTGTCCGGTTTATTGGCACAGTCATATCCTTAGTACATTGGACAACATGCTGATGTACATTTAGGGGCAAATTTACTATTATTCACCCAAAAATCCCTCGAATCTATTCGAAATTCGATAAGCATTTGACTATCGAATGCTTATCGAATAGTTTTAGGCTATTTTTTCCTCGATATTCGATGTCTCGATAAAATCGTACGATCGAATACCGATCGTTCGATTTCGTGAAAAAATCGTACTTTTTCCTTTGAGCAAAATGAAAAATTTGTACGATTCCAATGATCGATCGTACGAATGGTATTCGAGCAGGTGTTTGTAAAAGAAGCCTATGGGGGGATTCCCATAAGCTTCTATTGCTATTTGGTAGGTTCAATCTGGGGAAGTAGGCAGTCGAATAAATTTTAAAGTTAAAGTACTTCGATCATCAAATGGTCGAATGATCGAATATCCGATCATTCGATTTATTCGTTCATTCCAATTTTCGGTATTCGATTATCGAAGTAGCCAAATTTGCATATTCGATCCTCCGAAAAAATCATATGATCGGAATTCGATCGAACTTTGATCTCTTCATGTAAATTTTGTAAATTTGCCCCTAATATATCCATAAAATGTATTGTTTATATTAAAGGTTATATGGGTCACAGCAATGGCAAAAAATATACAAAGACACTGTCTTTATATGCTTTCTCCTGTTTAAACATTATTTTTCAGATACATATTACTACTTAGCTGAAAAGGCAGCTTTCCTCTCAAAAATATAAGTAAACAAAGTTCTATAAACCATTAAAGCAGAAAAACCCCAAATGATATTATATATAACCTTGAAAAGCTTTCTTTTCAAAACACAGTATAATTTGTAGACAGACCATAGACAAAATTATATAGTAATACACATATAATGATATAGGCAGACCAAAGAAATTAGTAGTAGGTTTTCAAACTTCTGTCTGAATTTTGAACTTGGATTAGTTGCTATAGTAATTACATTTATATTATTCTACATTCTTTTGTTTATTCTGGATTTGTTCAATGTTTAAATGACTAGTAGACTTAAGGTATGAAAATCCAAATAACGGAAGGATCAGAGGTCCCATACATGTAGGATTAACCTTTTCCATGTATAAATGCTGGCCCTCCATTTGTGGATGGATTGACCAGATTCTGCTTCCTAGAGAGCAGATAAAGAAAATCATTTTTTTATACATTTATCTACTACATGAAATATAGTTAATACAAGCAACCTATGTTACCATATTTATCAGACAAATGATTGCTATCTGAGAAATTAATATGCTGAAGTTAAAATAAAGAAAAGAATTTCAGCCCACAAAATTTTATGGTTTACATGTAATTATTGTTATATCCTTTAGATAAACACATCATCAGTTATCCACACACATACTAAAACGCTACGCAATATGTTGGTGCTATAGAAATGCATGTTAATAATAATAATAATAATAATAATAAATACCAGCTTCTTTAAATCTATCAACCCAGGTTTTATTGTCCATGGACTGGACAGGGTAATAATCACCTTATAGGAGCAGCAACCATTTGCTTGTTTTAAACCTTTTTATGACGATCTTTGTTCACTAGTGGATAGTACAGACTAATGTTGGAATTTAACAAATTTATTAAAATGCAGACTTTACTTGAAATCTTTTTGTGTAGCTTATATATTGCTTTAAATATTTCTTCCACCCACAAATGCTGCACCTTTAAAATATGATAGCTACCATCTTAATGCACCAATTCACATGGAATAGCTGTTAATGCATCCACAGAATAGACATACAAAGTGACATTTGCATTTAATTAAATGGACATTATATTGAGAGTAAAATATACATTTGCTTTTAGCTGAATAAAAGGTTACAGTGATGTGAAAATGTTATTTTAGTCACTTTTCATACGTTGCCTTTTATCTGAATTTTACTACCTATAGCTACCTTAGATGAGCCATACTGTCTCTGAATCTTCAAATTGCTTTGTGATTTTTTAAAAATAAGGTCTGATTCTCAGAAATACACAGTTGTAATTGAAATAATGGATATTTACCTTAATTATGGATTTTTTTTTTTTGATAACTGAATCTGACACATATCTGTTGTGTTCACAGGTTTCAAAATTAATTGTAAGATATGCAAATTAGGGTTCAGATTTGGTTTGGTATTTGCCCGATCTTTTGTTGAAGAGTCATGAGACAAACACAAAAATTATGGACACCTGAACCCAGAAGATGCCAGCAAGGAATATTGAACCTGTTTATAAAAATGAATATGCCCAGAAATATCATATTTTATATACTAAAATTATAGAGCCAGCCTAGGTTGTCACAGGAGTTTCCCATCATGGATTTTGTTAGGAGTGTCTGAGACATGAACATGCCCAGTGTGCTCTGAGCAGCTGAGAAGTCAAGCTTAGGGGTCGTCACAAATCATCAAGCAGAAAATGAGGGTTGTCTGTCATATAAACTGATACTACAAGGCTGATAATAAAATTCTGGTGCCAATCTCATTCGTTTCTCCTGCTCATACCAATAATCTGAACTATTTACTAATGCAGCCTTATGTTGTGACATTATATAATATATATTCAATATATAGTGCATCAGTCCCTAAGCACAATAACTGACAGCAGCACAGATCATGTGCAGAAAAAAAATGGGGTGCTACTGGGTCATCTTAAGAGGTGCAGATCTTTACTGCTAAAGTGCTGTGGCTGCCTTGTGCTTACAGAAGCCCAAAACATAATGTACAACATTTCAGCCCTATTTCTTCAGTTAAGCTTTAGTTATCCATTAAGGAAAGCAGAGGCAACACAAACATATACTCTCCCATGTAAACACCAAAATGTATAAATTCTAATTTACATGTATGATTTTTCCTATTACAGATCTCCCAGAACATTATTTAAACCTCTTCAGAAAGAAAAAGATTTATTGAAAGAGGAAACATAGGATATAAAAATACTCTTCGAAACATTTTGTAATACAATTACAAATTTTAATTTTGTTATTAGTTACTGTCAACTGTAAACATGCAGTAAATGTGGTTTCTGAATTATAGAAACTAATATAAACTTATTTAATATTGTGTTGTTGTTTTTTTTTCAACAAATAAATGGCCAATCCAATGACATTATCAGTAAATTCTAAAGGTGTAGTATTGTCATGAAGGTTATTAGTCAGGAATGCAGATAGTGGGTGGAAGATGAGCTGTAGATAGATTGGAGATGGTACTGCAGATTATTGTATGTTAAACATGAGTCTCTGATTATTTTCATCTATAGCTATGCTAAAATATGCTATAGCTCATGGTTTTCTAGAAAGCATCTAAAAATCAATGCCCCCAGTTTCTATTAAAGAACATTTTCAGATGGTCTGGAAGCCTCCCAATAATTGGACACTGGTATTTTCTTTTGCTGGCTCATAGAAACAAGAAGAAGAGATGAGGCTGAAAATACAAGCAGCCAGTAACCTAGTGGAAATAACATAATGGGGAAAGAATTATAAATTCACCTCTTCACGTTTCCTTTAGAAAAATAGTTCTATTGCTAGGGGAGTTTTAAACCGTAATAGACCAAGTTTGATCATATTACAATATACTGTGCTAACAATCTCTGTTTTTATAAAGATGAGGGCATTATGAATAACTTGTAGTATACAACATAATGGCCCAGATTCAATTCAGTTAAAAAAACATATCTCCTATTTCAGTTCCAGATTTTTCTAAAGACCTTAATAGAGTTTTCACGTGATATGAAATGTGTTTGTCTCATTGAACTGAAGCTTGACCAAAATGCCTTAGGGTTCTTTAATATGTTGAGAGCACAAATGCAGAGGATCATTATTTGTATATATGCGTGTGTGCGTGTGTGTGTGTATGTAGTTATATCCTCGCTGCTCTCCCACTTCATATAAGAATATTTATAGCAGTAAAACATTTTTTGCAATCAGTTTATTAATGGAATTTATTGGAAGCACTTGAATTCAGTTCTTTGTATTATAGGCTTAGTTCAGGTTTCTGATGATCAGATAATGAGTTACCTCTAAGTAGTACATAATGACCATTTGTCACATATCCATAAGCTTTTTTATCCGGTCATTCGCTGGATTTCCTCTAAGTTGCCCACAGGTACAGAAAAATTTAGTTTTGTATATAAATGCTACAGGCTATCATTTTTTTACTTAACACCACCATACATATTGTCCTATTATAAGATTATAAACAGATTGCTAATTAGTACCTTTGAAGTAAGTTTTAATTTGGTGGAGGCTGTAGGTCTAAGGGTAGATTTAAACTAATTACTGTAGATATTGTCCAGCTCACCTGAAAAGACACACAGGTGAAAGTGATTGGGAGGTAGCTGTATTAAAGGAGACCAAAATGCACAAAATAAGATCAATTATTAAGAGGTAAAATTAAAAACATAGTTCTCTTTCAAGTTTAGCAGATAATTGAAAAAAGGTCCTTTGTATGGTATGTCTAGTAAAATAATAGAGCAAGGGAGCTCATTAGTGAGCACAAATTGCTGGATTGTACCATATATGTAGCTGAATAATGGTAGACATGGATTGTTATTAATTTTTAATTAAACTAGGTTCATTCTGAAAATTATTTATGTGGTCATTTGCAGTTTGAATACTTACCGAGTACCACAGTAGGCTGCATGAAAACATTTTATCTGTGTCCTCTTGCGCAGATATTTTTACATTCTGTTGGGCTTAATTATTGTAGGATATTCCCATTTATCTTCTTTTCATTTCATGTTCCTTTACATGCTTATAAATCAGTTTTTTATTCATTCTTATTATTGGTTAATATTCCTAATTACTTCATAATGTACTTGGTAAGTCTAAAAAGATGTGCACAGCAGGCAACACCACTAAGTGCAGTATGCTATTAATATAACAAATGTATATTCAAAAGTTAAATGCAACGTTTTAAATATTAAAATGAAGAAGCCATAAGAGTCTCATAAGAACACCATGAATATCTTAGTATCAGTGTTCACAAGCAATGTCTTCAGGCTAAACAATTTAATTGATATTTTGTCTGATTATCTAAAAGCATAATAAAGTATTGGTGCCATAAATTGATGCTAGATTATGAATGATTGCTTATGCATCATTTATGTGCCTATTGCACCTTTCCTTCAAGGAAAGATTATCTTTCATGTCTGTGCATAAAGGAGCACTATATACTAAAATCATTATAATTGTACTCGGTTGAGTGGAAGAGTTCTGCTTTATAGTATCTGATTTGTACAGTCCCTGAAAAAACTAAAAACAAAATGGAAGATTAGGTTTACATATTTACATAGTTACATGGTTAGATCAGGTTGCAAAAAGCCCATAGTCCATCAAGTTCAAACCCTCCAAATGAAACCCAGCATCCATACATACACACACTGTCCCCTCCATACACTGACAAACTATATACACCCATTCACTAAAGGGCTGATTTATCAAGTTTCAAAGTGAAAATTTAAATTTAAAAAACAAAACTTGTGCTATTTTTGTGTACTTCGACTAGCAAATAGATCAAATTTGATTTGAAATTGTCAAAAAATTCAAAAATTCAAAATTTGAAATTTATCATGTACTGTCTCTTCAAAAATTCGACGTCGACCATTTGCCATCTAAAACCTGCCGAATTGCTGTTGTAGCCTATGGGGGACCTCCTAGAACCTATTTGGAGTCAATTGGTGGAATTTGGGAAATTCGAATTCCATCGAATGCACTATTACTTTGATTCTTATGATTTCAATTTGAGTGAAAATGGACCTATTCGAACAAAAAACCTTCAAATGAATTTTGGTTTGTCTTATTTGAATTTCAACGTTTTTCAAATTCGAAATTCGACCCTTGACAAATCTGCCCATAACTATAGATTTTAGAGGTAGGTTACTAGGACATACTGTACTTACTACTGACCATTGTGGCAGTTATAACACTCCAAAAGAACTGTTAAAGGGGATAAGTAATATGTGGACAGTTATTGTAGTGTGTTTACAGTGGCATGTAACTATAAAGGAGTAGAGCAGTGGGGCCTGGACCGCGGAGTCTGCATTATTCATAGTTTCAAATTATTTTCCCCAGCTGCTCTTGTACTTGTGAGCTGGGAGGAAGGCTACAGGTGGCCTAAATATGTTGGTGGCAGGCAGGGAGTTGGCAAGCGGGAAGCTGGGAGATAGCATTGATATGTGCTCTGCCCCTTCAGAGATACTTTTGCGGGGTCCAGGCAAAAACTAGTAACTCTACTGTGTGTATATGTACACATATTCATATGTTTATCAATGTTTGTGTCTGCTTTAACTGTGTTATACAGTATGATGGACTGTTGTGTGTTATTGTGATTGTAATATTTTGTTTCTGAATTGGGATATTGCTTGAATTTTCATGTATGGTCTGCTGTGTGTATTGACTTGTCTATAGATCCTGGTAATAGTACTTCAAAAACAGCTGGAGGTTCACAGGAGGACAAGCCTGGTCAGAATATATTTTCTTATTGAACACTATGCAGTGCAGACCCTGTAAATAACCTCACAGCAAGTGCAATTGTGACTAAAACTAAAGGCTTACTGAAAGCATAAAATGATAAGACAAGAGTGATAAAAAAATCATTAATTAAAACTAACTTCTTGATTTCCCTTGTGCATTGCAACAAAAAGATTTATACAGCTGTCAACTATGGAAGACTGGTGCTGGGGGGATAATGATAATATTTTCATTACTATCCAGAAGTAATGTTATGTACAAATGCTGTACTAAAGCAGATGAATGCTACTCATGCATGCACATATGCTCCGTATGATGTCACTGAATGCTTACTACGCATGCAGAACCTTTAAAGGGGTGGTTCACCTTCAAGTTAACTTTTAGTATATTGTAGAAGGGCCAATTCTAAGAAACTTTTCAATTGGTCTTCATTATTTATTTTTCATAGTTTGTTTAATGATTTGCAACCTTCTTCTGTTTCTTTGCAGCTTTCAAATGGGGGTCACTGTCACCATCTAAAAACAAATCAAAGCCAAGAAGGAAATGGATTTTCCTTTTATGGAGATCAGCGCCTAAGCAGTGGAAATTTTAGAAAACCAATATAGTGTAGTATTATGATTATAGCAAGTGTTCACCCAGTGTTTTCAAACTGCTTTATCTTTTAACCAACAGGGAGTGACGTTATCCCAAAAGGTTTTCTGGTGAATATATGTTCTATAATAAAAAAAGTGCCGGGAGTTCGATTGTATAAACCAATAGTGAGGACATGGCTAAATTGCCTACTCACAGACCACTGGTGTGGTATGCAGCTCGTAATGAAATAATCCTGGCTCACAGTCCTAAGGTGTTCCAATGCATGTAGATTTCACAATGTAATGCAAGACAGGGGAAAGTGCGAAATAGTGTAATATTATTTAATATATAAAATCCATTTCTTAAAACAATAAAAATGCACTCACATTTTACAGATAAAGTACTTGCAAGAAATAGTTCCAATGGGGTTCCCTCCGGTCCTTCAGGGTATTAGTTAGCCCTCTGCTCCCCAGTCCCTTGTGTAGGATACCTGTCCGAGTCTCCCCCTTTCCTAATGCATTTCGCTTTTCTTAGCTTCTTCAGAGGTGTAAAAACATATAGTGGGGGACTACGTGGAGACCAGCAGGAAACCGTTTGGACTGGCATTGTAACCTTGGGTTGGTCGAAAAAACAATTATAAAAAATCTTTTTTTTTTTTTTTCTGATCACTCATCTACTTCTTAGATCTAAAAACAAATACTCTGTAAGGCTACAAATGTATTGTTATTGCCACTTTTTTATTACTTATCATTCTATTCAGTCCCTCTCCTATTCATATACCAGTCTCTTATTCAAATCAATGCAGGGTTGCTAGGGTAATTTGTACCCTAGAAACCAAATTGCTGACACTGCAAACTAGAGAGCTGCTGAATAAAAAGCTAAATACTGTAACTATAAAACCACAAACAATAAAAAATTTAAACCAATTGCAAATTATCTCAGAATATCCCTCTCTACATTATACTAAAAGTTAACTCAAAGGTGAACAACCCCTTTAAAAGAGAAATATAGAGAATGTTGTAGGGCGTCAGGAGAATGGTTGGGGAGGGAGCCAATATTCCCTTAAAAAATAGTCCTGCATTTAATGTTTGGAAACTATTGCATGAAGCAGATAAAACATCTGAATTATGTTTGCAGCTGTATCTGGATTTCAAAATTGTCATTTCATTGATTAGGCAAATGGAAAACAAACTGTTTACTCAATTTATGTAAGTGGGATGAATGAAATTCAGAGGAGAATCTTTTAGTAAAATATAAAGCTGATCTTATAATGTAATCATCCCTACATGAAGAATACACTTTGACAAGTAATTGCTTTTGTATCACTCAAGCATGAAATGCTTTAAATTGTTAGAAATCTCATTCTACCAAAATTTCTATGTTGTGTCCCAGTAATCCCTAGATCATGGACAATGCCAATCTAAATCCCTTATAACAGAGTATGATGAAGTATCCCAGAAGGCCCAAGTTTTGTAGACTTCACAAACGTATTTCTGTATGTCTCTGAGCTTTTACATTTCTTTGTGTTTAGCAAATCCCCAGTCAATTTTTGTTTCAGCAGTAGAACACAGCACTAATTCATACATTTATCTGAGCATTCATTGTTTTAATAACTGCGTTTAAATGAATGATATAAATCAATCCCTTTTACTCATAATAGTGATAGAAATGGGGAGCAGAAGATGGGGAAGGTAGCTCATACCTGTAATGGAAAGATTAATGGAGCTTTAGGAAAAACTTCAAATATAGATTGAGCTGAAAAACATACCACTGAGCAGTGGAATCCCTCAGTTGCTTTTGTTAGTCTAACACACTGAAGTTAAAGAAAATTCAGCCAGAATAAGGAAAATGTACAATTTAGCTTCTGACTTAACAATAATACTGTACGTCTCATAAGCTGTTTGTGCGGATATAAATGTGGATTTACCTTTTATCCAGAAACTCTCATCCTGGATTTCGACAAGGCCCTAGGAAATAAGAGATAACATCTGTCTGTTTAGCTGTCAAGTATCTACCCACCCAAGGTGCACAGAAAAAATATGGTCTTATTTTATTATAGGAAATGTGATTTTCAGAATTATTAAGGACTGATTTGACTTGTGTCATATTCCTACAATATGGCTTTGCTGAAATTAACTTAAGGTGAAGTAGTTCTGTAGAAGTGCTACTGTCCAATACATGTTCTATCTTAAGAAACCATTTAGCTTGCCTCAAATTGCAATAAGCAAAAAGTAACAAAGTTGTAAGTAAATTCCCTCCTCTCATCCAAATAGCACTAATACTTTACCATGAAAAAAAAAACTATGGAATATTAGTTCCAAATAAAGTAATCTCCATAGTTATAAGAAAGAAAATTCACTTAAACCTTGTCCTTAAACAAAGTGTGCATAAACAGAAATCAATAGCCTAACTAGAACTTACTTGAGCCTACAACAAACTCATTGTAACATCTCCTAAATCTTAAAGGAACAGTAACAGTTTTATTTTATATTCATCTTTTTATAACGAAAAAGAAAACTACAACACAGTTTAAACTTTAAATTTGCTAAGTCTTTATTAAGAAATTAATTACCAATTCTCTGCATGAACCCCTCTTCTGAAATGGCGATATGGCGACGCTCAATCATGTGGTGTTCAATTTCTCTTCTCCCTGCCTGTCTCCTATAGAAGGAGATGGATTGTTGCCATATCGCCATTTCAGAAGAGG
Organism: Xenopus borealis; assembly: GCA_024363595.1. Classification (NCBI taxonomy): domain Eukaryota; kingdom Metazoa; phylum Chordata; class Amphibia; order Anura; family Pipidae; genus Xenopus; species Xenopus borealis. The sequence goes on from CM044434.1 coordinate 105,534,716, forward strand.
AGCGCATGCAGAGAATCGGTAAGTCATTTCTTAATAAAAACTTAGCTAATTTAAAGTTTAAACTGTGCTGTTGGTTTTTTTTTTCATTATAAAGAAACAAATTGAAAAAAAAAACATTACTGTTCTTTTAAGGGTGTGATTGGGCTATTTACACTCCTTGGCTTCTTGTGCTAATTTTCTGATCTTGACTCTCCTCTTGCACTTTATGTTTACTTACTAAATTTTCCACTTTTGACTTTTCTCCAAAAGACCAAAAGAGGTTGTTGTAAATAAATTTTAATTACTCAGAAAAATAACCTGGAAAACTATTCACTTTATGTGAATAGTTAACATATTACATGTGTTGCCAAATACATGGCAAAGTAGCCTGAAATGTGTACACTGGTTATACAGTTACTTGTCTTTCTATGGTGGATAATGTATATTTCCAGATCACATAATGCAATTTAGCTCTAGGGTAGATGAAGCTTTTCCCCATCAGAGTGTTCAGGAGCAGACATGTTAGAAAGTATTTGCTTTTTTGTTTTCTGCTAACACTGCTGCTTTTTAAATTAATTACATTTTATTAAGAGTCTTCTCTATAAGTATCAGGTTTAACGACTGAATGGCTTTAAACATGGAAGTTTTTGTAGTAATACAATTACAAACAGTAAATAGCTTTTTATATCTTGTGGAACAATTTTCCCTCAGAGTATTCTGTATTACACTTGTATCTATGAACAAGTACTTAACCATTTGTGGCTTTCCCATTACTTCCCAAAATCCTTCCCCCATTGTTTTCTTCTTTTCTATCTGAAATATTCTGTGGTTCTAAATTGTCTTGTCTTAGTTTTTCATTTTCTCTTCTGTACTTCCTATTTCTATTTATTTTGTTCCAAATTACAATCACAACACATAGAAGCAGCTACAGTACTCTACTGATGAAGGTAAATACTGGGCCTATTTTCCAAACAATATTGTGTCTTTTTCATAGAAGAAAATACACTTTTGGCACACTAGTTGCACTCACATCTATATTGTCCATTCTCAATGCTTTGGCAAACTTTTCTGCAGTTTTGCTACATTTTTGATAAAGTGAAACATCACTAGTTTGCTCATCTCTAGTGGTGATTTCGTAGATACATTAAAGGAATTATAAGTTCAGTTTTGTGCTGCTGAAGATAACTTTATAAAATTTCCTACTTAGAAAAAAAAACAATGCCAAAAGAGGGCTTGTTTACATCTGCAAGAGCAGTGGGCAACTTGCTTCAAAATACACTATTCACCCTTCTGTATAGTTGTGTTTGCTGATGCTTAGTTTTTCCTTGTTTTCATTACAAAGTGGGAGCTGCTGTGCCTATTGATGCAAGGGAACCCAGGAGTTCTCTTCCTGCTATGTGTCAGCACACAGTGGACTTTGGCAAACCTGCCCATTCTTATCCAGTGATGCACAATTCATTTGTTCTCTTTCCCTGTTTCATTTCTTTAATTGTAACTTATATGCAAGCTTGGTACATATTAGAATACTATGTTTAATTTATTACATCAATCAATATGTTTTATTGCTATGTAAATGCCTTAGCACAGGAATGCCAATACTTTACTAATGAGAGGTCTACTTTTAGTGTTGTTGTCCCGTTATGATTTACATCCATAAAAGCATTTTTAGCATTTTGTTCCATGGATTTTGAATATCCATTAATATTACTTAAATATTAAATTGATTTATGAAAGAATTTATATTGCTATGTTTAACAAACAACTATTTCTTAGGTAACCTTAGCATAAAAATATCTGAATGAAAAGCATGAAATAGGCTGGTGATTTAGACAAGCTGTTTATGGACAGTGTCTTGAGATCTACTGATCACCAGCTAAAGGTCTACTGATAGATCCCAAACTACCTTTTGGACACCCCTGCCTTAGCAGCACTAATATTAACTGGCTATCAATTATATAGTCCATGGGCTATATGAATTGCCCCCTTCGCATAACTTAAAACTTTAACATCAGAGCAGCTCAAAGGTGGGCCAATGAGCACTATAGCAATCTCTGCACTAGCATTGCTGAATTTTCTATTTAAAATATGACGGCTTTCTGCCACCCCTGGTAACTGTCCCCTCTCTGCCTCCTGAGACATTCTCACATAGCGAGAGAAGCTCTTGTATAGCTGTACCTACAGTTTGGGTTGTGTGTAATATAAGACGTAAGCAGCATTTCCCAATGTAATAATGTTCCTTAGACAGTTTATTACACTGCAAAGTGTAATTGTACATTTTTTAAAAAACAGCTTGAAATGGTTTTTTGGTGCAAAATTAACTGCTTTTCACATGTATATATTTTACTACTTAGACTGCACACTAGCTGATTTAGATATGTAGAGTTGTGATAAAAATCAATAAGAGAAAAAAATATGCACAGTAGAAAAAATGATTCCTCTGTCTGCACCAGTACCAATCATGTGTAATTAAATGAAAAAAAGTATGCCACCTTTAAGAAGGTCTTACAAATGTATTATGCACAATAAAAAAGTTAAATTCAACTAATAAAGAATATTACATTGTCAAATGTATTTTTTTTTAATTTTGAAAGCATTGAATTTCATGAACTCCCCATATACAGTTTACAGATGAAGTTCCTATAATATGAAAATGATATCTGTAATAGAACGCTGAACAAATGTAGAAAGAATTGAATAACACAAACTGGAATTGAACACTGTGCTGCAGGTCATTACAAATGGCTTTAAGAGATGGATTGCTGTACTGAATACTCAACGTATTCAGTACACTATGCCACAAATATATGTTTCTCATGTTAGAACTCAGATGACTATTTTCTGCTGTTTCAAATATGTAACCCACAAGGGTATGACCTTGTGTTTTGTGGGGATGTACAGTAAAACAGTCAAGATCAGCTGTAGTCAGAGATCAGCTGTAGTCAGCTTATTTGAGCATGGCCCTCCTTGCCGCTTGTATTGATTATTGGTTGTTTTTGTATCTAAATAAGTATGTTCAGTGTACACCCATTTATTGCACTGTAGAAGATGTTGGTAATTAATAAATGTGTTATTATTAATAATAGTAATAATAGTCCTATAAGGGGTTTAATCTCACCATTATGAATTCATGCAGCTTAGTTACCATCCAGTACAAGGTTCTGTTTTAATATTTCAGAGAAAAAGGAAATCAGAATTATTTGCTTAAAATTCGCTTTTGGGAGAGGGCTTTTTGTCATTCAGGTATGAACCTGTATCATTTTCAATTATCCTCCAAAGATACTGTCATTTATTCCAAGAAATAAATAGTCACTTACAGTATTGTTTAAAAATCAATTTAAAACCATTTAAAAGGTTCAAGTTACATTTTCATATGTTATAGAATCACCAATTATAAGAAACTTTTCAATTGGTCTTCATTATTAGTGATAGGCGATTAAACTTGCCAGGCATGGATTTGAGGCGTATTTTTAACGTTTTGCCACCAACGAATAAATTTGTGAGAATTCGTCATTGAAAAATTCGGTGCGACAAATAAAAAATTGGTGCATGTCAAAATTGTCCCCTGCATAAAATTTTCGCCTGTCAAAATAATTTGGATGCCCATTGACTTTAATGCATTTGGACAAAAAAGTTGCTCATATAAAAATTGTCATTCGCATCAAAATTGTCGTGCATCAAAATTGTTTTGACACCCATTGACTTCAATGTGTTTCGCAAATTTTTCACCATTACACAAATTTTTCGGTAAATTCACAGATTCGCCCATCACTATTAATTTTTTATTTTGTATCGTTTTTTCATTATTTGCCTTTTATGTTCTGACTCTTCCCAGCTTTCAAATGGGTGTCACTGACCCCTTCTAAAAACAAATGCTCTATAAGGCTACACAGTGATTGTAATTGCTACTTTTTATTACTCATCTTTCTGTTTATACCTTCTCCTATTAACATTCCACTCTGTTATTCAAATCAATTCATGGTTAATAGGGAAATTTGGATCCTAGCAACAAGATTGCTCAAACTGCAAACTGGAGAGCTTCTGAATAAAAGCTAAATAACTCAAAAACCACAAATAATAAACAATGAAAACCAAATGCAAATTGTCTCAGAATATCACTCTCTACATCATATTAAAGTTATCTCAAAGTTGAACAATTTCTTTAAGGTTATTATACCTTATGCCTTTTCTCCACCAATATCGCAAGAGTCGCATGTGATGACTGCTCTTTTTACAGTTCCTAGGAGGTTGCCCCCACCTTACTGGGATAAGGGCAGGTAAAAGCTAAAATACAGTGTCTTCTATCCAGAATATCAAAGCATACAAAGTGTTACAGGTTGCAGTACACACTCTGGTGACACTCTTAAAAGTTTGAAAAGTAACATAATAATTGATAATTTATCAATAACAAGCTAATGAATTATTCAGCAAAAAAAGTGTATTACTATTCAACGTGATTTCAATGAATCGCTACTTTCCAGTGCAAACTGCATGTGTTTGTTAGCAACTCTGTTTTTCCATGTTGACGCAAATTGTTACAATGAAGAATAAATGCAAAAAAAATGTATGGAACATCTTTTAAAGCTTGTATAACAAAATAAACCATAATATTTATCCAACACAAGTAACTCAAAACAACTGGACTTGCTGAGAAATTTTAATGAAGATGTTTCACTGCTCATCTGAACAGCTTCTTAAAGGAAACCTGTCATGATTGAGTTAACACTAGGAAGAAAATAAAACTTTTAAAACAAACCACATACCCCTATTTATTATGCTCAAATCTCACTAATTCTCAATTTATAACTACTTTTCAAAATGTCCATGAGACACTAACTGAAGCCCTGACTTTCCAGAAATCAGGAGAGCAAAGCATCATGGGTCGAATCAGTCCTGCAGACCTCTCACGATATCACCAGTTTGTGCAGTTGTCAGTGGCTGGAGTAGCCCACACAATCTGAATAGAACAATAGAAGGTGTTTCAAATAATTCCCATAGAATATCAAGTCCTGGTGTGACATGAGTTACATAGAGCTTGTCTATCATAGAGTATACTCTGACTAAGCATGTATGAGATGGCAGTTTGGCACAGCCCACACACGGAAAACAAAGATATAGACAAAAACAGCTGACTAAAGGGTTTAACTAAGGATGGAAAATAAATATTTTACTCATGTCTCAAGGTGACAGGTCCTCTTTAAGTTCAACTTACTGGTGTAGGGGAGTTCTCGGCATATAGACTCAACAATCCAATCACAACAGCACATTGTAACTTTTCAGAGAGGTGACATCTGAAATTCTGTGTAGTTACTGTGGTAGGATTACCAATGTGTCATGCAACTCCTAGACACGTGTTACTTGTGAGAGTTGCATGAATGGATGTGTGAAGAGTTTGAAACTGCTAGGGTACAGATGTTAGAATAGCATTGTATGTAGCAGACAGGTGGTGTTGAATTGCCTCTTTCACACCTCTTTCAAACCAGCGGTCTTCTTTATCCAAAATTTGTACATTGCTATCTTCGAAAGAGTGTCCATTGTCTTTTAGGTCTTTTAGATCAATGCAGTCATTGCTACACTGGACTTCTATACCACATTATTTTGTTTTCCTTTAGGTGCCGGATCCTTTGGGTGTACCAGTTTTAGTCTCAGTTTGTTGCTAGATTTGAAAAACACAGGGATGGGGTGTTTGTTGAAAATCCTGAGTGATTCCATGTGTAGCTGGAGTGTCGGAGAAACTCAGGAGGATTTTCAACAAGCACCATCTCCCTGTGTTTTTCAAACCTAGCAACACACTGAGACAAAAACTGGTACATCCAAAGGATCCAACGCCTAAAGGAAAACAAAGTAATGTGGTATACGCAGTCCAATGTAGCGATGAGTGCACTGATCTATACATTGGGGAGACCAAACAACTTCTCAGTAAGTGATTGGATCAGCATAGGAGGGCGAACTGTACAGGGCAAGACTCGGCTCTTGATCTTGAAATGTCTTTATTAGGTGCAACTAGGTCTGCCACTATAAGGAAATGCTGAAGATATTCCAGATTCTGCACTGAGGTCCCTCTAGTCTTTTTAGAACTAGAGCACAACTAGTCAAATGCTCCATGCATTCCCTTCCATGTTTGTAAAGCCATGTCAAAAGGGAAACATAATCCATCATAAATAATCTTTGGTAGCATATTTGTATACATGTTCCATTCTGCGAAGGTTAACATGAATGCAGCATAAAGATGTATAGCTCAGTAGCTTTAATAGGAAATTAGATTGTAATAGAAACTTTCTCTTCAGGGATACCAAATATACTTCTTTAAAGTTAATTAAAATGAATACTGTCTTTTAATGACTGTGACACTGCACAGTCATTTTAGAACAGAAAGTTCCAGCGATGATAATTATAGCCAAATATCAGGCTTTTCATTTACTTCATTTTAATTCATTGTACAGCAATAAATAGATGCTGGAATGAATCTCAGCTACATCCTACATTAAACCACTAAAACATATATGCTGCTTATCCAATATAAATAAAGAGCGGCTATATTTATATAAATAGCGCAGCATGAAAATATCACAGTTCCATTATCCAAGAAATATAAATCTTTCACGCTATTAATAGTTGTACTGCAGATTTACCAATACAGTTGTCATAATAAACAATACAAGGCAGTTAACTCTATCTCCATTTAGAACCCATGGCTAATCACACTGGGGGTCATTTATAATCTTTGCGCAGGGCAGATTGGTTCGCAGAGAGAATATATTTGCCCTGCGCCTGGTTATATTTATAAAGCTGAATAAGAGTGTGCAAATTCGCAAAACAGATTTGCGAATTTGTTTTTCACATTGCGAATGTCTTTATGGAGCTTTTTAAATATGGCAAAAATCACAAATTGCGAACACTCTGCGCCACAATTTTGGTGGCAGAGAAAATATTCGCAAAACTGTTTCGCAAATTGCGAATTTAAGTTACATTTAACGCTATTTTCGCACAAAACAACCTTGCAAAGTGCCTGTACTCACGCAAAGACCGATCTTGTTTCTGAGTTGTTTGCGAAAATTCATTCACAATGCGAATTCGCAAAAACCGGAAAGACGGGCACAGTAGTGCAATATTGTAGCATTCAGGAAAAAGCATTTGCGAACAATTATGCACTGCGCGAACTTTATAAATGACCCCCAATGTATTTACAGTGTATCAGTTCTGCTTATATATTTATATGTTGAAAAAATCAATAAACATTATGTTGGGAAATTACTTATGCAATGCAGTGTGCAAAGTGCAATTTAAGAAGCATGTTTTTTTTTACTTAGAATGCAGTGTTTTTCCCACCCTTCCAACATACAGGAATGGGATCCTTTATCTGGAAAACTGCCGCCCAGAAAGCTTCTCATTGTGGGACGGCCATCTCCCATAGAATCTGTTTTAAGCAAATAATTCTCAAAAATAAAATTTATTTCCATGTAATATTATAATATTATATTGGTGGCAAAATAATCCTGTTGGGTTTATATAATGTTTAAATAATTTTTTGTAGGCCCAAGATATGGCGATCCAAATTACAGAAAGATCCTTAATCTGGAACACCCACGCCCTGATAATTGTGTATAATAGATGCTATATCTGTAATAGTTTGTGATTTATTCACTAGACGAAAATTTGTGGCGAATTCCCACGTTTCGCCACCGGCGAATAAATTCACAAATTGCTGAGATAATTCGCTGGTGGAATTCACCAGCATCCAAAGAATCTGCTTTTTTTTAACACCTTTTTACACCAGCGAATTTTCCAAGAACATTATTTTTCCCAGTTTCTCAAATTTCTCAGGAAATTCTCAAAAAATTTACACTGGTAATAGTGCATGCATTTTCAGCCAAATTGAACACAACTGTGCTGAACATTTTCTAAATCATGTCATTTCTGGCAAAATGTTTTTCAAAAGGATGTCTGCCCATGATGACACAGGCTGCTGTGGGAACCTGGAAAGCTGCAGGGTTTCCCTGCATCAATAAATGCACTTATGCACAACAGGTGTTTGGGATAATTTACAGGTACAACTATATGAAAGTGCCACAAGCATGGTTGTTATGTTGTTGAAAATGCCATCAAAACAACTGCTGACATTTTTTGTGCAGAAGAAATTGTAATTGTGGTCTTATATATTGATTAATTGTGACTAGAGAGATAAACAAATTCCATCCATCTGCACCTATAAGTCCACAAATTGTAATTGTGGTCTTATATATTGATTAATTGTGACTAGAGAGATAAACAAGTTCCATCCATCTGCACCTATAAGTCCAAAGCTGAAAATACCTACTTACCTACGTTCTTATCAGTCTAGTGAGGGCATGGAATAAAAGTCAGTAATGGCAAAAATATTTGCAGTGCAAAAAGTGATGTCTTTGTGTGAACAAATTTGCCTTCATGAATATTTACTATAGCTTTTGCAAACCCGGAAACCATTTAGCTATCTTTCGGTGGAAGAAGTTGTTATATTTGCTCCATATGATTATGCCACCTTCATGCACTTCTTAGTATGCAGTTATTATTTGCAATGCAATAACAGTTTATGGAAGAATATTACTCTTTGCTACTTTTATTAAATTCCCCCATTGAACTACAGTGGCTGTCACTTTCCTAATGATTAGGTCATGCCACAAATTTTCATCAGCCTTTTCATCTGAAAACCAGGTCACACACTAGACTTGTTCATTGTATTACCAATGGCATAACGAACATCACCTTTTTAGTGAAGTTAAAAATCTTTTATTTTCAAATTTTAGTTTCAAGCTGTTCCTCTGCTTTTTTTTATATTATTACACTGTCTAAGAGAAGGCACAGCAATAGGTGAAGTAGCCCTGTCACTGCCAGGGGACCTGTAAAACAAAGAGACTCAGATGTGCCCTGACTGATGTACAAAATCAATATAGACTTGTAAAATATGTTATCTTACTAAAGTGTTGGGGACAGTGAGTAAAATGCATGTAATGCACCTGTCAAGCAAAGTAAAATTTTAAGTTAAAATGCACCGAACCCTGATGCATGTGAAACGCCATCAAGAACTACACTTATCTGAATTCCCTACATCTCCTTTAAATAGTTTCACCCATTGCCCAACAGGCTGCTCCTTGGAATCAGCACACATTTTCAGTTTCTCTTTTATAAGCAAAGTGTGTGATATTAATCATCTAATATTTAGCTGCATTTTATAAATATATAAAGTATACAGCACATTTACAAAAAATATAGAGCCAGTATGTGCATTAAATGAAAAGGAAAATGAAATAAATGAACAATTTCCTAAGGGAGAGAAAACAAAGGATGCTCTGTACTACATGCACCGTCTATCTTGCCTTTTGTGCCCTCTACGTGTGACATATTTTAAACTTTTGCAGAACTTTGGTATTTTCCCACATCATGATAGGTGTACTCAGTGAACCCAACGTGAGATAATCCAAAACAAAGAAGGTTCAGCTGAGGTTGAAAAAAATATTCCAGCTTTGAAGGAGTTCATCTTTGATGTGAAGATTAGAAAATACGTGGTTTAATCTGACATATTTTTAGTTGCAGAACATAAGCCTAAACATTTGTCTTTCCTCATAACAGTTTAATCTCTTGTGTATGTCATTTAAACATCTGGAGTTTAAAGGTTCCCTGAAGATATGTCAGATTTATCCATCTAATGCAGAAATAATTGCCAGCCTTTTTAGTTCTGAAGATAATAGGTAACTGGGCATATAGTTCAGAGCTAGAAACATTTACACCATTCATGTGGTTTCTAATTGCCCATTTTTATTTAATGCCATTAAGGAAGTTTTCGTAAACCAATCTTCTTCACCAGTAAAGATTAGCCACTGTTTATTATATATGCTACAGATCTTATTGTACTACAGGCTGCTTATGCTCTGTTACCTTATGTACTGTACTTGTGCACTTAATTGCGATTAACTATTATAAATATATGCAGAAGACTTATTACTTTGAAGGTATGGCTTAAAAGCTTTTTCATACAGCGTTTAAACAGGTCAGCTGACCACCAAATTCCACCAGCCTATACTCAAAGAGACATCCACAGATGTGATTTTGGATCTTTGTACAAGATAAAAATAGGTAACAAAATAATTGAAATTTTTTGGTGTTACTGATTCCTTAAAGCAGAATTAAGGCATAACAAAGGAGTATGGTAAAAAAGCTGAACAATTCTCAATAGTGATGTGTGAATCTGGGGCGTTTCGCTTCACCGAATTTTCTGCGAATTTCCCGAGAAATCGCAAAATTTACGAAAAAAACTGGAAATTTTACAGTTTTCATTAAAAATTCGTGAAATGTACCCATTTTCACAAAAATTCGTGAAATTTGAACTACTTCACTATAAATTTGTGAATTTTGAACTATTTCACAAAATTCGTGAAATTCAAAGTTTTCACTATAAATTTGTGAAATTCGAATGTTTCCACTAAAAATTTGTGAATTTCGAATGCTTTCACAAAAAATTCATGAAAACTGGAAATTGATGCTGGCGAATTTTCTCTGGCAAATTTTCACGGCCATTTCGCAGGCGGCAAATCGCAGGAATTTGCTGCAAATTCGAGCTAGGCGAATAAATTCGCCCATCACTAATTCTCAACATGTTTTACGGTTTTAACTGAGAACCTAGTCACTTGTACACCTTGGTTATCTTGTAGAACCAAGCTGTGTTGTTACCATCTTTTTTCCTTTATGCTACGTTCAGTAACAATACTTTCGTTGGTTTGCACAGTTTCTTACTACTTCCTTAACTTGCTATGGCTTCAGTAGTCTTCAGCAGCTTATTTTTAACTTCCTTCATTATGAGCCTTTCATAATGCATCTGTCATTTTGCATTGCATTTTTATAATGTTTCTGCATGGTTAAGGCAATTAATTATATCGTTATTAATTATTTATTTTCATGATAAAATTACAAGTAGGGCAATATAATACTGCAACAACTGACAAAACTATTTGGTGGTCCCAATCTAATGCCTAATGCTTGCATTAAAAAAAATAATTACTTATGATCAGCTACTTGGCAGTCTCTGGACCAATTAAAACAAGTAATAAATAGCCCTATCACTGTTACAGACTGGCACTTCCTATTTTTTAATAAGCAGCGTGGGAAGCTTGTGATTTAGAGTCACAGAACATTCTTTCTAAACATGAGAAGAGTTGAGCAGGCCCAAATCAAACAATAACACATTAGAATAAAAAAAAAATCTTTGAACATTAAACAACAAGGTATCTTTTGTCTCATGCATCTATAATGAATTCCTCTAATTAGTTATGCTGAATACTTTGAGACCAAGCTGCATAATTGCTTGTTTAATTCGACTAAAACATTCATTGTTTTTTTTTTTTTCAGATAAAAGTTGAACCATGCATGCCCATGCAACAGTGGGCACTAACAAAGTGTAAGTTTAAGAAATGTGTGACCTAATAATACTGAATATTTAGCACTTTGCCTGTGGGTGTGGTATTCTGCAGGCACAAATGATACAGCCCACAACGGGAAAACTGGAATTACCACCACCTTTAAGCTAGAAGTAGCTTCAGGGTGCCTCTTCATCAGTAGGTGCAATTGTGCACAATTCATCAGAACACTGATTCATACTGGCAAATGGATGGATTCTTCATCAGTGGCATAACTAGACATTATTGAGCCCCACAGCAAATTATGATGGATTCTTCATCAGTTGCATAACTAGATATTATTGAACCCCAAAGCAAATAATTTTTCAGGCCCCAAAATGTCTAGAGCTTTACCTGTTTTACCAATATTTATTCAAACTGTATATGAATTAGAGCAGGGGTATCCAAACTACAGCCCGCTGGCCAAATGTGGCCTGCAATCCATTTTTAATTGCCCCCCAGCCCCCTTCCGCAGCTGATATGAGCTTCATATGAAAGCACACATTTAATGATTCATGTTCCCCTTACACACTTGCTCATACCCCATCAGCCCCCTGATATAACCCTTCCGAGCAAGCCTGCTCTCATTCCCCTGGTCCATCTCTCATTCTCTGCAATTCCTACCTTCACTTTCCCTTCCAAACTTTCGTGCCAGCTGCCTAGTGCTTCTAGGACACGACACATATCCGACAACTGTGGCCTCCATAGCAACAGCAGCACATTGGGGCTTTAGACATGCGAGATGTCCTTTTCAGTTTCTCTTGCTAAAATGGGTGCTGATTGGTTGAGCTGCTTGGCACGTGGTTCAGTACGCTAAGTGATTATGTCATCTTCACAGCGCTGTTTGCTTCCTTGTGAAAGTAGAGACTGAATGGAAGAACATTGAAAAGCCTGGAAAGGAATGTGCTTTGTGGGCCAAACCAGTGCTTTTAGCTATGCTTTAAAGTGGTTGTTCAGCTTTGAGTTAACTTTTAGTATAATGTAGAGAGTGATATTCTGAGACAATTTGCAATTGGTTTTCATTTTTTATTGTTTGTGGTTTTATAGTTATTTAGCTTTTTATTCAGCAGCTCCCCAGTTTGCAGTGTCAGCAATTTGGTTTCTAGGGTACAAATTTGATTTGAATAAGAGAATGGAATATGAATAGGAGATGGACTAAATAGAATGATAAGTAATAAAAAGCAATAGCAATAGCAATACATGTGTAGCCTTACAGAGCATTTGTTTTTAGATGGTGTCAGTGACCCCCATTTGAAAGCTGCAAAGAAACAGAAGAAAATTGTAAATCATTAAAAAACGATGAAAAATAAATCATGAAGACCAATTGAAAAGTTCCTTAGAATTGGCCCTTCTACAATATACTAAAAGTTAACTTGAAGGTGAACCACCCCTTTAAGAACACAATGTATATAGCCACTGTCTTGTATAATACCCTTCTGCCCAACAAAGTCTGTAGATATTATTGTCAGCCTGAAAGCAATTCCACATAGATAATGTTTAAGAATGGTGCTTATTACAGGGAGTTTAATGATATCTCTCTGTTCAGACTATGAGCAAACCTAGGTCCTGCTGAATTGTGCTTAGTACAGGGGAATATCTATGTTGATAATGGATCTTTCTCTAATTTGGATCTTCATACCTAAATCGCTAGTTAGCTACCTCGGAAGGGATATCGGTGTCAGGCTGAATGTCAAGCTTAATGGTCGACCCCCGCACATTTTCACCTCACTAAATCTGGCCCTTGTTGCAAAAAGTTTGGTCACTCCTGAATTAGGGCCACAGAGGCCCCCATACTTCCTGTGCCTCCCTTCCACTGCAGTGTCTACTTCCTACTGTAGTTATGCACCTGGTCTTCTTATGCATGCATGCATCTTTACAAAACATTTGTTATAGATCGCTTTTATCAACACTGGCCAAATTTGCACATGGGCAGTAACCCATAACAACTATTGACTGACTGGCTTTTTCTAGCAGCTGCTGCTTTATTACTCATTCCACTATGTCAGACGCATCATATAGGGCCACTTTGGACATGTCACAAAATAAATATTTGAAATACTTTTTGTAATGATATGCTTTTTTTGTATTTGGTTTATTATTTTACATCTGCAAACAGATTTGAAATGGATTACCTCTATCTACAACCACAATTTATGATGTGCATAAATTCTTTATACATAGTAGTTACCTAGTTACATTTAAATTGGGTTGAAAAAAGAGAAAGTCCATCAAGTTCAACCTCTCCAAATTAAAACCCAGCATACATACACACACATCTCCAATCTTTCACACCTCCACTCTTTCACACAAACCATATATTCCCATAGCTATACCAACTGTAGAGTTTAGTATCAAAATAGCCTTTGATATTATGTCTATGATATTATGTTTATACATTTGTGCTCTTTTGTTGTTCTCTTTTATAAGACCTATGTTGTGTTAGTGTGTTTGTGTGTCTAATGTAGCATTGGTGACTATATTTAAATGTTCTAGCATCTCAGATATGTGCAAGTAGAGACCATTTGAAGACCAAGCCATGATTCTTAAGTATCCAACAAGAAATCCAACAGCAACTAGAAATCCGAGACGGCTAATATTTCACATGAAAAGAATCTATACTGAGTGATAAACATTTAGCTCCCAATTAAAAAGATATGTTTATTGTTTATACCTGCTTTTGAAAATAGCACATCTGTTCTTAAAAACAATTCAGTGTAAATGGTATTGAAACATGACATAAAAAGTGATATTATCTAAAGGAAGTAGTCAGATGTTAGACAAAAAAACAACCACTCTTGTTGAAATAACCTGTCAGATGTTCACCAATATTTCATCATAGACAAAGAATGAACAGGGAGCTTTGCTAAAGCATTCAAGTCTTTATCTGCAATAAGATCTCCCCTATGAAACTGATATTTTTCTTTTGAGAATGCACCTTATTGTCTACAAAAAAGTGATGAAATTGAGTTACACCATTTTTATAACTTAATCTCCCAGGAACTATTTTAGTATATCATGATAAATTAGTATTAACCATGCTAATCCCATGTAATACTTTATTTAAACACCTCTTTTATAATAAGAACAGATGTTTGGATTAAAAACACTTTTACCATCTCAGTTTTTGAGAAGTGGGTAGAGCTAGTTGGAACATGAAATAAGGTATGGAATTAAACCTTTTGAGTAATTTTTAGATGAGTGCATTTCTTGTGCAAACAGGAGAAAATGCACACTACTGAAAGATCAAATGACATGAGTTCACTTGTGCTTCATAAACCATAAAATACTGTTCACTCTATCAGCCTTACAGAATGAGCCATACATTTTAATGGCAATTATTGATTGAAGGAAAGCTAATCTAGTTTAGGAAAATAATATGGTTTCATGGAGTAAACATTTGGCATGTACATGTGTGTGTTGAGTGTTATGTAAAATGTCAGGTAAGTAGAACTGTCACCACTGAGAAATCTGTGCTGCGTGTGCACTCTTAGGGGGTTATTTATTAAGCTTCGAAGGGGAAAATACAAAGTTTTCAATTTTTTTCGGGATTTATTAAAGTCCGATGGTGTTAAAAATCCGGTGAAAAAAGTGCTCCAACTCAAACCTGCCAAGATCATGTGAAAGTCAATGGCAGATGTCCCGTTAACAAATAGAAGATTTTCTGAGTTGAGCTGTGTTTCCAAAATAAAAGCTTAACATTTGGCAATTTTACGAAAAATTTATAGGAGTCAGGCACAAAATCCGGAAAGATTTTTTTTATCATGACTTTTCCCACACAATAAACATTTCTTGAAAATGTATTGATAAATGGGGGGGGGGGAAAGGTCTGGGCAGTTTTCATTATTTTTTACACACAAGGAATAGCAGATCCAAAATGCATTCAAATCTACATTTGTGGAGCTTCATTTTTTTCATAAAAATGTATGACTTTTACCTGTGTCTCCCTTATGAAATGCCAAAAATAGGCAGTTGTCTTTTTCCAGGACAGTAGAGACTCAAAGACCCAGCACTGGAAAAACTTTTGAAATTCAGGAGATCAGGAATGATACATCTTCCTATTTACAGTATACTAAGTGAAGTACTGTAGATGGAAAAGATGCAGACTGGATTGTCAATAAAGATTTTATGGCAGAATTAAAAGCTGAGTAGATTATGTGATCATAAGTATGACTGTGATGATTCAGTAGTAACTGAATTTCGGTGTGTGCTTAGGTGAAAGTTTGAGAACTAGAATAGGATATACAGTATTTTTCTAAATGCCAAATGTTTACTCCATGAAAGGGATACTGTCATGGGAAAACATGTTTTTTTTTCAAATGCATCAGTTACTAGCGCTACACCAGCAGACTGGAGAAATCCAATTCTCAAAAGAGTAAACAGATTTTTTCATATTCAGTTTTGAAATCTGACATGGGACTAAACATATTGTCAGTTTTCCCAGCTGCCCCAGTCATGTGACTTGTGCCTGTACTTTAGGATGGAACTACTTTCTGTCAAGCTGTTATTTATCCTACTTAAAGGGATCCTGTCATGGGAAAAAAAAACTTTTTTCAAAATGCATCAGTTAATAGTGCTGTACCAGAAGAATTCTGCCCTGAAATCTATTTCTCAAAAGAGCAAACAGATTTTTTTATATTTCATTTTGAAATCTGACATGGTTCTAGACATTTTGTAAATTTCCCAGCTGCCCCAAGTCATGTGACTTACATAGTTAAATTGTTAAATTGGGTTGAAAAACCAAAGTCCATCAAGTTCAACCCCTCCAAATTAAAACCCAGCATACACACACACACAAATATCCACTTTTTCACACCTCCACTCTTTCACACAAACCATATATGCCAATAGCAATACTAACTGTAGAGTTTAGTATGAATATAGGCTTTGATATTATGTCTGTCCAAAAAATCATCCAAGCCCCTTTTGAAAGCATCAAGAGAATAAGCCATAACAAGATCACCCGGCAGTGCATTCCACAACCTCACTGTCCTCACTGTGAAGAACCACCTACGCTGCTTCAAATGAAAGTCCTTTTCTTCTAGTCTGAAGGGGTGGCCTCTGCTGCGGTGATCCTCTTTATGAGTAAAAAGGTCCCCCCTGATATATGTCTATAATGTCCTCTTTTTTCCAGAGAAAACAACCCCAACCTGGTCAGTCTACCCTCATAATTTAAGTCTTCCATTCCTCTAACCAGTTCAGTTGCACGTCTCCGCACTCTCTCCAGCTCATTTACATCCCTCCTAAGGACTGGAGTCCAAAACTGCACTGCATATTCCAGATGAGGTCTTACTAGGGATCTATAAAGAGGCATAATTATGTTTTCATCCCTTGAGTTTATGCCCTTTTTTATGCAGGACAGACCCCTATTTGCTTTAGAAGCTACAGAATGACACTGCTCAGAATTAGACAACTTGTTATCTATAAAAACCCCAAGATCCTTCTCACTTAAGGAAACTCCCAACACACTGCCATTTAGTGTATAACTTGCTTTTATATTATTTTTGCCAAAGTGCATAACCTTGCATTTATCAACATTGAACCTCATTTTACAGTTTGCTGCCCAGTTTTCACAAATCACTCTGCAAAGTGGCAGCATCCTGCATGGAAACTATAGTTCTGCACAGACTTGTGCTCTGATAAACTTCAATTACTCTTTACTGCTGTACTGCAGGTTGGAGTGATATCTCCCTTTCCACTACCCAGCAGCATAACAAAAGAACAATGGGAAGGTAACCAGATAACAGCTCCCTAACACAAGATAACAGCTGCCTGGTAGATCTAAGAACAGCACTCAATAGTAAAACCCATGTCCCACTGCATACTATTCAGTTACATTGAGAAGGAAAAACAACAGCCTGCCAGAAAGCAGTTCCCTCCTAAAGTGCTGGCACATGTCACATGACCAGAGGCAGCTGGGGAATTGACAAAATGGCTAGCCCCATGTCAGATTTCAAAACTCAATGTAAAAAAAAATCTGTTTGCTCTTTTGAGAAATGGTTTTCAGTGCAGAAGTCTACTGGCGCAGTACTATTAACTGATGTGTTTAAAAAAACAGGTTTTCCCATGACATTTTCCCTTTAATATAACTAAGTCAGTCTCAATGGGACTTGGATTTTACTAGCAGGGAGCTGCTATCTGTTTTCCTTCCCATTGTTTTTTTGTTAGGCTGTTGGGGGCTAAGGGAGGGGTTGATATTACTCCAACTTGCAGTACAAGTAACTGAAGTTTATCAGAGCACAAGTCACATGACTGGGGCAGCTGGGAAACAGACAATATGTCTAGCCCCATGTCAGATTTCAAATTTGAATATAAAAAAATCTGTTTGCTCTTTTGAAAAATGGATTTCAGTGGAGAATTCTGCTGGCGTGATCGAACCAATTAACATACAGAGTTCTGACTTTTGTTTCCACACTTCTTCCTGTTACAGTTAGAGTTGTAGTATTTCTGGTCAGGTGATCTCTGAGGCAGCACACAGACCATTACAAAGTGGTGGCTCAATGCAAGATGTAAAAGGGCAATATTTAAATTTATATTCCAGTGTAGGGACCCGTAGGGTTAATTCCTCTCTGGTCTTAGTTAGAAACCCTGTTTGTGACCTTCACTAAAGGGTTTCCTAAAGGACTCAGCCCTTGGATTGGTGCAGAATGGCTGATCCCAAAGGAAGTCACTAGGTGTCACTGCTGCAAAAGGGATGCCATGTTCTCAGACAGCCATTATAGATGGGGTGGCTGTCCCATGCCTAAAAGCTCAACCAGGAGGGTTTGGAGCTTGAATGTTGAATTTGCATGCTCACACTATGGAGAGTGTGGGAGCTGTAGTTCAGCAGTGCTCATGCTATAGTCAGTGTTGGGAGCTGGAGGATGAAACAAGCTGCGTGTTTTTCATGGAATGGATTTAATTTGCTGTGGATGCCTGCTCCAGCTCTGGATTAGCCTGCCTGTCTGAGTGAATCCCCAGGGTGAGTTGTGCTCAGGGTAGAAAAAGAGATGTATTCTGGATGTTACACAGGCATTGTTTATGCCTGCCATGAGGGAGCCAGTACCTGACTTAATGAAAAGGTAATTTGGGATGCTAGTACTACCAGGGACATAAATACTATTTTGGGGATAAGGATTGAGACTCTTGGGCTGCCAAAATGGAATCGTTCAGGACTTTTTGGGACTTTTCTGGACTTTGTCTGGCAAGGAGGTGCCAGGATGGATCTGCTAAAGATCCTCCAGGTAGTGGGTTATGTTATTTCAATACATATTGCAATATGATTGTATTCTACTTACCCTTTAAATTGCACTTATTTTGTATAAAGTTATTTGTTAAACACAAACTATGGAGGCCTAGGCGTGCCCAATTTGCAAAGATACTACGAAGCAACACAACTGAGGCAACTATTGGCATGGTCGAGCAAACCTCCTCCTCCTATTTGGGCCTCTATTGAAAACCTGGTTGCCCCAGATATATCTATTAACCCTCCTATCTGGAACGGTAACACTAAAGATATAATTAGAAAAGACTTACTCCCAACAACCCAATTAACCCTGAAAATATGGGACAAATTAAAATATAAGTGAGGTCTGCTGTCGCAATACCCCATAAATACAAGCTACCTCAGAAATCCTAATTTCCCCCTGGGTACCAATGACTCATCCTGCAAACTTTATTTACCATAAAGGACTCGATAATCCTGACAAAACCTTACTAATGCTACAGGATCTAAGAGACCTTGTATCACAAACCAAACTGTATCAATTTGAATACTTTCAACTCCCATATCTAATTGCAGCAAAAACAGACAAGAGTACGGGTTGCCCCAAAAGAGACTTATCTCTAAAATATATAAGCTTCTTAATGAACCTCCAAACTTAGCTTAGGACAATATACCTACATGACTAAATTGAATAATGAGTAGCATATCTGCTATTGAGTACCTTATTAAAGTTAAGTCCCCTCTATCTGCTGTTCGTTGTGGTTAATTTAATATATGTATAAGTGATCCAGGTAGTCATATGTCTGTTGTGGCCCTCAGGCTAAAGATCAATAGAGATCTGAGGTGCCCATTAATGCTATGTAGTCGTCTCTTCAGTCGCAGGGATACGGTGTGAGGTAAATCCTCTTAATTCCCAGATAGACCAGGTTCTTAGATATTGGGGGGTAGTGTTCTGTAGAAGCTATAATTGCTTGAAAAATTCTGTAAGCATTCACTCTACTGATTATTTCCAGAGTATTTGGGCAGTTGAGGTTCTTCCACTTGGCTGCTATTGCTATTCGTGCAGCAGTCAGTATGTAGTTGACCAATTTTTGCTCGGATTTTGATATATCAATGATTGGCTTTCCTAAAAGAAAGGTGGATATGTCTAGGGGGACTTGAGTTCTTAAAACTTGATCAAGCATTTTCTTAACCTCCTGCCACATTGGACGGATTATTGAGCATTCCCAAAAAATATGAGGGAGCGTGCCTACTTCTCCACAGTTTCTACAGCAGAGTGACGAGTGGTCAGGGAATAGTTTGTGTAACCTGTCAAGGGTGTAATACCAGAACATCAAAATCTTGTAGATATGCTCTTTCTGTCTGACACAGGTTACCATTTGTCGAGCATTTTTCCAAATTCCTGACCAGTCTTCTAGGGACAGATTGTTTTATATATACACTGGAAGACATTCCTAAGCTCCAATGGGACTTGAAAACAACTACCATGCAACTAAAATCTATAACACATACCCTACATTGTAAACTATAATGAACAGAACTATGTAAAAGATGTCAACTATTTACTTATTTACTATCCTCCCATTTGTCAGAGAACTTCCCAGTACCCTTTCACCTAGCAAAGGGGACTCAGAACCTGTAAATGGTAAATAATGTGATGTATAACCTTTGGGCACAGGGGGATGGCCAAAAAAGGTTTACACCAGTTTGGTAAGATTCTTTAATATGTCACTTAAGTATTCATTTTGAGAGTTTTCCTTTAAAGTATGACATGTACCCAGTAGAGGTAAAGGCTGTGTAGTCTTTTAATCTTCCTTGCATTTCTGAAAATGTTCTTGGTGGACCTCTTTGCTCCTTCATACCTTTTTAAATAAGCAGAGCTCTATTTAAGTTGTAACTATAACTGAAGCATAGAGATATTATCAGTAGATTTTTTCTCAAATGACTTACACATTTTGACAAGATCTCTTGCTTGGTCTCAAGTGGAACAATGCTATCGGTAAACTCTGCTTTTCATAGGTGAACATATTGACAGCAAGGCATAGCACTATTTTTCCACATTTCACATTCATGTTAATGAAAAAGTGATACAAAGGAGAGAAACGCTAAGGGGGTTATTTATCTATTTTCTGAAAACCATTCTGATCAAATGCTGCCATAAAATTCTTGTGCAGGTAAAATACTCAATAAAATTGTGAAAAAAAAATCTGAATTGTGTGAATTTTTTGGATTTGTCACCGAACCCTGCAACTTTTTCGGATTATCGCCTGAAAATCACAAAATTTTAGGATTATTGAAAGGAATTCCCGCACAGATCATGATATCTTCCAATTGTAAATGGGACAGCTGTGAGTCATTTCTACATGAACTCAGCAGGTCTGAGATGAAGTATTTTTTATTCAGACTTTTAACACCATCGGAGGTTTAATAAATCTTTAAAATAATTTCCACAAAAAAATGTTTTCCCTTTTAAAACGCCGACCAAAAAATATCTGACTTTAACAAATGACCCCCATGTGTTCCATTACCACAAAAAGGTTTTGTGTATTTTTGTTTACTTGCTAATTTTATACCCCTTGCGTCCTTTCCGCTGGGATCCACAATGATCATCCTAAATCATTAGAATGCACAATTTAAGATGAGCCCTATTCTGTAAGATACATTTTTGCTATTGTTTTTTTAATACCATTAAACATTAATGGAATGTAGGTAAATGGAAAATCCATACTGCAAATATTTCTTAATTCTGCTTCCTAAATCCCTACTGCATTGATTAAAAAATGTATCTATGGAAATTCCGACAATAATATGTCCACAGAAAAGTAGAAGCAAGCCTTCTCACGACAGAGTATTTATTAAAGAGAAAAAATGCATGAGAAAAGTACACTGAAAATTGTCAGGGTTATAAAAGCAAAAACCACAAAGCACTCTAAGACAGCACAACAGTCTTTACTTCACTGACATCATTTATATTTTGAATCAGGAAATGCCATGTTCACACATGTTGGAATTCAGATATCAGATTTCACTCAATACAATACAGCTTCAAAGTTGATTTCTTTCAAGTGGTGTATGTTGTTTAATTAGAAAATCCTAAATATGTCACTGGATCACATTTAGCTGGAATAACAATATGTATTTCTTTCAATAAAGGTATACATTATAGTGAAGAACAAAAATAACTTTTTATTTACAGGATATGTCCTTACTTGTACATATACATATTCTATAACTAGTATTAAAATATAAAGCATTAATAATTATTAAAATACAATTTACAGTATATTAAATGAAAACATTAGCAATCTATCATAGAACTGAAAGAATGTTGTCATTGGAAAACTTTTTTTTTAAATGTGCTGCTTCAGCAGACTTCTGCACTGCAATCCTAAACGTGAAAAAATTATTGGTTGTAAAAGAATTGTTTTATCATATAAATATCCGGATTAAAATAGAGACATAGATAAAGTGCTAAGTGCTTACTTACAAATAGAGTCCCAAAGAGAACTGCTGCCTATACTTATTCTAGACCCTGGGATCCCACAGCGGGAGCACGGCAAGCAGTGTGGACTGTGGTCTTGGGATATTAATCTGACTATCTCTTGGGAGAGCTAAGCTACCCTGCAGGGCCACAAATCTCACAAAGCCATGTAAAATAAGGAAGAAATTATAAAGAATAAATGCGGTTGAAATAAGGATTGCTAAAATTATATAAGTAAAGAGAAGTAAAATCAAATATAAGGTATCAAACCAAATTTTCGCCAATGCGCGTTTCGCCGCAGCTTTGTCAAGGCAGAAAAACAGGGACGCCGAAACCATGCGTCTCTACTTAAAGCTTGCGGATAGGGCCTGTTCCGCCGGAAGTACCAGCTAGAATGACGTATTCGCGTCCCTCCCGAGTGGAGCGCACGAAAGCGAAAGCGCACTGTTAGCTGGAACGCTAACAGTGCGCTTCCGCTTTCGTGCGCTCCACTCGGGAGGGACGCGAATACGTCATTCTAAGCAATCCTTATTTCAACCGCATTTATTCTTTATAATTTCTTCCTTATTTTACATGGCTTTGTGAGATTTGTGGCCCTGCAGGGTAGCTTAGCTCTCCCAAGAGATAGTCAGATTAATATCCCAAGACCACAGTCCACACTGCTTGCCGTGCTCCCGCTGTGGGGTCCCAGGGTCTAGAATAAGTATAGGCAGCAGTTCTCTTTGGGACTTCTCCACTCTTTCCCATTTTCCTTTTCCTACTAATTTTTCCTAATGCAGGTTGATGAATTATTGAAGTTGCACCTGAATTTTTAGTTCCTTATTAGTAATTAATTAATTTTTCTTAACTCACAATAATTAATTAATTTAATTAATTGAATACACAATTACTTCACCTACTATACACATAATGAATTAAACTTACAATTTTATTAATTGATTTTAAATGGTAAAAAAATGTTTGAAATATCTATATAAGCTCTCTGTTACCATCTAAGTATTTATTGCTGGTACTAGCTCTTGTAATAATCTTTTTAAAGACAATTTTCTATTTGCAATCAATTATTTGTAAGTAAGCACTTAGCACTTTATCTATGTCTCTATTTTAATCCGGATATTTATATGATAAAACAATTCTTTTACAACCAATAATTTTTTCACGTTTAGACTTAATGAATTGTATAATGAATTCCTGCTAACTAAAGTATTGTGAGTGTTAACCCTTTAGTTTTTTTGAGTAAGTGATTGGGGGTTTTATTACTTCTTTATAATTTATTACCTTATAGCAGCCCCTCTGGCATTTACCAGAACTCGCAGATAGCTGGTCTTGGCCTTGGGTGAGGGAAAGGCAGGGCCACTCTGCAGATGTTTATGCAGGGGACCAGCATGCCAGCATTATGCCACTAGTCTGCACTATATAAATAAAGATTGATGATAATGAACATTGAAATGCATTAGTTACCAAAAACCAATGGTAAACATATGGCGTATCTATCTATATATTATCTATCTATCTATCTGTCTAGATAACAAGTTTCCAGATAAGGCATTACCGTTTCTGTATATTTTTTTTGTAAACCAGTTTTTTGGGAAATGGTAAACAGATGGCTTTCTATCTCTCTATCTAGATAACAAGTTAAGGTATAACTGTACCTGTACATTTTTTTGGGTGTTAATTACCTTTTGCAAAAAGAATAATAAAGAACGTGTACAAATAATTCTAAACAGTGCTAGAGCACTCAAGAATAGAGTTAACACTGAATCTTGTTTGTAGGCTGTAGCAATGCAAAACATGAGTTTAATCATCCCATCCAAACAACAGCTCCACGGTCTATTTATTTAAGGATGGTTCTATGTTTTTAATTGGAGTCATTTATTTTTTTGCATGAAAATAAACACATAAGAACAAGGATCAGATATCTGTAGGAGAGAGATGACACAATAAACAACAGTTTTGGTTTATCAAAACAGACCTGTAGGAATATAATTATTAGACAGCGTCAGCATATTGACATTGCACTCGACTGCTGGTTCTGCATACAAGCCCTGCTGTGATACAAAGCATTCTTATTCTGTCTAAGCATCAATATTACACATTCAGTTATTTCACTTCTCAGTGGGAAGCCTGCACAGAGTGGTCAGTTGCTGGGGAAGGTACGTCCTGTGGATTCCTGAAATGAATCCTTGTGGGCAGGTGTCTGGAAAAAGCCATTAGCCGATAAGGATTGCCCTCTTTATTGTGAAACAGAAACGTTTGCATGACACTAACATCATTTAATTTCAAGCCAAAGCTCCTTTAAATTTGACTCTGAGAATATTTTATCTGTTTTATCAGACCAGCCCTTCTTGCTTATAGCTCATAAACATGAGCACAGGGAGTTCAATATATCTTCAATTACCTTACAAATGATTCTGTTTCCCAGTGTATGTATATTATGTGTTTGTAGAGCTATAAAGCTGTGCTAAAAGGTGAAACAAAAAGTTTATGTAGTTTGGTTTACAGATGGGGGAATTTTAATGGTAACTTTAATACATTTGTAGATGTTTTCTATAGAGAATGAAGATAAAATAATAGTAAATATACATCCAAATGACATGACAATCCTCGAGATAAAAATATCAGCGTTACGTGGGGAACTCTCATTGGGAATTGACATGATTAGGCTGCTGTCTATACCAAGTCCTAGGAAGGAAGTCTCCTGAGGTCGGATAAACGAGGACTCTTTCACAGATTACAAAGCGCGCAGGAGTAGGCTGGTCTCTGTGAGAATCAATCCAAGGAAGTCTAACTCCATAGAACAGCTTCCTGTGTACTGCGTGGGAAAAACAACCAAGTGCAAACTCAAGGCAACAATGAGACAATTAAAAATGATAAACAGGAAAATAGCATGAGATCATGAAATCAATAGTGTATGGCTGAAACAAATGGCTATGCCAGGCAGGCAAGAGAAAAGAAAAGAGTCCAGTGCATGAGAAATGCGTACTTTATGTTTCCTGACCCAGGGCAATAGCTTCATACTGAACAGTGTTTTGTATACTGGAATTAAAGGGAATGTATATTCCATACATATAAATCCTCTCTGCATTCACTTTCTACTGTATATATGTTAAAGTAAATACTGGGATATGTTATTGTATTGCAGGAGTGTTTTTTCTGTTACATCAAGCATACAGGTCAAAGCTGCCATTTTATTCCTTCTCAGTAAAATTCCATAAGTGAACTCACTGACCATAAATGATCAAATTGACATGAAAAATGAAAGTTTAAGCCCCCCTCTCTTTGTTTACAGCAGCTGGTGGGGTGTAGTTTACTACGGTAGAGGGTAACATTCAGCTGCTTTGAGTGTTCTATGTAGAGATGGATGGAACAGGGGCTTGGCACAGAAGTGCTATAGACTTCAGTGGCACACCTACAGTAGTTTTAGATCCTCTGCTGCGATTTTCCACTAGAAAAGTCAGTGGTTTTCAGATACTGCCTCTACATGTGTGTACATGGAGTAGACGTTGAATTTCTCTTATGTGTACCCGCTCCACGGCGCTAGCCAGAAGATTTTCAAGAGACTCACATTGTTTAATACCGATGCGGCTTTATTAGGCACACCATGTGAACAATAGACAGTGAGTTGGTGAGAAAACTACACGTTTCGTGCCCTAACTCTCCTGGCACTTCATCAAGGTCATGGAGTAGACTTTGGCCCAAAACACTCAAGGATGCATCGTTGGGCTGCAATGGCCTTATGTATGCAGAAAAGGGCAGATACTAGTAAAGAATATGACAGGAGGTAGAGAAAGTATGGGGCAGCCCCTAGTGTTTCTCTTACTGTAAAAATATGTCAGTGTAAGATTCAGTATATATGCCCTTACTTTTAGGGGAACATCATCCCTGCTTTTTCATTTAACAGGAGCAGAAGACATCCTTGGATGGGGGGGGGGCAGTATAAAATTTGAAGGGACAAGTTCTAGATGTGGTTGTTACAGCCTTAATTTGCCTTCAACCAATGCTTTTACATAGAGAGCCATAAGGTAAGTGGCATAGTGCTCTCTATATTGCTTCTCAAGTTCTTTTCAATTGTTGTTAGGTAGCCTTCTACCTTTGGTTTAAGGGCAGTAGTTCTATATAGCAGTAATTCTTATGTTGCAGAATCTGCTCTGGGACCCAAAAATCACCTACAGTTGTTGTTTGTTTTTGTAGGAAATTGCCAAAAAAATGTACATATGTGTTTATAGAGATTGTAGCATTAGTTACATAGTTGATGAGTATTATGTTTGCTTATGATGATCATATAATGTAAGTTTCAACTTAGATTGTTTTAGAACTGTAAAGGTTAAGTGTGCAGTAATATCTCAGAAATGTTTTCCTGTGTATTTAAGTAGCCTATTCCGATGGATGAGGACTTTTAGTAAAGTGATGTGTATCTAAACACAAAGGTTATACACTGTAATTTAAAGTTGTACCCAGCACTGACCTGAAGATTTACAGAACAGATTGTTTTTTTACTGAGGCACCAGGGGATAAGGAAGGAGCAGTGAATTATGGCCAAGCTATATATAGAGGCCTGCGGAGAAGAGAAGATGAAAGTGATAATGTGCATATATAAATGTTATCAGGGACGATGATAGATTAACAACTTGCTGTGATAAGACTCCAGAAGGGCTATTTCAAAGTGACTTACAGCCAAAAACAAGTGTTTTAAACAGTGGGAAGATATGACGGATGAGTCTAAAAGGCCTTCCACAAAACTATTATATCCAATTGTATATCTCTGAAAATGAATGTTCTCTACAATAATAAATCATAAGGAAACAGGCCACAGAAAGTTTTCAGTTGAGGAGACACTGTAATCAGGAACTAGGTTGTCAGTAAATTTGCTCAAACAGGAGAGGCTTAAAGGACCACTAACAGCATAAACTGAATATAGATTTTTTACATTTAAAGGTTACATCTTTTAGTTCAGCATCTGAAAATAAAATATCTGTTAGCGTCTACAGACTGATTACTGTATTCTAAAGAGCTTTTTGTCTGTATGGTGTATAAATGATGGCCCTAAATCCCAGATGGCACTTGAATGGCAGCTACTATAAGTATATTTTTCACTTGAAAACCAGGGCCACTATTATGTTGCTTGGCTGCACTTATTTCAATTAAATTACAAGTTGTGGCGCCCCCTATCCTTTGAGAGGCCTCAAGCAGTGATTGGGGATGCTCAGCCTAAAAGCCAGTATGGGTCACAGTAAGGTTGAGTTTTGGGGAAATTGCTTATTTGTTTTCCTAGTGAACTAATAGAGGCACAGCTAGAAATTGATTTAGAAAGATGGATTTTATATTGGTTGGACAAAAAAAGTGAAGAGGGCTGGCATCTCTTTCTGGGGGCAGACCAGTGTATGGCCATCTTAAGAAGTCTTGCTTCACCTTAGCTCTAACATCACACAGACCAGAATGGTGCTGCAATCAAACACATTGTGATGAAATGATGTACTGTACAACTTTCCAGACAGTCAGCCCCCCAAAGAACATCTTTTACTGATGGATTACTCCCCATATCCCACTGAGAGTGAGCTTGACTCAGACCCTACATCAGGCAGCATTGTAAGAGTCCCTTTTCCTATTAAAAATCATATAACTAATGGAGTATGTAGTACTACAACTAAGAATCACTGCTTTTATCTCTGTTAACTACCTTGTAACCATATCCCTCAAGTAATGAACAGGTAATACAAAACTTACATGACACAAACTTTCCATATAGAAAAGCAAGAAGAGCTTTTTGTATACCATCACAATAATTGTACAGGACTCATTTCTTATATACCGTACCAAAAGGAAAATTCCATTCAAAGATGTAATAAAAGGGGAGATTACTAAGTGGCTGGTGGAGGGACCCACGAGCAGAGGAGTCAGTTGGGGTCCTGACCAAAGGCAGGTGTCTGCTTGGAGTGGAGGGACTTAGACAGGCATATAGAGGAGGTTCAAGCTTGCCTACATCATTGCGCCCTAGGCACATACCTCTTTTGCCAATGCCTAGTTCCAGCCTTGGTTCTGACTTTTGATTTTATAGAGGTTTGGGAATAGGTGCCTCAAAAGATTTTGGTTTGGGGCTGAGTCACCTCCATTTATGCCACAAACTACATTTCTTTTAAAATACATGAGACTATTTAACACTTTTTACATTAGCCAACATTTCATTCTTATTCCTGCACTGATTTACAGGCTCTTTCATGATACAAATCCTTTAACAGAATTCTATAACAGCTCTAGAGGATTCCACAACTCACAAACCAGATGTGGCCGAAAATGAAGCTCAAAACCCAAAGGCAACTTTTCACCAAAAATAATCTCTGTTAGGGCACATAAGTGATTGGCTGGTTCATGGTAGTCATTTTTACTTATTTCTAAATTAAAAGCATATTGCTCAGTTTGTGTTCAAATTGTTTATTGTGCTCAGCCTTTTACATTAGAGCTGTGCAACTTGTTGCCCAGTACATTATGCTAAACTGCAGTTCTCATTGGTTGAATACAATTACATAAATGGTTCAGCAAAAACTGGAGGGCAGCAGGGTGAACATGGTAGTTTTTGTGTTCAGTACAGTATTTATAGTTTCTTATGTGAATGTTTCTATGCCTTGCACAAAACTATTGCTTCCATATACATCCTTGTGTCCTACAAAGACCTGGGGGTAAATTAACTAAACAGCGAAGCGTCTAACGCTAGCGCTAATTCGCCAGCGTGACGTCAAATCGTAACTTCGCAAATTCACTAACACAGGCTCTGGAGAAATTTATGCTAGCGAAGTGGATAGACTTGCGCAACTTTGCACCCTTATGCCAGGCGAAGTTGCGCACTGAGGAAGGATCGGAATTACACAAATTCACTAAGATGAACATTTTCCTGAACGTTAGCACTTACGCTAGACGTTACTTCACCTGGTCAGACCAATACAATACAATAGATAGGAGGTTGAAAATTTATTTTTTCTAAGTCCCAAAAAACTGCTGGCGTATTTTAGCATAGGAGGGTGATAGTCTAAAAAAAAAAGATTGATTTTTTTTGGGGGGGTTACCCTTCTTCCCCCCTACATTTCCTAACATATGGCAACTCAACTATACAGGGGGCACATGTAGGGCAATAGAACAACTTTATTTTATTTATTAAAGTTTTCCTGGGCTTGTGTAGTGGAATGTAGTGGCTGTAACATATACTTCTATTATAACTTAAAGTTCCTGCAAATTAGGCTTCGCTAGCGTAACAGCGCTCTGCCTAGCGAAGTAACACTAGCGAAACTACGCTACTGTTCGCCGACCTGAGCGTAAATTCGCACTTTAGTGTGTTTGCGTAGCACTGTCGAAAATTTGCCTCGCGAAGCCAACGCTAGCGAAGCTAACGCTAGTGAATTTGCGCATCTTAGTGATTTGCCCCCTGGAGCTCTCTATCATTTAGGAAGATTTTACAAAGCCAGAAGTGGCCGTTAACAATTACATCTGAGCTAGGGCACTAAAGCTGGCCATAGACGCAAAGATCCGATCGTTCGAATCATCGAACAATCGGACTTCCCCATCTCCCGACCTGCCACTAACCTTCAAATCAAATAAAGTAGCAAAAGCACAGATCAGCCAACGTTCTGCCCCTGACAGGGATCGTACAAGTGTTGTACGATTAAAAACCTAGCTACGGTCTCCCACTGAAAATCTTACGATCTGCAATAGACGCAAAGATATGATCGCCAGCCGACAGAAATTTTCTAACCTGGCCGATCGAACAAACAACCGATCGGCATGGCACGACAAATGTCGGAACACTCCACACACGATCCGAAAATCGTACGAATCGAGGATTCGTACGATCGGATCGTTGCGTCTATGGCCAGCTTAAGAGAGTAAAATGCACAGTGTCTGGCTGTGTTGTGTAGCTAACAGAGTACAGGGCACACAAAACATTGGCCCCAATGGTCTCAGACTCTTTTTTGCATGCTGAGAGAATAGAATGCATTCCCTTCCCCAGCTCCATTGATCTGCACTTAAAAGTTAAATACAGAGAATTGTTGTTTTTTTTTTTTTTACTGAATTTGGATGTTGGCAAATTTTGTTATAATTAAGAGAAGTTCAGTTCTGGTGCATTTCTGGTGTAGCCTGTTATTGTCTAGAAAAAAATACTGTAAGTCTCTAACATAGATTACTTAGAATGTGCTTAAATGAAAATTCTACAATCTCATAATCCTTCTGTAAAGCAAATCAAACAGTGCACCTGTTCCTTGCTTAGCTAAATTGGGTGTCCTCTGTAACTTTGTAGTAGCAACTTTGTAGTGGGTAGCTTTAGTTGTCCCAACTTACTTGCACCAAATGACTTGTTGCAAATTAGTGCACCGTTATTGACCTTGTGTGTCAGAAATGATGCCACTGAAACACGAGGGGAAAAATCATGCATTTATTTACCTAAACAGATTCTGATGTGCATTTATATTATTGTATCACATGAAATGCACCTTGAGGCGCACCTTCGATTTCACTTCTGAGGAAAAAAATGCTGCATTTATGGTAAAGAATAAGGGGCAAATTCACTAAGATCTGAAGTTGAGCCTGCGATACCTTCACTGCACTTCACCAGGCGTAGTTTCGCCAGCACTGCGCAAATGCACTAAAATGGGAAGTTGCGCTCAGGGAGGCGAACGGTAGCAAAGTTTTGCTACCATTACTTCATCAGGCGAAGCGAAGTTACGCTAGCGATGCCTAATTTGCATACAGTGCCAAGTTAAACGTATATGCTGCAGCAGCTACATTCCACTACACAAGCCCAGGAAACCTATAATAAATAAAATAAAGTTGTTCTATTGCCCTACACATGTGCCCACTGTATAGTTTAGTTGTCAAATGTAGGGGGGAAGGAGAATACCCTAAAAACAATTTACAATCTTTTTCTGCCTATCACCCTTAAAAAAAGGAAAAGATACCAGCATTTTTTGGGACTTGGAAAAAATTTTAACTTTTTTTTAAGAAACTCCTACCTACTCTATTGGACTTCGCCTGGTCTGAGGTGGTGAAGTCAAGTATTGTGCAAGAGATAACGTTCAGTAAAATCCGCATTTTTTTGAATTAGCGTAGTGATGTCCATTCGTCAGTGGGCAACTTTGCGTGGCATAAAAGGGTGCGAAGTTGCACTAGAGTCTGTTTACTTCGTTACGCCAGAGACCATTAGTGAATCGGCAAAGTTCCAAAATGACGTCACACAAGCAAATTTGCTCTAGCGTTATCCGCTTTGCGCTTTAGTGAATTTCCCCCTAATACTCTTTGCATAAACCTTTTGCACTGCATCCATAGTTTATTAATTAATATAACAGAAAGAGATGGACAGGAGAGGTTTGAGCAAAGTTATATACTGCCCTACAGCAGGACTTTCAAACACTTACAAGTACGCTCAAGGATAAAGGATAAGGTACAAGGATAAACCCCATGCCTTATTTGCTGAGATACGTTATAAATATCTGATAAAGAAATAGCATGCTACTATGTCATGCTACTTTTTTATATAGTGAAAATACAGTTAAGGAGCCTGTTACTGACAGTTTAGTGCTGTTATGACTCACAGACCCCTTCCCTGACTCACTAAGGAAGGAACAAACTATACACAACGTCAGTGCGACCCACCCTCTGCCCTAGGCTAGGACATTGATCACACAATGCAAACTGGATATGAAGGTGTGCACAATGTGTGGAAATGAGAAGGTATCCTGGGGGTAAATGCCTAATCACTTTCAGTACAATATGCCTAGCTAGTAAATACTGTTTCAGGCCACCTTTATTGAAACTGTTCAGTGTGAGCGTGTGCGTACATGCTGCTCATTTGTCAAAATCATCCACAAATATTAACTCTTTTCAGTTTACCTATAAAGTCATTGCTTTCTGCTAAAACAAAGGTATCCACTTAAATCTATTGCCTTTATCTAACACAGTGAAAACTTTTCTTTCTGCATATGGTTGATATAAATATCTGATATGTTTACTCACTGTTCATGGTAACCAGAAGGTGGCAGCAAATAACAGACAATTACATCCTGGAATGTTAATAGAAGGAGTTTGCGAATGACTCCCCTAAATCATTTGCATTGCTTACACCTTTGACCCTCTGTAAGGATACCACTGACACTATACTGATGTAAATTTTATTTAAAGGAGTCAACAAAGCCTACAAAGACAATGTATTTGCGTTTGTCCTTTGTCTTTTATGATGTTACTTTCGGCTCTTAAAAACAAAACTGGGAAGCTTGTTCTTAGTAAAACTATCAGGTAACTTGCATCTGGAAAAAAAAGCTGAACATTTGCGGTAAATATATCCTGTATTTAGTGATGGGCGAATCTATCCCGTTTTGCTGAAAAATGTGCGAATTTTCAGTGAAAAATTCGCAAAACGAGCCACGTCTAGTTTTTTTATTTTGATGCCAGCGAATTTTCGCTGGCATTTCAAAAATGTATTAGCTGGTGGCAAATTGCGGGAATACGTTGCAGATTCGCTCCTGGCAAATAAATTAGCCCATCACTACCTGTATTTCTAAACCTCTGTTATTGTTGTTATTAATAAACTATTCTTCAGCCTTTTACCTAGATTATACATCAAACACATCAGTCCCTGCCCCAATAGGGTTTATGATCCAAGATCCCTATCAGATTCACTATGGTGAATGTTATCAGATGACAATTAACATGCTAGTATATGTAGTTGGCCGAAACCTCCGCTCCTCTCAGACTAACCACTTGGTTGTACCCCCCACTTCTACTGCTGTTTCCTGTGTCAAACCCTTCTCTCTTGCAGCTCCTTATATTTGGAATGCCATTCCTGCATCTCTCCGGAGAGAATCCTCCCTC
This sequence comes from Xenopus borealis, assembly GCA_024363595.1. Classification (NCBI taxonomy): domain Eukaryota; kingdom Metazoa; phylum Chordata; class Amphibia; order Anura; family Pipidae; genus Xenopus; species Xenopus borealis. Next base: position 105,567,651 of record CM044434.1, read on the forward strand.
AATGTTTTTAAAACAAAACTCAGAGACTACCTCTGGGAGCACCTGGATAACACCTGAACTGGCACTTGTACGACAGTTTCACCCACTGTAAAAAACACTTTATTACCCCTCCAAATTGTGTCTGTAAGTTACCCTCCCATTTAGACTGTAAGCCCCAAGGGGTAGGGTCCTCCATCATCATGTCTCTTCAACACTGTGTAATTATATTTTATATTTATGCAAACTGTATTTATAATAATGCACTTATTGTTACTTATTAATGCAGTGATCCCTTGTTTGTTACTAATTTATTGTTGCTGTACAGTGCTTTGCCCTCAAGGAGCGCTATACAAATAAAAATATACATACATACATGTAGGAGGAAACAGAGTACTCAAAAGAAAACCACACAAGCACAATGGAGAACATATAAAATTCCACACTGTTTCAATTCCATATGTAAAAGCACCCATTCATGTATATAACAAGAATAACTGGAAGAGAACAAAAAGTGGTAAAAAATGCATCTGTATTTAAAGGCATATGAAATCTGACATGGGGCTTGACATTTTGTCAATTTCCCAGCTGCCCCTCGTCATGTGATGTGCCAGCACTTTAGAAGGGAACTGCTTTCTGGCAGGCTGTTGTTTTCCCTTCTCAATGTAATTGAATGGAACACAGTGGGACATGGGTTTTTACTATTGAGTGTTGTTCTTAGTTCTACCAGGCAGCTGTTATCTTGTGTAAGGGAGCTGTTATCTGGTTATCTTCCCATTTTTCTGTTGCTGGGCTGTTGGGGGGGGGGAGGGAGGGAGGGATGGGGTGATGTCACTACAACTTGCAGTACAGAAGTAAAGAGTAATTGAAGTTTATCAGAGCACAAGTCACATGACTTGGGGCAGCTGGGAAATTGACACTATGTCTAGCCCCATGTCAGATTTCAAAATGAAATATTACAAAATCTGTTTGCTCTTTAGAGAAATGGATTTCAATGCATAATTCTACTGGAGCAGCACTATTAACTGGTGCATTCTGAAAAAAAAATTCCCATGACAGTATCCCTTTAAGTACAGGTATCAGTATAATATAGTTGCTGTAGTATTTATTCGTGATTTCACCTCTGGAGGGGTGCATGTGTGTGTTCAAGATTCATCATTAAACAACATTAAATACAGAGAGGTTTAGTTACTAATCCCACAGATAAAGGGGACACAATTGTTACATTGCTGCACTCTGCACCTCAGCTTCTTTGCACCGCGCTCCCATCTGCACTCCATCTGCATGTTTGAATGACAAGTTATGGGGTAGGTAGAGGGCAGCATGTGGTGAATCTATGCGCTCCTCTCCCCAGCATGTCTCTATTCATGTGTATCTTTTATACTTGCCTAGGTCCACAAAAGGAATTTTAAAGATACAAGAAGTAATAATCAATGTTAACATATGAAACAAGTCTGGTGAGCGAGGAAGGAAATGAACATAAAGAATGGCAATGTATATGTCATATTCAGATAAGTTTTAAGCTACAAGCTCAAGTGAACAAAGTCTAACTGCACTTGATTTATTTATCTGATTTTAAGTACACTAGAACATTCATGAATTGCTACGGTGGGCAGTGGAGGGTGCTTATGGGCAATTAGGTGGTGCCTGCTGAGCTTGTATAAACCATTGATATTGAAGTGCCTGAAATAGTCCCATGTGCCATTACCCTATAAAGCCGGGATCTGCAACCTTGGCTCTCCAGCTGTTAGGGAACTACAAGTCCCACAATGCAATGAAGGAGTCTGTCATGATTCATAAAGGCAAATGCATTGTGGGACTTGTAGTTCCTCAACATCTGGAGAGCCAAGGTTGCAGATCCCTGCTATAAAGTAACAATGTTTGGCCTAAGCATATATAAAACATTGACTGCTTTGAATGAAACCATGATAGGACAATATAATATTCATTTTTAAAAATACATACATAAAAAACAGACTGTTTCATGGTGTTCTATCAGTATCAGTAAGCTCCCTGTTAACTAAGTGTTAACTAGATTCCAGTTCCTCTCCACCAGCTGCCATTCAGGTCTGCCTGTAGACAAACAACATTATGTTAGCGATGATTAAGTCCCAGTGGTTCAGCCCTGTGCTTCAAAATAAACTGTGCTATCAATAATTCCAGTAATAACCCTATGCAGAAATCGCAGGCTCTTGGGAGGGCCTACTTCTTTCCTTGAGCCAAAAGACAAGAAAGAAAACACAAAATGCAATGTTTTCTTATTCTCCTCAATAAAAAAATCTGTGGTAGTGAAGGAGTGCCTTTGTGGGCTTGGATGCTGATCTGTGACGCATTGTTGGCTGTTTCGGTTATCCTTAGGCAAGTCACTTGATATCTCTGTGTCTCAAGCACAGAAATGAGGCTCTGTGTCTACTTAATTGTGTGTTGTGTGCGGCATAAATCCAGTAGTGCCATGTATGAAATAGGCTTTTAACACAAAGCAGGGATCTAATAACAGCAACATCTTAAAGACAGACTCCAAGTAACAGGTCAAGTGAAACCGAGTTTGTACACCTTTTGCATTAGTCAGCTACAAAGTAAAGCCACTATCTATTCCAACCCTGCTCAGCATCATGCTGAAACTGACAGTTGAGAATATTCACTCTTCTATGTAGATTGGAGGCACTGGGTGACATTTTCTTCACAGGACCTGGCAGGGGAGGATAGAGCTGTCACTTCTTCCCACCATGAAGTGAATTTAACTGCTGAGTTTTCCACTCATTGTCACATCCCAGATTAAGGCATTAGAAGGGAGGCTGCACGGCGCTCACTGCAGTCACTGCTACTGGGGACAGAGGGAGGATAAATGGATTCAAGTCTGAAACACATACTTCGATTTTGATATGTTCCTTACCAAAAGGTCCCATGTTTTCCTTATCTGCACAGCAGAACTGTTTGATGATGCAGAGTGAATCATAGAGTAATAAAGCCATTAAGTCTTTTATGCTGGCATAAGTACACCAACAAATTTCTTTGGAGAGTTTCACATACTTGTTTCTATACATTGCTTTGAACGTAGCAGCAGAACTAGAATGCATTCTACTTTAGACATTTATATTTTTCCAATATTAAATATGTTGGAATACACAGTGAATAACACAGAGGGGACCACCCATGGAGCAATTGCAACGTTCGCAAAAAAAGCCCACTCTGCAGAAAACTTCGGGAGCTTAGAATCGACTTTCTGCTTCTGCTAGTGCTGCAGAGACAGGAGATGGGTGGTATGTGAGTACCCCATGAAACCTACCCTAGCTTGGACATCATTCAGATGTGCTGGTCATAGAGTGCTAGGGACATCAAGGTGCAGGAGAACTTAATCTTTTGGCAGGAGATTATACAGCAGATGTGATTGATAAGTGATTCATCTGTCCTGACAGTCTTGGACTGTACTAAACAATTTGTCACTTTTGGAAAGAGTTATTCTGACATTGGTCTAATAAACTGCATATGATTTAGCAGTCTGTTCAGTTTGTGCTGTTCTGTCAACAGTCATTTCATTTTACTGCATGGGAATTTGTGCTGATTATGGCACACTGGCCAACTATAATTTCTCAAGTCGTGTTTTCTGTTACATCTTCTGGGATGATCCCAATATGGGCTTTCCACTGCAGTCAATATGTGTCCCATTGCAATTATGAGCATTTTTATTTGGGATAAACAAAAATCTCCTGGCATACACATATACATATCCTTTCAATTGATTGCTCTCCTGGTTATTGTGGGTAAATCTGGGCACTTTGGGTCTGAGCTAATATATATAATTGAGGCTAAATCACTCAAAATGCCACCTTGTGCCACTGATTTTAGCATTATCCAAATGAAGAATTAAGGAAAGAGTGTTTTCCCCACTTCTGACAGATTGTATTGTTTACATTCTGTATCTGATTTCATTCTTATAAACCTTATATAACTGCTTGCTTCCAGAGCACCAATCCCCCTTATTTTGTCAAGTAAAATACAAATGGTGACAAAGGAAAAGTGACAAAGACAAGTTATTTTCCAAGAAATTGATTTTATGTTTAGGTTAATAAAGTGATGTGTTTGTGATTACTGTATCATGGCCTTGCCTTCTTATTAAGTTGTAAATAATCAAGTGCCTTCCCAATTTGGGGTTCTATGACAACCTGGGAAAATGACCTCCAAACAAGTATTATCTTACTGCTGTTTCCTTTTTCCACAGGAATGAACATAACAGCCAAAAAACAAACGTTCCCATGTATGAGCTTAGCATATGACCTGGCACCGCTTATACAGTATATACATAAACAGTAGTATACACAAGGCAGTATTTTGCAATAGCTGAAAATACAAGGCCTCCCTCCAACACACAGATCTTTTGACGTGGAATATTTTTAATATTTATTTCTTATGAGAGCAACAAGCTGGGACACTATTTGTTTTTTTTTATGTTAATACCCCCCCCACAAATGTTGGATAGGATTATTTTGCACAAACTAATTTACTATTGTTACAGCTACAGTTCTTTTTAGAGTCTGCTAATAAGGCAGCTAAAATAATGTTATAATGTATTGTTATCGATTGTGTTCTATTTACTAGCACAGATTTACTGCCTTCTAAATCCTGTTACAGTGACAAAAGGTATTCATTCACCTTGTCACCTGCTGTAATGATATTCTTTGTTATCCTACAATTTGTTCATTACAAAAGTTATCTAAATTGTTAACACCTGTAAATTGGCTTAAAAATGGGTTGGTAATGAAGGGGTAACAAGTTTTAATGTAATAAAGCTGTATTAAGCTGGCAAAGGTTTATACAATTTTCAGACCATCTGTAGATCATCTCAACATTTGTTATACCATGCTGATCATACATTTAGTTTAGTCAATCAGACAGGATAGAAGACTTCTGTCAGCTAGACTGCACGTTTATGCAAGTCTATGGCCATCTTTAACTGTAGAATTATTATTCTATGTCTCAGGCCCAGATTTGCAATCTTTGGATTCTGGCAAATGCCAAAAAGGATGCTGTAAAATTTCATAGAGAGTGACTATTAAAGGGGTTGTTCACCTTTAAATGAGCATTTAGTATGATGTAGAGAGTGATATTCAAAGACAATTTGCAATTTGTTTTCATGTTTTATTATTTGTGAGTTATTTAGCTTTTTATTCAGCAGCTCTCCAGTTTCAGCAATCTGGTTGCTAGGGTCCAAATAACCCTAGCAAATATGCAGACTGGATTATGAATTGGAGAGGCCTAAACAGAAAGATTAGTGACACAAAGGAGCAAATTCAGTAAGATCCGAAAATTCGCTTGCGTTAGCTTCGCTAGCATTCGCCACACTTCGCCAGGCGAATTTTCGCCAGTGCTACGCAAATTCACTAAAGTACAAATTTATGCTCCCATGCATTTAAGTGGGCTGGTGGGGCTGTTTGGGCTTCTATGTACTTGGAATGCCAGGGCTTATTTTCAATCTCAGTCCAAATCTGCGTGATTGGAAACTTGAGTTCTAAATTCATGCCAAAGGACTTTGCAAACATATTTAGTTCTCAGGAAATGTATGTTCTGTACTAAATCTAAATATTGTTATTCTGTATTAACCTGGGGATCTGAGAATAAACATTATATTTATCACTTATACCCCCATATGTAATATAAGGCACTAAGTTTGCCTAGGAGCAGTCATGCATTTGAGCAGAAGACACAAAATATAAAATACTATTGCTGACATTTCTGTTGCTCTTGGGGGAAAAAAGGTGTTCACTTATGCACATAGCTGAAATTTGTCATGTTTCATACTAACTTATTTTACACTGACACAGTATATGTTCATAATATTCCTTTATTTGATAAAACAAAAAATATTTTCATACCCATAATGGCTCTAAGTTAAAGAAGTCTGAAACTGAGCAAATGTGCAAAACTAAACTGATCAAAACTAGTGCCCTGTTTAAATATCAAATGAAAAGTCATTTTGTTTCTGACTTTTGACCTTTATGTCATTTCCTTCTTGGAATTTTTCACCAAAGTGTTCTATGTTGGTGTCACCCCATCTGACATAAGTATTTTTCTTGTCAGTAACGTGAACAGATGATAGGTTGATTAAGTAATTTCAGAACAGGTTGACTTGAAAAATCTCTTTCCTCTAAGTTATAGTGAAAAACTTGCAAATAAAATAAATTATTTTTAATTATTCTTCTTTGAAAAAAAATGTCCTTATTGATGTCACAGTAAATAGATGTACAAGTAAAATACAGATTTGTTGATGATACCATGATAATTGTTCTATCTATAGTCTGAGACAGCAGAACACAGTACATGAATGAATTTCACATTTTGCCTCATTTTGGGGAAATGTAAATGTATACACTCACATTTTATTGTACTGAATATACATTATATTGATAGATGACAGATAGATGGATAGATAGATAGATGATAGATAGATAGATAGATAGATAGATAGATAGATAGATAGATAGACAGACAGACAGACAGACAGATGATAGATAGATAGATAGATAGATAGATAGATAGATAGATAGAATGTTTATCTTCCTCTGAATATTTCCAACTATTTTTACACTAGCTTATTATGTCTTCCTATTGCACCTTGGCTGGAAGTGTATGCTGCAACTTTACTCAAGGCAATGCCAGAGTAAATAATGTATTATAGCGACATGGACCTTTATTTGTTCTCTGCAATCATAATAACCGAAGGGTAGCTTCTGCAAAGATTTTGAAAAATGAGTCACCATTTCATCCATGAAGTTAAAGTAAAGAAAATACACTCCAATCCACAAGTTAGACAATTCTATGCATGGAGTGGGCTATTAATTTAAATACTGATTTGCTGGAAGAATGTTTAGAATAGCAAGCAGTATTACATTATGGTGCATGAATAGAAATGTAGATGAAGTTGTTTAGTTTGGTGTGAATTGCTACCAACAGGTATTCTTTTCAATCTCACTTAACACTAGAGGTATGTTATTTGTAACCTGAGCAGAACACAATGAGCTTTCAATGGGTGAAATCTTAGTATGTTTGCCCAGTAGAGCACCTGGCTCTTGGGCAGTGATTGTTTAGAAAAACACCTTTAATAATATTGTGATGAGGCAAATCAATGTTTGTGTTTTTAGCATCACTGGCTTAATTCTTAGCATCTGTCATCTGTATCATTGTGAATCACTCATTCCCTCTCTGCACAGTAAACAGTTAACTTTGGGATTCTCCTCACTTTCTTTCACTATGGAAAAAGACCATGCAAAGTGCAAAATAAGAGGCCACCCTCTCTGTAAACTAATGAAATTACCATATTAAGGAAATGAAATGTGTTGTGACCTATACATAAAACATTTTACCAAGCAATACCTTTGTCATTCCTCCCTCTGAAAAAATGTTCCATATTTAAAACAACTTATGTTACTGGATCCTTTTTAGGGCAATGTGAAACCAGTCTTTTCAAATGAAGATGTTTTCATTACATGGTCAAAATATGGACAATTTCGGAAAACTACTTTTCAATACACTAAAGGGTAAGTGTGAAACCTGTATCATATAGAAGCAAACATAGACAGATTGCACTGGGAGCGATAAAGATTTTTTAACATGGTCTATCAATTGTCTGACAGATGTCGGACAAAAAAATCGTACGATGTACGATTGTCCGAATCCCACTAACCGCATGATAATTTGACAGAGTGGTCGGACTGCAATGAAATTGGTCGTCCATCAAAGAAGAATCGTCGCGTCTATGGGGATCTTAAATGTGAATGGTTGACAAGCAGTAAAGGGTATTTTGACCATCTTTGTCCAGTAAGAGCACTGCAGCTGTCAATACCATAAGATAAGTGATCTTATGGAAGTGATTGGTGATCAGAACACCACCTTGTGCTTTACCATTAAAATTCTTTTCAATTTTGTTCTGATCAAAGTGGTGTGTGCCATTTGCATGATCTCTATCAGTGGTTTATGGTCTAATTTACTTGCAGTAACAAAAAACCTTTCATTTAAGCAGCGTTTAGACACTGGAGGTGTAGAGTAAATTATAGGTCTCCTTGGCTGCAGAGACCCATGCTTGAAATCTGAGCTGTGCCCCATGGGTTGTCTTGAGGGTGTGTAACTAGGCTTCCTCCCAGATTTACATTTCTTTAGAGGAGGTTTTGTTATGCAGATTTTTAGATGTTTTTACTGCCGTTCTACTGATTTGCAAATGAATACTTTTCAGAATGGAACAACGGAACATTTCCCAACATTATTTCAAAGCTGTATGCTTTAATGGTAAAATAACTCCTGAAATTACCGTAAGGTTATAAAAGGAATAGTTCTGGTTCAGTTGTTCATAATCAGCTACTCAATCAGGCATGACATTACGTAGTCATGGACTTCAGAGGAGATCTAAGCAGGTGATCTGAGAGATAAAAATTGTTGTACAGTATGAATCATAAACTGGAATCTTAAGGGCTAACTTTCAAATCAAGTAGAGATTATATTCAGATTGTATACAGAATGCAAAGCAAATACTGTAATTTTTTTATATTTTGAATTGCTAAAAGGGGTGACGAAACATCCAGCCTTGGCATATTAGTATCTACTGACCTGATAAGGCTATTAAGACCATTTAGATCTGATTTCCTCAAACTTGGTAATGCAGTTGTATTGTATTGTATAACTTTATTTGTAAAGCGCTGTTAAGGAGCCACAGCACTGTAGAGTGCATACAAGTACAATATATATAAAAGTATACATGGGGAGACAAATCACATAATAAATATATACAGAATCATAGGACAAAGAGCTTAAGTGCTGTGTGGTAAGAGATATAGTGGGAAGGAGGTCCCTGCCCCATAGAGTTTACAGTCTAAAGGTGGCCATACACGGGCAGATAAAAGCTGCCGACAGACTGTGTCGGCAGCTTATCGGCCCGTGTGGGGGGCCCTCCGACGGGCTTTCCCGATCGATATCTGGCTGAAAGTTGGCCAGATGTCGATCGGGCAGGATTAAAAATCCCGTCGGATCGCGGCCGCATCTGTTCGTTGATGCGGTCCCGCGATCGGACCGCCCGTACTGATCCGAACGTTAGGCCCTAGGGCCCACGATCGGATCAGCCCGATATCGCCCACCTCATCGCCAAACAAGTGGATCTCTACGTGTATGACCACCTTAAGTGAATGGGTGGCTAACATACAGGTACAAATTGGAAATTAAAAAGTGCACATGGTAAGGCATAGTCAGAAGACGCAAGCTAGGTTAATGTTTTAGTGCTCTAAAAGGTAGGCTCTCAATTTTTCCTTGAAGAAGGATTCCTTACGGAGGAATTCAGGGATGGAATTCCAGAGGTAGGGAGCAGCAAGATAAAAGAGTTTGAGATGAGAGGTGGCAGTGGATGGTGTGAAGAGAAGGTGGCTCTGAGAAGACCGGAGAAGATGACAAAGAATGTATAGTGAGACGAGAAAAGAAATGTAGTGAGGAGCAGAGGAGTGAAGGGCTTTGAATGTTAGTAGAAGGATTTTATATGCTATCCTTTGCTTAATAGACAGCCACGCTACAGATTTTAGTTGGGGATTTTAATTTAGTTCTCCTTTTAGGAGAGAGCAGAGTTTAAGACTGATTGGAGGGGAGAGAGATGGGAGTCAGGAAGGCTTTTGCAGTGTTATTAATGAGTGGAGAAGGAGAGGGATTGGTCAAAGATGACAACCTAAGCAGCATACTGAGTTAACCAGGTTAATGGTCATGCCATCAATAGTAATGGTGAAAGGAATAGAAGGGCACAGTTTAGGTGGAAAAACCACAAGCTCAGTCTTGGCGAAGTTGAGCTTTAGGTGGCATTGTTTCATCCAGGAAGAGATAGCTACTAAGCAGTCAGCAATCTGGGTTTGAATGTCAGTGGTCACTTTAATGTGTAGATAACCACATTAGAGTGTCATTAACTTGCAGCAAGTCAGCTACATGCTAAAGGAAACAGCATTTTATTACCAGGGCTTCCTTGAATCTGTGCAGTGCAAGTACCTTTGGTAACAGTGTTTAACCACATGCATAATTGAACCAGATTTTACACTTTGTACCTTAATTCATAAATACACTTTTTTATGTAATAAGTTTAAACCATGGGACTTGCACAGTTGCATTGAATGTTGTATCCAAACACACACACCAATTTGAATACCATATGGAGTGGTTCGAAAGATTGGTTTGAAAGATTATGTACACGTAAAACTTACGCTTTGATTTGATTGATTGAACTGTAAGGGCATAGTTGACTTAGGAGATACAAGTCCAAATAAGGTTATACTATGCACACAGTTATTTTCTTAGGAAACATTATATGAGGGGTCATTTACAATGCCCCATGTAGTGTGCAAAAGTGAAAAAAGATAGCAATCATCCATTTTTCCCCACTGCATAGTAAATTGTGTAAATAGCCACAGGCCACTACCTCTGCAGACTGCTGTTTGAATCTAGGACAGCCTGTATTAGTACTCGCTATATTTAAAGGAACAGTAACACCAAAAATTAAAGTGTTTTAAAGCAATGAAAATATAATGCAGTGTTGCCCTGCACTGGTAAAACTGATCTTTAAACTTCAGAAACACTACTATAGCTCATATAAACAAGCTGTATGGCAGAGGATAAATGGGTATCTAATATAAAAAATTTTAAGCAAACACAGCAGTTTCACCACTGCACAGCAACACTGCATTATATTTTTATTATATTATTATTATTAAATAAATATTATTTTTTTATGTTACCTGTCCTTTAAAATGGGCAGACCTAGGAGGCAGCGCCTTGTACTTATTGCCTGTTCAAAAGCAGGTGGTGAGGACTGGACTGAGTCTCCTGATGCTGTTCTTTGCATGCAGTGATTGATTTTCAATCTGGCACTCCAAGCAGTGAGCAACAACTCTTGCTTTTGCAGCCTTTAGCACTATTGCAATTGCACCTACTGGGTTGTATATGTGCCCTATTATGTCTAAGAAGAGTCTGAGAAGTGTACTCAAAGTAAATCCTTTGTGAAGCTTAGACTCCTCCATTAGCATGATACTCTGGCCAGCAGATGGCAATGTTCCACTGCTTCCTCCAATTATACTTTTCCTGTGCTGAACAGTTGGTGTTTCAACAGGAACACTGGAGGATTGCTATATGAGGATCCAACTTATTTGCCACATCTGCAGTAGCTGCAAAATTCAAATTGGTGCAAAAGTTGATGGGACTTCCCAGAGGTACGATCATTTTTTTATACCCATGGTTAGAGGAAGGAAATAAAAGGACACCTAGCTTTGCAATGAAGAGGATCTGAATCTTTGCACCCTGCAGGCTTCTTGGCCAGGGAGGATGGGGAGAAAGAGCCCCCCCACCCAGCTTAGGCTTCGGGGAGTCCAAAAACTCTTTTTCCTTGGGGGCCTTTTGGCTGCATTATGTGGATATTTTTGGGACCCTGCCTTTTTAAGGACAGGTCTTCCTGCACCCTCAATGTACTTTGTGTTTTGCACTTTAGTACTAAGTGAAACTGAGGCATTTTTTTGGGCTTCAGTGAAAAAATCTGTTTGATAGAGAAGTGATTACAAAATGCAAACGAACTGGTTATTCTAACAGATAACATTATTCACTGTGTGTGAATAAACAAACACATGCAGATAAATATGAACATATAAATGGGACTAGTGAATTGCAACAAACTGATTGTTATTCAAAGACTAATTTATATAGAGAGTTCTCTTTTCCATATAATATATAACTGACTAGCAGTTAAATGCATGCCAGCATGACACTATTGAAAGATCATTCAATATGCAACAGTTGGTATTCCATTCTAAAGCCGTTTTCCCCACTATTTTTCTCATTTTAACATACTGTACTTTTATGCCATAATTATGAGGTGGAAATACTTTGGCACTTTGACCACTGCTAATGACTTTTCAAATGTAGATGTTCCTTCTGTCCTTGTGTCCCACATCCATTCTTTTGGAATTGAAATAAATCCAGCTGTGTACAGTGCCTTCCTGGTCCTTACCTCCCATGGTGTTTCTATTTGCAGAATATCTATCAGGCAACTGAATGAAGGAGCTAAGGGGAACATGTTTATGTCGATCATCTATCATTTAAATACTTGGAAAGGGAACAGGAGGGATAGCCCTAGAGCTAGGGAATGTCAAAAAGAAAGGAAGCAGATGATATATGGCCTAATGCATGATTAGCATGACACAATGATGATGAGAAAAATACAAAAAGGTAAGATGGATATAGAAAGCTATATTCTTAAAATAATGGTACAATGAGTTCCTTATCAATAACAATTAGAGTCATGTGAGCTATACTTGGCAACATCCTGGGGCACCCATCAGTTAAACATCACTTAAGTCAGTGAAACCAAGCCCAGACTCTCACTAGAATTACTAACAGATGAATGTGTTTACATATGAGCATTGTTTAAGTGGAACTCTGAACCAGTAAAATATCTTAAATATATAGAGATTTTTATTATTATGATTAGAAGTTTTCTATCTCCTGGTAGGAGTACTATCTACCCATTTAATCAGAATGCTATGCTGCCCTATATGAGGCACATTTCATGTGTGGCTCAAAATGGTTTTTGGAAACCACTTTAGCTAATTAGAAGAATATACATTGCAAGACTCAGTGTTGTTCATGAGAACACTACCTAATTATACCAAGAGGTAGATTTATTTTTATGGTCAAAACTGTCAAATTCGACAAACTGAATTTTTTTTTTAAATTTGAATAAAATTTTCAAGATGTCCTTTTAAGAATTTGAATTCGACTACTCACAACCTAAAACCTTGCAAATTCATGTATAAGTTAATGGGAGAATTCCAGTAATAAATTTGAAGATGTTAGTAACCTTCCTGACATTCAAGTTTTTTTCGGAGAAAAAACCTGATTCAAGTTTGGTCAAATTCGATTAGAATTCGATTAGAATTCAATTTGCGTTTTCGGGTTTTAGATATTTGATTTTCATAATAAATAACCCTCCTAATCAAATTTCGCAGAGTTATTGCAGTTTAAAAAAAACTCACATGAACTCGAACCTTGATAAATGTGCCTTCCCGTAATGCAAAATCTTCTACAGTTCCAATACCAGTGATCAATGTATTCTTGCACATAGTTTCAAAAACTTTCCTGTATATATACTATTGATACAAATATGTAAATTTAGTGTACATTACCAAAATATTTACTGTGCTGTTATATACACTACACATAGCATCATGGACTGCATTTAGTTGGGAACAGCAACCCTTCCCTATAGTGGCCTATAAATTTATGTTTAGTGATTATTAATAAGGTTATTTGCATTAATACAGCCTCCTTTTGCTTTAGCATTTGTAGTGATGAGCCAATCTGTGGTGGTTGGTTCACTAATAAATTTGCAAAACTGCTACAAAAATTCTCGAGAAAATTGTGCTAAATTGTAATCTGTGTCACATGACTCACTCAAAGAGGCTGTTTGCTTTGTGCTTTTAAATGGACATGGAGCACTTCAGTCAATGCTAGTATCCTTATATTTTACAATAGGTGGAATAAAATTCTACAGCCTATACCTTATACTGTATATATACGGTAATATTACAACATGCAATTTTAAAGTATATCACAGTAACTTATATTTTAGTGTTACTTTGCCCTTTAAGCTATTCCTGCTATCCAGTCCTTAAAATGACATTGTAAGTCTCTGGAGAATGAAGGCGTTTGGGTTTGCCACTTGAAGCAAAACTGTCTCTCTTTTCCCAATTAAAAGCTGAATATGACTGTATCAATGGCACAGCATACAGCTGAGGAATGAGCAATGAAATCTGAAATATAAAAAGCTGCATGTTGACTTGGTATATTATTAGCAGGTGTTCTGAATCTTTTATCACAATTTGTTGTTCACTGTTCATACCACAGCTTATTGTAAGATGACATATGAACACAATGGACTTGACAAACTTTGTCAGCAAGATTGCAGACAGAACAAATGACAGCTCATTTGGTGGCATGCCTTTTTTATGTACAAACACCAGTAATAACATTTCTACAGTACTCCTGCTGAATTTAGCACCACAGCAGTTGCTGCAAGGTAGTGTTTTGATGTCCTTTTGTCTAAAAAATGTATATATTTTGGTATTACACTTTTAAATATTTTATCATAGTGTATCAGTGTTAAAAAAATATATGAACTAGTTTAAATGCCTTCAAAAATACTTTAAACTTGGGGGCAGATTTGCTAAATATCAAATTGGGGAACCAAGAAGGATTCCAATCAGTTTAATTTGTTCAGATTGTTTCAAATGAACTTTGAGCTTTTTCTTTGAGAAACGTCCACTGGAATTTACTGATAATGGTCTGGAGCAGTGTAAAGCAACAAAAACCTGGAGTCCGCATTGCATAAAATACCACACATCTTGAGAAGTTTGCTATTTATTTTACACAGGTTTTACACCTTTGCTGTGGCAAATTAAATTTTACCCAGCATGATAAATAGGCTCCTTACGGTTTTTTCAATGTGTCATTTCATCAGAATATGGTCAACTGCTATAAGTGGTCCATTCTGGGATGTTCCTGAGCTCGAACACCCTATTGAATTTTTAAGCTCTGAAATTTGTCAAGCAGTGTGTTGAAATTAGGCCAAGGCAAATGAATAGGGGGGACTCAATGATGCAGAAAAGTTCTTCTCTCTGTTGTTGGGAGTGATTACAGAGGGAAAGGAACTTTAGAAAAGTATAGTATTGTTAAGTTTTGCTAATGGTGGTCTGACTAGCAGGAATAAAGGAAGGAGGTTTTGTCTATATGGGAGGAATGGGGCATACATTGGCTCATATAGTTTGGGAACATGAAGGTGGAAGGGAGTTTGGATTGGAAGCAGCTTGTCAAAGGGAAGTTGTGACAAGGGAAGGATAAAAGAGCATTCCCATTAGAAGCTAGCCATATAAAGTGTTCCCACTCTCCTAGTTTTTGGTGTCCATATGGTCATGGTGGTAGGAATGCTGGCCATGGTGTCAGTAGTATATTCCCAGGGAAAAAAAAAAAAGCTGATGGCATTTATTGGTCATCTTGGGCATGAGCTCCTGAGAGATGAGTGTACTTGTTGTTGCCTGCTCCTACGTGCTCTCCTTATGCAAGAAATAAAGAAACCAAAAATCAGTCCCTCTGTTTCGTACTAAATGGATTTGAAAAAAAGGCATGGAATCTGTTTTAAGGGATTTTTCTATTAGATCATTTTTATAAATGTATGTTGGCTTAGTTACTATAAATAGTGATAGATTGTTGTTGTTGTTACAGACACAGCAAATAAGAAGAATTACCTGTTCATGTGTTTCTGAGGCATGGAAATGTGGTGCTGGAAATAGTTTATGGATATATTGTACTGTAAATGTTCCTGTTATAAGGATTTTCAGACTGAGGAGACAGCTGTTGCATTTTACCAAAATAATAATTTCTACAGGTACATGGTAAATATTTATTTACCTAAGAAAAAGTTTCATAAGTTCAGAATCAGTTTGTGTATTACAAATGATTATGTAGTTCATATTTTAAAAACCCCATTTGCTAATACTTTTCGAAGAGGTTTCCAGACTCCCGTAATCCCCCTCCTGTACTTGCTTACAATCAATACAATGGGTGATTTTTCATAGATGGAATGTAATTCCAGTGGGGATGTCACAATAGAAAAGAGATTGCTATGGATGATAGGGTTTATAAGTACAATCATCACAGTGGTTGGAGCACAGGCTCATAAGTACTTGGATTGAATTTGTTTTTGGCAGGAATTAATGGATGGCTTTCCAGAGGTAAGAAGCAGCAAGACAGAAAGACTTAAGATTGGAGATGACAATGAAAGTGGTTGGTGTGAAAAGAAAGTGGCTCTATATGGGATGGAGGAGACATCCAGGAATATATGTAATAGATGTAGTGAGAGGGAAGGGGATTTTGTATTGTTTGCTTAATGAGGAGCCATAAAAGGATTTAAATAGTGGTGGAGCCAGTTATCTTCTAGTCAAGAGCAGAAGGATTCTTGCAGACTGTTGATGAGGAAGTTAGGAGGCAACAAGTAGAAGGCTGCAGTATATTTAAAGGATAATACACAAATAAACAGAGTCTAGGAGACTTCAGTACTCTTAGGGCTGGGGCAGACAGGGAGATTCGGGGAGATTCTGTCGCCTGGCGATTAATCGCAGGCGACAATCTCCCCGAACTGCCTTCTCGCTGTTCGCCGCTTGTTTAAATGAAAAAGCGCCGGCGCTGATACACACGCAGCGCGGCGATTTCCGGAATCGCCCGAAGTTTCCTCACGAAGTAACTTCGGGCGATTCCGGAAATCGCCGCGCCATGTGTCTATCGGCGCTGGCGCTTTTTCATTTAAACAAATGATATACCCTATTTATGTCAGATTTTGTGTGTACATTAGTGAAATGCACACACAAAATCTGACATAAATAGGGTATATCACTAGACCAGTCTTTTTCCCACAGGAAAAACTCCTATGTGAAGTCTGCTCTCCCTAAGAGGAACACAATGATTACAAATACCTATATAGCAATAGCCAGACTGTGCATGTGTATGACAATATTTGGACAGACATAGAATGGCTGAATGCAGTTTTCAGGGAAATGTTCTGTTTTTTACTTCCATTTCCACTACATTTTATGTTAACACAAATAAATTTGACAGTGATTTGGTACTATTTCTCATCACTTCAAAGTATACTTGAAAAGAAAGCAATAGAAAAGACAAATCATTACTTGTTGTAACCATCAGATCCATCTATTACATAGAGAAGAAAAAAAATAGATTTAGGGTTATTTTTAGAACTACTTTCTGGGAGTCCTAACCATATCTCTAGCTAGCTGGGCACATGTGCCTCCTTTTCTCACTACATTTTGATCTGTCATACTGTCTGAATATAGATCTTTTGGTTTCTGTCTATACCATCCACTTTATGCTAGCCATTATCCCAGGTGAACATTTTTTCAGTATTCATATTCTGCATTAAATCTTCAGCTCTAATTCTATTCACTCATGGTGTAATTTATGTTTATTGCAGTAGAGTGTTGTGGTTTAATATAAAAAATTGTCAACATGACAGAATGTTCTTTTTAACCAGGAACAGCTCTATATAATTTTTTCTTTTCCAGACATTTTCAGTTCAATACTGTCTCCCCTTTAAGGTCCAATACTTGACAGGCCCCCATTAGCTCACAGGGATTTCTCTCAGTAAAATGACTTTCTCTGCTTGTAGCCATTTCCCATTAATATAAATAGCACACATACTGAATTCGAAAGCAATCTTCTTTTTCTGATAGCACCAAAATCCACATTCTGAATTCATGTAAATGTGGAGATGGGTGTTTAGTTTGTTGCAGTTCTCACAGTGAGCATTGTGCTGTTCACAGAACCCTTTGGCATCATGTTGCCATGTTTTTTTCTACTTTCTACTCTCCCCTGCCAAAGGCACAGGTCCTTGTAGCCCATGAAAAGTCCCATGCTTTCCCTATGATTACAGCAGTGGGGGAGGAATATTTAACTTGCATATCAATCAGACACAAAAGTTAGGGGTAACCAGAAATCACATAGTTGACACACCTATGCCCAGGATGCAAATGCTGAGTGAATGAGCACTAAGGGATGCTTTTGAATTCTTGTTCAGGACATTTTTAAATGATCCCTCTATTCACATGAGCATTCAACATTCTAGACTTCTTAACTGTACATCATACAATCATTTACATTACAACGTTGCCACTTACATTCAGCATTTGTAGTACTGTATCTTGAACTACACATACGTTGTAATGGTTTCTCTCTTTACCAACATGAACGTATTAACATTTAATGTCAATGAAAAGTTTTTATCACATTAAATAAAACTTTAAAATAGCAGTGGAATGAAGAAATATTCTTCAAGGGCCAAACAAAAGGCATCTGTGACACAGACAGTTGCAATTATAGCACACTGTACTGTAGTAATTGTGTCTTTGTGAGTGTCTGGCTGACAGCATGATGAATGTATTCCCAACCTAAGGGACATGATCCATCACTTAATAGGAGAAAGTCATAGATGTATGACAATGGAACCTGTAGATCAGTTTTTGTTGGATGATGTCTATTTAACAGCAAACCTGCTCTACATTAACAAATACACTGAGCTTCCGCACAGATTTAATTCTCATTCAAAAAATAAAGGATGCATATATGTCTTGTATTCTTAAATAATGACACTTTTGTTTGCTGTAAAAGTAATTATTAAGACATCTCCACTGGTCAAAACAAATTCCATCATTGTCAATTTCACGGAAATATAAACCAACAAAATAAAAATTAAATAAAAATGTTTTAGTCACTAAAATATATATATTCCTGTGCATTGGTAGAATAAAAAAATAATGACTCCATTGCAGGACTTTTTTTAGGCCCTCACTTCATGGAAACATACAATAGAAGAAAATGTCCCCCAAATGTTGGGAGTGGTGTGGCACATCAACTGCCCCGATTCAAAGTATCCAAAATGTTCATAAAAAAGATATTCAGGCTCATGTATGTAAAACTAGGAGCTAGTGCAGTGTTTTTTTTATAGAGCACTATCTTAACCTACCAGCAGTATAATCGTGTTCTGTGCCTGATTAAGAATGCATTATGCTGCATCAGGGAGCCCAATACTTAACTACACTCATAAGCAGGCATGCCAAGTATCCAGTGCTCCTGGATAATTGAATATAATGCAAGGTAGAAGACTTTGTCGAAGAGACCAAACAGTTGCACTTGTGGGTGCAAGCAGCTAATTCTATGGTGGCAAGATACAAAGTGCAAAACAAACATGGCTTTACTGTATGTCCCTTTTTCTCAGTTTGCATATTTATAAAATAGCCCGGTTATTATTTATTAATGATGTTTGTGGTAACATTGTAGAATCAACTGTGTAAAGTATAGAATATTGTCATATTTTTACCCACAATGCAGCTGTTTCTCAGAATTCCACAGTAGTTACAGCCAAACATGTGTGCCAACATTTGAGCACATAACACCACTTTGCTAAATCAAGCACTTCTGTATTTTTTCATAAACCATTGTGCAGTATGGGAACAGTTTAGTAATGCTGTTGACATGATTCAATGTAGAGATGAGCAAATTAGCCATAATTAAATGTTTGCCAATTCCGATCAACTGGTATTGATTTGGTTCTGCTGAAATAAAGTTGAAGTGGAGTTTGCCTTGTGATCCAATACATGTGTCTTTAGGGGTTATAGTTCATCCTAGTTTGAACCATAATTTAAAAAGAGGCACATGGCCACATAGTATGAACCAGCATGTGTGTGGCCAGCTTTAAGCACATGGGCAGATCCTCTGAATTCCAAGCTTTTGTACCACATGTGCTAGCTCTTAAATAATAGTAAGCTATAATCTAGTCACAGAGCCATGACTGGCAGAATAAAAATTGAAAATGCATTAGAAAAGAAAGATTTAATGCGCAGAGTGAAATTGGTGTCTGGTGGTCAATAGAGACATCACAAGATGCAATTTTGTCAGGGGATTTGTGAACTGATGCAATGTTTGTAAAGTAAATGTGATGGTTAGCAGTGCAGGAACATATACAGAGGTACAGTTCACAAGAAGTGGATGGATAGGTGTATAGTGATATGTGAATCTGTCCAGCTTCCCTGAAAATTTTGCAAAACAATTTACGAAATAGCAAAAATTCTGCAATCATTGCTTCTCACCCAACCACAGCTGAATCTGATTCTGCCAATCTCTATAATAAATCAGTGTAATCTGGCTGCTGGTCATTCGGATCCCTTGTCATACAGCCCCTGCGTTTATAGCTCCAGGGCTTTGATTTATTATTTTTCCAGGAATTATTATTTTTATTCCTGATCTGTCAACCTAATTTCTCTGCCTATTAAAGCAAAGGGACTAAGCTATATACCTTGGGTTTAAATAATAAGCTGTACCAGTAAAAATGTGGGTTGATGTTGCACAATAATAAAATATCTTTCTAATGCATGCTGTTCAAAGCATATATCTATTGACCTTTAAAACTGGTGCTTTTCTGAAGTACAAAGGTAATACATTACTCAGCACAGAGATATGTGTCTTCACTACAATTGTTCTGGAGTCATGAGATCTTCTTCTGAGAGATGCTTTACAGATGGCAAGTTGGAATATACTAAGGATATGTCACCTCTTCAGTGAAGGACTCTTAGCTTGGCAGTAGGCCATTGCAAGGCAATTTCTTTCGCATATTCTAAGCAGATATTATATTTACTTTGCTTCAGGAAAAATGGAACCAAATGAATTATTATCATAGTAATAAAAATCAACTGTATAGAATACACATCATTCAGTTCCTACACAAAATGATATGATACAGTATTTAGCAGTTTCATTCTGATGCATGGTGCTTTCTGAATTTCTAATCAACTCTGCCCTGTCCTAGAAAATGTCATTCTACCCTGATATTGAAATGTCTAATCATCGACATCATCATCTACATTTTTTCTCATTTATTTTACAGTAAAGGAAAAGTAAGCCCAATAGTTACTTTTGCTGTGTTTATTTGCTCTGTGCATATTAAACTTAGAAAATCACTACTGTATATTGCATCTACAGAGCGTGGTGCATGGGATCTCTGGGACACTGGCAGAAAATGGGAGTGTGGTGCTGTGATGAAAATAAACATGGGCTTGTGTAATTGTTACAAAAGAGGCATGCTGGTATAGGGTACATTGTACATTATTTTATCACTGGTACATGAGACCCCTGAAAAACGTCTTCCTCCATAGAATTTGATGTTCCTCTTTTAATTAATTTTTAGTATCCTTAAAGAACAGTGCCGAAATATCCCTATTCTGAAACAAATCCCAGGTCCTGAGCATTCCACACAACAGATTTTATATCTGTATCCTTTAGATGAAGCATGGCTAACTAGAAATTCATGCAGATGTCTTCTGCACACTGCAGTGGCTTCTTTGCAGACACTTTGAGTACTGAAAACTGCCAGATAGATAAAAGTAATCTGTCTAACTATATTATATGTAGAAAAAAGGCTTTTTAGGCAGCAATTATGAACCAAGAATAAATTACAGTTCCTTTTATTGCAGTCAGAAGCCGCCCATTATGGCTTATGTTAGAAACACTTTTCCTAGGTTTGTACTTGGGCTATAGTGTAAAAAGAGCAGCATCTAATAATGGTACACATCCAGTACAGGAAGGTTAATTGTCTTCTGATAAAATTATCCATAGTGTGAGTGAATGTGATAAGGACATTAAATTGTAAGCTCCACCAGAGCAGGGGCTGATGTGAATAATGCATAATCTCTATAAAGCACTGCGGCACATGGCAGCACTAGGAATAATGATTATAAATATATTTTTCACTCCTAATACAGACTGTTTATAGAGAATAAGCTTTTCTTTTTTCCGGTTACTTACAGTAAGACTTGCCCAAACCAATGATTTCAAGAGCGTGAGACAAATGTTCATTTTTTATTATTGAGACACAGTTTCCATGGCAATCTGCTCTGATGATTGTTACTTTCACATACTGTTGTAAATGGGAACAGGCTGAAAGCCAGCTTTGCTGAATATAAAAACCCACAAACTGAGTGCTTTTACCTTTGCTGCATTCAGAAAGTATGCAGCATGCAAGAGAGAAATCACAGCATATTCATTTGTGTGCCATGAATGATTGTGTGTCTGAATGAGGATTATTTAAAACAAATACTTGATTAACACCGGTTTATTGAAGATTAATTTTTCAGAATCCCAAAAGCATATTTTTTTTTTGTTAGGAGTTTGAATAAATTCATGGATCACCACAAATGTATGCAGTGGTTTGCAAGGCAGAAGCACAAACAGGGGTACAGATATTATAAGTGAGAGTAAATGTATAAGCGAAAGGCATTTCATTACGTGGTAAAAATGAAGAGTTTACAATCTATGAATTTTAATGTGAATTGATGCAAACTGCTTTAAGCTGGCAAAACAGTTAACAATAATATTGTAGGAAACAACTGTGCCTGTGTTTTGTGATATGTGTATGATGGCCCAACAATTCATGTTCAAGTTGTATATCTTAAATGTACTGGGCCTGATTTACAGGACCCCATAACCTCCTGACAGACCCTTTCTGCTAACATCAAAGAAGTGAGCAGGCAGCAGGTCTGGACTGGGAATCAACATAGGCCCTGGCATTTTAGGCACACAGAGGCCCAAACAGATCACACTGAGGCCCAAAAAGCTTCCCCACCAGCTCACTAAATAATGACTGTCTATGACACCTTACAGCAGCCACTCTGGCATTTGCCAGAACCCACAGATTGATAGTCCAGCCCTGGCAGACTAAAGAGAGTTTAAAGAGATTCTGTCATAAATTTTATGGTGTGGTTTTTATTTCTAAATTATACAAATAATACACTTTACCATGCAAAATGTAATTCTTGAACCAGCAAGTGTGCTTTTTTAATTTATAATATTGGTGTGTAGGCAGTAGGGTTGCTACCTTTTCTGGAAAAAAATACCAGCATATTTTTACCTTTGTTTGTTAATAATAACATTGGGAGCATGTGTAATTTTTACAGGCCAGGCTTGTAAAATACCGGTTAGGTGGCAACCACAGCAGGCAGCCATCTCAGGTCATTTTGCCTGGTCAAGTACTTTTAGAAAGAGCCAGTACTGAAGGATGGAACTGCTTTCTGGCAGGCTGTTGTTTCTCCTACTCAATGTAACTGACTGTGTCTTTCACTGGAACCTGTATTATTTCCACGACATGTTTTGGGCGAAGCCCTTTTTCAAGTGATATCACTTGAAAAAGGGCTTCGCCTGAAACATGTCGTGGAAATAAGCACTTTTGCAGTTAACCTGCGAGTGCCAGACTCTACTTTCATATTTACAGTTGTTATCTTGTGTTAGGGAGCTGTTATCTGGTTACCTTCCCCTTGTTCTGTTGTTAGGTTGCTTGGGAAGGGGGCGGAGGGCTAATATCACTCCAAATTGTAGTACAGCAGTAAAAAGTGACTGATGTTTATCAGAGCACAAGTCACATGACTGGGGGCAGCTGAGCTAGACAATATGTCTAGCCCCATGTCAGATTTCAAAATTAAATATAAAAAAATGTTTTGCTCTTTTGAGAAATGGATTTCAGAGCAGAATGCTGCTGGAGAAGCACTATTTACTGATGCATTTTGGAAAAAAAAAATTCCCCCTAATAGTATCCCTTTAAAGTGCAGAGGAGGGACAGCTAGCATACATCAGACCCCAAGAGACTCAAAGTCCTTACACTTCTTTTAAGGGCATTAGCGTTTTCATATAGTTTGGTCCTCAAACCAATTATGTTACATGAGAGGCACAGTGATTAGTGATGGGCGAATTTATTCGCCAGGGGTGAATTCGAAGCGAATTCACGTGATTCGCCGATGGCGAATAAATTCATGAAACGACGGGTCCAAGTAGACGTGACGCGTGTCAAAAATGTGCCGCGACTCGTTTTGCTGGAAATTCGTTAATTTTTTGGCGAAGCGAAACGGGGTAGATTCGCCCATCACTAACAATGTCTGTCACAATCCACAGGCCATAGCTGTACATCAAGACAAAATTAAGCTCATTTACTAATACTACAATTAAAATTTTCACCAATTAAATAAACCACATCAATCAAACAGAATTTCATTAGCCCCATCCCGTTAATATGTAAAAAATATGGAATGTCCAATCCAAGTATATTGTATTGTATTTGAATGTGTTTATTATTTGCAGTTAAGGTTTATTGGAAGCCTGTCTAATTTCATCCATATTTGTTCCTTATACATTGACTCGTACAACCCTGTCACTGTAAGCTTGTGTTGTTTGTTACAGCTGCCTTACCTCATTCATTTTAGCTCTCCCTGGTGAGTAGATTTTGTACCTTCTCTTCCTATCTTTCTAAAATTTGAGCTAAGAAAAGAATGCTTGGTACCTGGGGTTTTCCAGATAATGAATCTTTCCATAATTTGGATCTTCATACCTTTAGTCTACTAGAAAATCTTGTGAACATTATATAAACCCAATAGGTTGGTTTCTCTTCCAATAAGGATTAATTATATATTAGTTTGGATCAATACAAGGTACTGTTTTGTTATTGCAGAGAAAAAGGCAACATTAAAAAAAAAGGGATTACTTGGATAAAATTGAGTCTATGGGAGACAGTCTTTCTGTAATTTGGAGCTTTCTGGATAATGGGTTTCCAGATAATATATTTCTTGCTTCCAAAATTATTTAACACTGAAGCTGATATCATTATAGATTATTCTATGGTATGCTTGAATTGAAGTATCCAATCAAAAATACAAATATGTTATTTATCAAAGCCTGAATGCCAAAAACCTGAAAAAAAATTTTTTTACTATAAAATCCGAATTTATGGTTAAAAAAAATCTCACATTTTTCAGAATTTATTATACCCAGAGGATGGAAAAAGTCAGAATCCGAAAATCCGGCATCTCAGAACTGCCGAGGTTCACTTGCACTTGTCAACATGACATCATATGGATCTCAATAAAACACCTACATTTGTGCTGGAATTCGTGTACAGTAAGACTTGCAAACTTTTGAAATCCTCAAAACACAAGTTTCACTGGGTATTTAGTGGCTCTTTAGTGTGAGCACACACTAAAGCTGAAACTTTAAAAACACAGCAGTACAAAATCTAAATATAAACTTATAATTGCAAGATATTTTGCTTAAGAGTAACAAATGTCAATATAATGGGGGAAATGGTTTGTGTAGTACTCCAGTCAACTGGGTCTTTTCAGCACCACCTATCCCTGTGTAATTGCATCAGTAAGAAAGAGAAACAAGGGGAAATTAAAATTAAATTAAAAAAAGGACAGTACTGAAAATGTTTTAAGGTTTTTATAATTTACCATTAACAAAGAATAAACACAAACAATAGGGTACATCGACTGGAAATTTGCCAGTAGGTCATTGCAAAGGTTTAGTTTAAGCATTTTATAAAGGAAAGGAAGAGAAGAGATGGGAAAGTAAAGTATTAGTTTTATAGGAAGTTAAAATCACTGTCAGTATTAATAAGTTGGGCACATGGATCATTTCTACCATGAGACATGATGACTGGCATTTAATTCAGAGGGATTGAGTTACATCAACTGGGTGCAACTGGAATCTTACTCAAGTCATTAGTGTGCATTACCATGGATTCTGGCATGGGTAAGTTGAATACTGTTGCTTGTCCCAGGACAAAGAACAGTTGGCTTTACCATTGTGTCCATGAAAAGCTCCACAATAGACAAATACTCTATGGCAGGGGTCCCGAACCTTTTTTTATCCGTGAGCCACATTCAAATGTAAAAGGAGTTGTGGAGCAACACAAGCATGAAAATGTCCATTGGGGTGCAAATTAAGGGCTGTTATTGGCTATTTGGTAGCCCCTATGTGAACTGGCAGCCTATAAGAGGCAATATACTTAGTTTTTATGAAATTAAAACTTGCTTTCAAGCTTGGAATTAAAAAATAAGCACCTGCTTTGAGGCCACTGGGAGCAACATCCAAGGGGTTGGAGAGCAACATGTTGCTCACGAGCTACTGGTTGGGGATCACTGCTCTATGGTTATTTTTTTTTTGTTTTTTCCTTATAAAAATGTGTAAATAACTAAAGGGGGATTGTAATATGTTTCGCTAGCACAAAAAACGCTTGCGTATATTAGCAACCATGTTTGCGTCCTTTTTGACTAATTAAAGAGCTCAACGACTTAATCATAAATTTGCAACCAAATAGCTTTTGCGAATGTTGGCAGTTGATGTAATAAAATTTAACGACACTCCACAGCAGGTGTTAAAGCTAAACCTTTGATTAGCAAAAAAGGCGTAATCTAATATTCGCCATTGACTGATTTTACATTGTGAGCAGTGCTAAACATTTGCAAAGATGCCATTTTAAATAACACCTGTGACTTTTAACTAATCACAATAAGTGTTCATCTGTCATTGCCTTAAAAAGTTGCTATTTATACCTACAATGATTATCCAAGTTTGAGAGGTTGAAGGTTATAGTAAAAAAAAAAGTTGCAAAGTTTAATAAAGTAAAAATTGTCAGATGCAAGTTTTATCATGAGTTTATTTTCCTTCTGTAATGGAACAATATCAGGTTATACAAGGGGCTACATTGTTTTGTTGTATGTGCATTGTGTTCCAGAAGAGACATTTCTGTGTGCTGAAAATGGCAGTCATTTTGCTTAAGACCACTTCACATCTAAAGCTCCCCATAGACGCAACGATCTTTCGCTCCCGAACGACCGATTTTGGTGAAGTCCGACCAATCTGTCAAATTATCGTGCGGTTAGTGGGATACAAACGATCGTTCATCTTACGATTTTTCGTCCGACATTGGTCTGAAGATTGATCGGCCAGGTTAGAAAATCTTTATCGCTCCCCATGCAATCTACCTATGTTGCAGGGCCAAGCAGGCTGCGATCCTTCAGTTTTGCTGGCAATATCGCCTGAAATGGTCTTTTTAGTTGATGGACAAATCTGACATTAAACGATCGTTTTGAGACAATCATGGTCTCAAGATAACCATTGGATCTTTCAAAAATCTTTGCGTCTATGGCCAGCTTTACAGGCTGGTCTACTTAAAATACTGCACTATCTCACCCTCAGATAAAATCTGAACTCAGGTATAAACACTGAGCTAGCAAAATGCATTTCATTTCAGTGCATTGTGTACAAATGGATTTCTTTTGAATTGTGTCACGACAACTAAAACTCTCTGCATTATTTGAAAGTCTTGTTTTCTACAAAATATGTACGTTCTCACCCTGACTATCTGGATTCTAACAGGGGAGTAAAAGATTCACAACTGAAATGTGGATTTTTTTTAGAGGTGTCTTCCCCTTAATAAACTGTAATTTCTATGATTTTCATTGATCAATTGATATTAAATATAACTTATTCTTATAATTGACTTTCTTTACTGCACGTTTTGTATTGTACCACTGATGTTAATATAAGCACTCTACAAATATAAATAGATTTAGAATAGTGATGGGCGAATCTGGGGCGTTTCGCTTCACCAAATTTTTCGCAAATTTCCCTAGAAATTTGTGAAATGGTGAAAAATTCACGAAAATAGTGAAATCGGTAATTTCACGAAAAATTTGTGAAATTTTACCGTTTTCACAAAAAATTTGTGAAATGTAACTATTTACACGAAAAATTTGCAAAATTCAAACTACTTCACTATAAATTCGTGAATTTCAAGCAATTTCACTATAAATTCGTGAATTTTGAATTATTCCACTAAATTTGTGAAATTCAAATGTTTTCACTATAAATTCGTGAATTTCGAACGTTTCCACTACAAATTTGAGAATTTTGAAAGTTTTTGCTATAAATTTGTGAATTTTGAACGATTTCACGAAAAATTCATGAACATCGGAAATTGATGCCAGCGAATTTCGCTGTGAATTCGAGCTTGCTGAATAAATTTGCCCATCGCTAATTTTTGTTCTTAAATATGGATGGGCTGCCTTTCACTAGGATAGTAGCACGCGGAGAGTCTACATTCACCCCCAGGTGTTGAAAAATAAAGAAAGAACAGGGTATACTCCACAAAATTAATATAGCTGTCAAAAAGTAATACAGATAAAAAAAGCAAATTACCCTACAAATGACATAAAAAATAATACTGCAATAGCCATTCATGGTGCATGTTCATGTCAGGTTAGTTTAATAAAATATCACACAATTGGCGCACTTTGCACTTTGCATGCTGTACTTTTAACATAAATTCCCTCTATAATGTTCCAGTCCTTGGCATGTGCTAAACATAATAAAAATATATGTCTTTATACATAAATCTATCATCTTCATACAGAAACATATTACAAAACACTGAAATATTGTCCTGATTTTTTATATTGTAATGAGAGCAGATTTCTTTCTAGGAAAAAAAATGTTTGTTGACTCAGTTGTAGTAATAAACATTTTCCCACAATGACTCTTTGACACTTCCAAGTCCAGCCTGTACCAACTTCTATTGTGTTAAGCAAACAGCCATGCTGCACCAAAATTCCACTCATTGTTCGCTCTAAAGCACAGGATTTACTCCAGTTCACAGACAGCAGAATCTATTGTTATTTGAAAACACTTTTCTGATGAAATCTCAAAGGAACCATGTGGCCTGGAAAGGGATTAGCCTCCAGGAAGTCTTTGGGCTTTGCGTTTTTTAAAACATCCCAAGAGGGTTAAAAAAATAATAAAATCAAGCATATTGCTTTGTTATAGTGGGATGTCTGCTAGAGACCTACTGTATTATCCTTTGTGCTAAATCTACACCTTGTAGCTTTCCTAATTCTCCCCAATGAAAAAGTGACAAAACAGCATGCAGTGCAGATATGGCTTTCCAATAAAAGACTTCTGAAATGGTAATTGAAATATCAGTTCTCTCTTTTACAACAGAACATGGAAATGACATCACCTTTACTACTCTGACATTAGATCACAGTTTGGAAAACAGAAGTACACAAATTTTTTTTTTTTAAATTGTCTCTGGAGGTTTCTTAGATATCGCATTTGTAGATGTAATAGTCTAATATTTACAGCCTTCATGTGCATGTGTTTATGGTTGCGAAACTTTTTTCCATACAGGTTGTGCTTGCAGTTACCTGTACTGCCTACAAGGAGCACTCTGCATCTTTCCTTGCTTGTTTTGATTTGTTAAATGAATCTATTGCAAAAAGTAGCATGCAGCACTCCCAATATGCCTTGCTACCACAAGCACACCTAGTTCCATCTGTGGAATGGCATAAAAAAGATGCCAAAGCTCTGACCATATGCTAGCTCTTATATGATAGATGCAAATGGCATCCACCATCTTGCATTTCCTATCCAGAACAATTATTAAAAAGGAAGGTCGAAAAAAATAAAGCATTGTTTTGCATATATTATTGTACTTAGCACCTAAGTATAGTAAGTAAATTAGGCCTAATATATTTTTATTGAATCACTAAATTTCTACTTTAGTATTATAATTTGGTTTGTAAAAATATCCATTCAAAACTACACAGTTTTATTTTAAATGACCTTGTATATACGACTCTCATATAGCAGTGTTCTCCAAATGCATCCTTATTGTGGGTCCATAACATGATAGACTTGTTTGTATGACCTCTTTGTATGGCATACATTTACATAAAATAATATCATACAAAGAGGATTATGGAATTTGTTGGCAGTCTAAGGGCCATAATACTGCCTTGAAGGGCCACATTCTTCAGTTGGACAGCCCTGTCCTACAGTATAACTGAACTGAACATGTCATTGTTCAGTGGTGAGCAACAGGATGCCTGGCACACTCAAACAATATAGTGGCATGGTGGTCAGAGGAATTGTGCACCAGGAAAGTGCATTTTTTGAAGAAAAGAAATGCTGGCCTGTGGTAGGACTTGAACAAAATATTTTTTATCCTTTGGAAGCTGTAGACTTATAGCTCTTATATGTACACAGAGGGGGTTTAAGCATAGATAATTTTAGAACTTAATTTGGTCTGTTGTATGGAAACTTCTTTCCCATAATTTAGCAAAATACAGAAGTGCCATTTGCCATAGTGATGGAAAAACTACTTTTCTTTAATATTTAAATATTTTTAGCGGTCTTGTGAAAACTGAACTTATCCCTGAAAAAAGTATAATTTATAAAAAGTTTTTTTAATTGAAATTCTAAAAATGTCTCATCTTAACATTTTATCTAGTAAAGGGCTATCTAGTACCAGGGCTAAATGTGTTTGTGTTCAGTCCTGAATAAACTACCTGGAAAATGTACTTTCCCCAACCTTTCCCTGAGGAGATTCCATTAAAACATGAAGTGTAACTATTTCCTGACAAAAAGCTATGGATAGCTTTCACCTTAAATTTCTGGTTAGAGTGTTCATGGTAGTTTACTTTAACTTCTGCCCCTAAGGATTCCTATTTTTATATTACCGTGAATAATGATTTGCCTATGCGTGGGCTTAAATCAATATTATCATTACAATTTTTTATTTTTCATGAATATACTGTACAAATACTGTATATAACAAGGTATAATATATATTTTTTTCTTTTAATTTGTATTTTATTTAGGATTTGAAAGCATCTGTTCACAGAGAGTTGAGAGAAACAATCAGAGAAAGTAAAAGATAAAAAAAATAAAACAAAGTATGAAGGTTTATATGCATTGTAGCTGATTCTGCTAAGGGTCAACATACAGATATTATATGAAATAATGAAAGGTTAATTCATTCTGGTACAAATTAAGAGTCCATATTTATAAAAGCAGCCTTTCCACGGATTGTTATTGAACTTTTTGCACTGAGAAGATTCATTTTGTACGGGATGACACCAGGCCCATTTTTAGACCACTCACAGCCTTTGATATTATGTCTGTCCAAAAAATCATCCAAGCCCCTTTTAAAAGCTTCAACAGAATCAGCCATTACAAAATCACCCAGCAGTGCATTCCATAATCTCACTGTCCTCACTGTGAAGAACCACCTACCCTGCTTCAAATGAAAGTCATTTTCTTCTAGTCTGAAGGGGGTGGGGGCTCTGGTGTGGTGATCCTCTTTATGGGTAAAAAGGTCCCCTAATATTTGTCTATAATGTCCTCTAATGTTTTTATAAAGTGTAATCATGTCCCCTCGCAAGTGCCCTTTTTCCAGAGAAAACAACCCCAACCTGGACAGTCTCCCCTCATAATTTAAGTCTTCCATCCCTCTAACCAGTTTAGTAGCACGTTTCTGCACTCTCTCCAGCTCATTTACATCCCTCCTAAGGACTGGAGTCCAAAACTACACTGTATACTCTAAATGAGGTCTTACTAGGGATCTATAAAGAGGTATAATTGTGTTTTCATCCCTTGAGTTTATGCCCTTTTTTATGCAGGGCCGAACCCTATTTGCTTTAGTAGCTACAGAATGGCACTGCTCAGAATTAGACAACTTGTTATCTATAAAAACCCCAAGATCTTTCTCACTTAAGGAAACTCCCAACACACTGCCATTTAGTGTATAACTTGCATTTATATTATTTTTGCCAAAGTGCATAACCTTGCATTTATCAACATTGAACCTCATTTTCCAGTTTGCTGCCCAGTTTCCCAACTTAGACAAATCACTATGCAAAGAGGCAGCATTCTGCATGGAACCTATAGTTCTGCACAATTTTGTATCATCTGCAAAAATAGAAACCATACTTTCAATGCCCACATCCAGGTCATTATTAAACTAGTTGAAAAGCAAGGGACCCAGTACAGAGCCCTGCAGTACTCCACTAACAACACTGGTCCAATTAGAAAACCTTCCATTTACCACCTGTGCTGTCTGAAATGTTTATGTATGAACTATTTAGCTTTTATGAAGGTGTTAACGTCTCAGCTTGCAGTTTTATGCTCTTTGGCAAATGGACATTTTACATATATATTATTCCGTCACTGTGAAAAGTAAGAATTTTAGAAGTCAGTGTATTGCGAATAAGATATTTATACAGGTCATCTGAGAATTCTACTGTACTTATTTTCCACAGCAGGGATTACATTATTTTTCATAATTTGCTCATATTAAATATGGTCTGGGTGTTACTAAACTGTTTCATCTCTGGCACCAATCTATTTGTATTTTATATACATGTAGGTACCCATAGGCTTTATAATGCACCTATGGCTTTAAACCCTACCTTCCATTATTTCTCTAGTTACTAGGCAGATGCCTATATATCTAATTTACATTTTACATCACTAGTTATTGGCCAAGAGGTGTAATGACAACTTCCTGCCCCACTGCCATATAGTGTTGGAAAGGAGTGGCCTCTTCCTCTTTGGCTGTTGGTGTCCTTAGCATCTGGTTGTTCCATTGAGCCTGGGATCACCAAGGCCCCAGTAAAGCCTTTGCCCCAAAGGGACCTGTACCTTTGGTGACTGAGTCAGGGCCCAGGAAACCCCGTGAATGAGGTTAGCTTTCGCAGGAAAATATCTTGTTATAGACTCTCCAAGAGAGTGAGATTATATAGCAAGGGCAGCTGTATGCTCCATCAAGGATCAAGTAGCAGGGAATAGCTTCCCACAAGGCTTCCCTGTTTGCCTTTAGCGGAGGGACCACAGCGTATATGTTATTAGGCTTAGCTTTGCCTCCCTAACCATTCCACAGGACAGGATCCTGACCACTTAAAAGTGGATTGCCTTGGGAATCAATGTACAATTGACTACTATGTCTTATGGGAGTAACAGTCTTCATTTTGCTGTATCTGCCTCATCTATCTACTTCCCTGATGTGATATGTTAATGCTCCTCATATGTGAGTATACCTGTGGTCATTGCTTTTTGCTAATAAACACCTGTTCTGTTTTCACCATAAGAACCTCCTGACGTCCAATCAATCCTTTAGTGCTGATTTTTTTGTACAGTGCCTTTGAATTGTAGTTCAACTAACTCTTAAAGGGAAAGCTTCCACTTGGCAAAGGCCCTGCCCTGTTGTGTAAGTCGCAGTGTAGCCCATGCTCATTAGTGGTGGGCGAATTTGTCCATTTATGAACGCAGGCATCTGTTTTTGGACACAGTGCAAATTGGTTGGTGAAAATGTGCCGGCATCCAAAAAACGTACATTGGCGTCCAAAAAGATGCTGGCGAATTTTCACTGACAAATTTTCACGGGTGATTCACGAATTTATTCGCCGGTGGCAAAATGCGGGAATTCGCTGCAAATTCGCTCTTGGCGAATAAATTCGCCCATCACTAATGCTCATATATCTAGCTCAATAATTTAACTATTTGTGCTTTGCCTGGCCCAAAGAAGTATTATATACAGTATCAGTTTTTAAAACCTGGTGGGTAAGCATCTGTTTATAGTGTATTTTATGAGATTGAAAACTTTATAGCTGACGCTACTTATTTACCCAAATTGTTATTTTTTTCCAATTTTTTATACAGATTTATATGCACACAAATAAATTTAATTCAGCTATGTGAAAGCATTTATGTTCCTGTTCAATTCCAGTTCCAAAGGGATATACAAAAAGAAAGACAAACAAACAACCCTTCCAGGAATTTCCATCAGTAATTTAAGGTGGTGAGTTCAGCATTTTAGCTGCCTCCACATTTGCCATTGAAAAAATAGAACATAATTTTGAGTTTACTAGAATTGTGCAAATCAGTTGCAAATCATTGAAAATCCCATTACAATATAGCATAGTGATTTTCTTGGCATTAGACATACCATTACCTGCAACAAATGGAGTATCTTTAATCAATCAATTAATTGATTCTTTCATCAGTAATAATTAGCATGCAATACATTGCCCACACAAATATAAATGTTTGAAAATGAAAATAATTTTTCCAGCATGGTTTGTATTCTCTAAGGGGCAGTTTTACTAAGGGTCGAATTTCAAAAAAATAAAAAAATTTTTAAAGGCAATTTCGATCAAATAAAAATTGTTCGAATCATTGAAATGCATTGTTCGATTTGAACGGTTTGAACGATTCAGCTTAAAATCCTTCGAATTTCAAGGACGGGATCCAGGAGGTCCCACATAGGCTAAAATGGCAATTCAGCAGCTTTAAGGTAACGAAGTGTCGAACGATTTTAAAGAGACAGTACTTCGAAATTCAGATTTTTTCAAATTTTTTCAATTTGAATCGAATTTTGGGCTATTCGATAGTTGAAGTAGCACAAAATTACTTTAAATTTTTTTATTTTATTTGAAAATTCACTTCGACCCTTCGTAAATGTGCCCCTATATGTTACACTGTGTTCTCATTCAACAAAGGTTTTAGCTTTTAGATTTAGCTTTTGCAGGGTTGCGTACCAAAACAATGATTTTTTGTGATTCTGTAACTATAGAAACCATGCTTCATAAAAATATAAAAGTAAGAAGTTACATCTGGACTTTTCGGCTCCTATTCACTCTTCAATTCTCCAGCGTATTAAAATTTCAATTGCTCTGTGATCAATCATAGTGACATTCTGATCCTATGAGTGCCAGACACTGCAACCCGGCTAGTTATTTTAAAACCATCCCAGGAATCTCATGCTTACTTGCTGACAAAGTATTTTGGTTTCCTTGTCATTTGTTTTACTGGTGGAGCGCAAAAGATTACTATGTTTAGTTATCGTCAGTTAGTTCATAAACCCATTAAGACTTAATATGCATGAAATGGCCATTGAATAGAGTGTTAACTGTGCTACACCCCCCAAAATAACAAAGATAAAGAAACATGAATACAAGCAGTTTTTTTAAGTTACCATATCTAGTATGGATTAAGTAGAATTTGATTTACAAATATAAGCACGATTAACTTAAAACAATATTTTTCATACCAAAGCCATTTGTTATTAGGAGCAATGAGACTGGGAGTTCATTAAAAACAGCTGTGAGGACCCAAGCATTACAGTGTTTAGTTATCATCAGTTCTCTCATAAGCTCATTAAGGCTTAATATTTATATAATGACTTGAACAAATATTAAATTATTCCAAGAAATCTAAAAAATAGCATGTTAAAACAAATTAGATCAAAGAACACACAAATGTTTTTTTTTTCTTCACAAACCTACTTTGTTTTATGTTAGCATTTTTTGTGTTATTTTTCTCACCCATTGTGACAAGGGCAGCTATCATTTTCTCCAGTGTGATAAATCATTCTACAGGCATTGTAGGAGAAGTGCAGAGGACATGCCCACAGACAAGTCCCTGAAGCTCACTCTCTTGCACTCTTACTTTAATATTTCTGTTTGGAATTTCTCATATGTCTCACTAGTGGGCCTTAGGTAGCACAAGATAACAGACTGCATGTGTCAGTCTAGTATCTTTGGGAACCTACAAGCAACTACATTTCTTAGATGAATTTTCTGTAATTCAAGAAAAATGTGGGTTTCCGTGGATGTCCACTATTTTATCTGAGGCTGTGCTCACCTGCTGCCCTCTCTTTTACAACATACAACTACAGGAGTCTTTGTTTGGCAGTACATCTGGTTTTTATGCAACTAAAACTTGCCTCCAAGCCAATAATTCAAAAATAAGCACCTGCTATGAGGTCACTAAGAGCAATATCCAAGGGGTTGATGAACATGTTGCCCACAAGTCACATTGGTTGTGGATCACTGTTGTAGATCATAGATTTCCAAAACCAGTTGAGCAGACCACTGGTGGAGAAGCAAAGCAGTGAATGGGACCCAAATTGCAGTGTCAGTGAGGCTTTAATGCAGTGAATGATTTCTAATGTTTTATATATTTCTAGAAACCCAGTCAAATGACAATAAGGTGAAATTTTGGAGAAATGCTTATTTTCTGATCAAGATATTCATTGCAAAATACACTTTTCATGTTTTTGCAACCACGTTATGAAAAAAACATTAACCATACATTTTAAATAGTGATGGGCGAATTTATTCGCCAGGGGCGAATTCGCGCCGAATTCCCGCGATTCGCCGCTGGCGAATAAATTCGCGAAACTGGCAAAAAAATTCGCCCAAAAAAATTCACCGCGCAAAAACGAGTCGTGCGTCGTTTTTGACGCGACGCGACGAAAACGACGCGGCGCGCGCCGAAAATGACGCGACGCGTCGGAAACGACGCGACGCGCGTCAAAAACGACGCGACGCGCGTCAAAAACGACGTGCGACTCGTTTCGCGAATCGGCGAAATTTTTGCGAATTTCTCTGGAAATTCGCTAATTTTTCGGCGAAGCGAAACGCGCCCGTTTCGCCCATCACTAATTTTAAACCACTGTAGACCCAGGAAAACCACAAAATAACAAGTAACAGCAAAGTTATTTTTTATAAATGGTTACAATTTCAATGTGAGTTCTATAAGTGGAAATTATTATATGATTTTTTAAAGTTGTAAAGATGCAATTTATGCTAATTTGGTTTCTATTCCAAAGACAGCCAATCTACAAACCACCCAGTCTGTCTTTGTTTATGTTGTCACATGTACCCCCATCTTTTTCACAAAGCTGTGAAGAAACAACATTATAACACTTGATAAGAAGAAAAACAAGACAATTATTTTGACCAGACGAGTATAGCGGAAAATATAAACTCAGAGAGCGCAGTATCTTATTACGTGTCTCTTATGTGGGAAACGAGCTGCGCTGATGTTTTGTCGCATGCCCAAGTTGACGCGTGCCCAAGTTGACGCATGCTTATTTTGACGCACGGTGCAATGTAATAAAACTGCCAGGTGAAATGCATACCCCCAATGGTCCCTTTTTTTGGAGGGACATTCCCTCTTTTGACAGCGCAACCTGCAGTCCCTCATTTCATTTGTATTGGAAAGTTTCTCTGCACGGAATAGCCAGAAAAAGAAAGAAGTTTCTAACTTAACTGGCTTTTGGCAGAGAGCCTAAAAGAACAGCTAACAGGTGCAAAATAGATGCTTTTTAACAATTTTGATATTAAAAATAAGTAATTGATTGTATTTGTAACAGTTT
>CM044434.1:105605553-105636248 GCA_024363595.1 Xenopus borealis
ATTCTTTAATATGCCACTTAATTTGATATAAAATATCTGTTGCTCAAGTATTAATTTTGGGGTATAGTTTTCCTTTAAGAGGGTTAGAGCAAACCAGCCTTAATGATTGACCACAATAAGGGCAGCAATAACCCAGTCTCAATAATTTATTAAAAAGGAAGGGAGAAGGCAGCATTTTGAAATTCAATAAAAAACAATAGCAAAATGGTTCAAATAAGTAAATAAATGTAATTTGATATTAAAGGAATAATAGAGGTTTATCACATTTACATCTTTAGTATTTCCAATATAATCTTTTCAGAAATGATCCACAGTTTAATAACTCCTTTTCCATTTTCGATTCACTTTGCCCATCCCAAACTATTTTAAGTCCTAATTTAAAAGTAGAAGTATTAGTGTTTTCCACAAAATAAGTGCAACTACTTTTTTTGTGCTAGTGTCCCTTTAAATCAGATCAATAATGTCAATAAAGTTAGAAAACTTCTGTACTTCTTTTTCAGAATTGTATTGTTTTAGTATGGGATTTAAGCCTCCAGGACAATGTCCCATTGTATGCTTAAACAATGCAATGATAAGAAGTACATGGCATCACACTAAAGAGAAAAAATACAAGTAAAGCTGCAATCAATGTAGCTTGTTAATGAATAATTCTAGCCTATATTGGTCACAAATGACATGTTTCATAGCTGACTAAAGATGGCCATAGACCTAAAGATTTTTGAAAGATCCAATAGTTATCGTGATGCCACTGTTGTCTCAAAACAATCATTTAAATGTCTGATGTGTACATCAACTAAAAAGACCATTTCAGGCGATATTGCCAGCAAAACTGAAGGGTTGCTGCCTGCTTGTCCCTGCAAACATAGGTAGATTGCATGGGGGCCGATAAAGATTTTCTAACCCATCTAACCCATCAGTGCTAAAAATTAAGCCCCCCACACACGTTATAAAAATTGATTGATGGTCAGGGCCCCCCTTGAAAGTTAAAAAAAATTGGAGCCCCATAAAATATATTTTTTTTAAAAAATTGGTGGCAGGGGCCTATAGAGTATTAAAAGAAAAAATTGGTGGCCAGGGGATTAAAAAAAACCCACATTGGTGTCAGTAGAATTGAACTTGTGGCTTCAGGACTTCAGCATCAGCTCCGTACGTGACATCGGGAATTTTTGCCGCTTCAGGACTTCAGTGTCAGCTCCTTGTGACTTCGGGTCTTTCCGTCACTTCAGGACTTCAGTGTCGGCTCCTTCGGGACTTTGTGTCTTACCGCCGCTTCAGGACTTCACTTCTTCTCGGCACTTCTGCATTCAGCATTGGAACATCGGAAGGAGCAGCACAGGCTCGGCGCTCGAAAGGTGGGCCCGGGCCCAGGACACTTGTCCCCCCCTGATGGCGGCCCTGGTCCCATAGACAGTCACTATTTAGTGGGCTGGTAGATAACTATTTGGGCCTTTTTTTACTTGGAATGCCAGTGCCTATTTTGACTCCCAGTACAGACCTGACAGAGCAGATCAGCTTCTCTCAGCCTGCACAAATATTCAGGCTGAAAAAAGCCAGAACCTTCAGCCTGTGCACCCATAGCCTTAAACTGAATTGCAGCAATCCTCATTTATCTGGATTAAAAAGTATTTTTGGACAGTGTTGACCATGCAAGAGGATATTGGCTTCAAAGCGTTATATCTGACATTGTCCTAAATGTTTCTACAATGATAAAGGACAGCTTTAATTCATGAAAAAAACTATAAATATAGAAAATATTTTATTGTACATATTTTATGTGAAACATAATAAGCTAAAAATCTTACTTCTCTTTCACTTCCAAAGGGATATTTATCTTAGTATAAAAAAAAACTCTCTTTTTCCACAATGCATTACTTGCCAAAACCACTAATTTTGATGAGCCATTTGCTGTCAGTCTGTATGAAAAAGGTGTCCTGTGCGAATATTTAGGAAGTCCAAAGACTGCAGATGAGTATTAAGTAGCCAAAAGCTTGGATATTATCCAGTGAATCACGTGGAGCACAGACTTCATTCTGCTGGGTCAATACAATTATAGCAGGTATCTGCCTGAAACTGCTTTTTAGCTGAAGGTGACTTTATAGCTGAGAAAAATCATGTGAACATACAGGTCAAGAGGCAAGGATGACTGATGTTCTTGTCACTTGCCCCACAGAAATCAGCGTTAGAAATTCCTGTGCATTCTTTTAGGAATATCATTCTAAAGAATATGATCAGCTATAGCTAGAACAATGAAAAATATTATTAGCAACAACATTCACAGAACTAACCTTTATACACTACATTGCAACTAAAAGTGATCTCTGTTCTTTACAATGTTTTTTTAATGACATGTTAGTAGAGCAAAAGTAGTGTAGCTGATACCACAGGAGGAGAGAATATTTGTCCATATGTACCCACAAAAAATAACTGTCAATCAAATCAATTCATCTATTATTAAAACATTGTTGAAAATGCAACTGTTATTTACACGCTGCCAAAAGTTTTTAAAATAGAAACATGTATGAATTCAATATTCCTTTAACATTGTGAATTACAGTATATGTTGACTTCTGAAGTATCCATCATAAAGAAGATATATTTAACCCTAAGGGGCAGATTTATTAAAGGTCCCATTTACAAATTCGAATTTTCAAAAAAATTTTATGGTCAAAACTAGGGAATTATCCAAACTAGATTCGAGCTTTTTTAAAAAAAATTTAAATCCAATTTATGAGATTTATCATACTCTGGCCTATAGGAATTTGACTATTCACCACCTAAAACCTGCCAAATGAATGTATCAGTAGGGATGTCGCGGACTGTTCGCCGGCGAACTTGTTCGCGCGAACATCGACTGTTCGCGCTCGCCGAATGTTCGCGAACGTCGCGCGACGTTCGCCATTTTGGGTTCGCCTTAGCTGGCGCTTTTTTTTTACCTCTCACCCCAGACCAGCAGATACATGGCAGCCAATCAGGAAGCTCTCCCTCCTGGACCACCCCCACACCCCCTGGACCACTCCCCTTCCATATATAAACTGAAGCCCTGCAGCGTTTTTTCATTCTGCCTGTGTGTGCTTGGAAGAGCTAGTGTAGGGAGAGAGCTGTTAGTGATTTGAGGGACAGTTGATAGTAAGTTTGCTGGCTAGTAATCTACTTGCAACAGTGGCAAAATCGCATCTTTTATGGTCACCGCAGGTGATCAATAAAGTAGACCAAAACTGGGCCCACACTGCAGAATCAGTGTTTTTTGGTTCACTTCACTTTACATTGAATTACCTCTGCCTGACCGTGCACGTGCGCACAAGCACGGTGACTGCTAAACACACCACTACTGAAATATTGCCACCAACAGGACGAACATCCTGGAGGTGACAAGCTCAACTAGTAATTAACAACTATTATTTGCTCACTTGACTGTATCATTCATTAAAGCTCTTTGCGTTTTTTTGCGTTGCAGTAAGCGCTGCGTTTCGTTTTTGCGTGTGAACAGGCTGTAACCTTTACACAACTTGATTGGCATGTAGACGCCAGACGTTTTAAAGCAGTTTATTACACAGGTTTAGAAATGTAGTGTGATTTCTGCCCTTTACAGCACAAAACGCAGCGCTGTGTCAACAATGGATTTTTCAGATACATTTTTGCCCTTGATCCCCCTCTGGCATGCCACTGTCCAGGTCGTTGCACCCTTTAAACAACTTTAAAATAATTTTTCTGGCCAGAAATGTCTTTTTTAGCTTTTAAAATTCGCCTTCCCATTGAAGTCTATGGGGTTCGCGACGTTCGCGAACCGTTCGCATTTTTGACGCAAGTTCGCTAATATGTTCGCGAACTTTTTTTCCGACGTTCGCTACATCCCTATGTATCAGTCAATGAGACAGGTGCAGTGACCAATTTAGAGATGTTTGTAGCCTTCCTGACATTTTTTTTGGAGAAAAAAGTAGAATCAAGTTTGGTCAAATTTGAATTGAATTTGATCAGTAAAATTAGTCTGAGTTGGAAATATTAGTTTTTTTTAAATAAATTTCCCCCAATCGAATTTCAAGTAAAATCAAATTCATGTGAGTTAAAAAAACACATGTATTCGAAATTTCAAACCTTGATAAATGTGCCTCCCCAACATTGTTTTTTATTGCATGAAATATTATCTCAAACATCTCAAAATTATCAGGTATAGCAATGGAACTGGGGCATATTCTCTTTTGGGTCATTTCAGTTAGCAAATAAGTGGCATTTGTAGGCTGCTGTCTAGAAAAGAGCTTTCATGGCTCTTACAATGTAAGAGATAAATTGTTGAACATAACCAAATAACTGTTTTCAGAAATGTTTTAGATTGTTGGAAACCTAAGTAGAGCATTTTGTTTTCCATAGCAGCATCTCTAAAAGTGTCCTACAGAGTTCAGTTTACAATTGAAACCTGTGATTGTAAGAATGTATATATCATTTTAAATATGTGCTCATATCCATTGCTAATTGGCATTAAATACATCAAATTGCTAATGGCGAACTCCAATGCATCCAAAGAAGAGGGGGACATGCTCAGATGATATTTTATATACTCATTAAAGTTCCAAAACATGTAGCATTAATAACTGTATATTTTTAGAGGGGGGTGGTGGTGTACAGATATAATTCCATATTGTTTTGTTTTCTATTATCTGTTCACTAGGGGTGATAAATTCATTAGAGAGATAGCCAATTTGGTTTTAGTGCACAAACTGTCCATCATTTTAATATCTTCTTCTAAAAAGGAGGTGAGAGTCAATATAGACCCATAATTGATGGTTAGAGATTGCAACTGGGAAAACTGGAAAGGCGAGCATAGGAGGAATGAAAATAGTGTGTCAGAGGTGATATTTGTATCTATTGTTCTTTTTAGCCTATCCTTGATGAGAAACAAAATAAATCATTGAAACACTGATTCATATTTTAACATGGATTTTGAATTCTGTTAAGGGCCTCCCTTAATCTTACCTTTTATCAATCTTTTTCCAGTGATTTTATGACTTTTTTTCATTAAAGCCCCTTTAGAAGTCCAACAGGTCTCTTCCTCTTTAGTTCCAAGGTTCCAAATACTGGAAAACATTACTGTATTAGTCATTTAGTGAAGTATATTTGGGATAGCAAGTAAGTATATTCACCAAATCCCACACTAAGGGCTTATTTACTAACAAGCAAATTGCAATTTTTTACACGAATCTCGAGAAATGTGTTTTTCCGTACTGTTTTTAATCAATTCGGATTTTTTGAAGTTTTTGATCTTTTTTCCCCCTAGGAATTGTTTTCAAGGTATTCGTATTTTTTATCACATCATTCAGCTATTTTTTTCATTCGTACTTTTTATATTTGGATCTTTTAATTTAATTCAATGATAATCGTGGTTGTAGAGTTTGTGAGTTAAGTCATGTCTAAAAACCTCTAAACCTCTAAAACCACTAATCACTGACCTTTACTAAATAAGTAGTGATGAGCAAATCTGTCCCAAATTTGTTCCAAAAATTCGGAAAACTGCAAAAACCTTCTCTAAATAGAGAAGAATTTGCAAAATGCATTGAACTTAATAGGCATCAAAAACATTTTTATGTGGGAATTTTTTTTATGTTTTTCATGTGCTGACTTTTTTGTCTCTGCGATTATTTTGACTGGGCAAATTACTTTCTTAGCAAGTGCATTAAAGTCAATGTGCTTTTTTTCTTATGTCGACAATATTCCAGGCCTCCTAGGGGAGCCAGGCCCACAG
This sequence comes from Xenopus borealis, assembly GCA_024363595.1. NCBI lineage: Eukaryota > Metazoa > Chordata > Amphibia > Anura > Pipidae > Xenopus > Xenopus borealis. Next base: position 105,611,288 of record CM044434.1, read on the forward strand.
TTCAGTAACAACTGCATAAAAGTATAGGGGTCCAGCACATTGTGAGGCCAGATCATTTCTCCTCTTTGTATTTACAGGAGCTGATGCTGCCATATTACTTTCCTTTGTTTTCAGTCCTGTTGCCAAGACAAGTAATATATCATTATTTAGCTATACAAATATGCAGAAATAGAACACAAATATGCAACACTACAACAGTTTCATTCAAAATAGTCATTTTCACACAATCTGAATAACAAACCATTTGTCTGATACAACTCAGCTGCAATTTAGCATTTTGAGACCAAAACAGAAAGCCAGCTTGACTGGTGACTTCCATCATCAATTATGTGAGGTCATTTGCTGACCCGGAACTACATGGACATGTATGTACACATGTACCTCTGCATAGCAATCTGAATGATTGGCACATTTTTTTTAAATCTGTGCAGCCAGGCTACTCAAATGTGTCAACATTATATTTAGGCTGACCATTTCAAGATCTTTTCTTTTTTTGCAGTAAAAAAACACACGTACGTTGGAACTAATAAGAGGTAGCATACACAACAACTACCAATGGACCAAAAAATTTACAAGGCCCAGTTCAGCCCTGCCAAAACATTGTATCAATACATGAATCAAGCAGATCATCTTGGTTGTTCATAATTATTTTTATAGTAGTACCAAGGTCACAAATTATGACTGACATGGAGATCAATGTAACTATTATGTATTTTAATTTAATCTGTTTATTTACTTTGATACAACATGTACTTTTGTTTCAAAATATCCAAACTTATGCACAATAAATGTTTTAGTTGCAGTTGTTGTAGTTTAGTCTGTAGTTGTTGATGTCTGACATGGCTTTAAAGCTTACTTTGCATAGCAAATAACAGATAATCCAGTTATAATACAATTGATTCTCATCTGGCGTGGTAAAGAGATGAGGATTTTGGGGTCAAATGTCACGACTGTCTACACATCCATAGTATGAAAAACATTATGGCTACAAACAGAACAACTGCTCTGCAGTTTTTTATGCCTCATTGCAGGGTTTGGCCAACTTGTGTTGTCCAAATATAGCTGTTCACCAGACATAAGACTGTTGGGAGATCTTAGTTTTAGGTCAACACAAACTTGAATTCCTCAGTTTGGACAAGCATGGGTTATAGAAATAAAGTTATAACCATATGTAAGGTTGTATAGTTAAAGGTGTGAAGTTTGCTACAGGTCTAATCAGCTATAGGAACACATTGGCAAATACTATTTACTGGTTAATGGTTTAAATGTAAACATATTATTGATTGCTATGGATTACTGTGCCTACAAAAAAATATAGCCTTTTATTACCTATGGGGGCATATAAGTTAATGGCACAAATTACATTTCACCACCACCCTTTCCTTGTTCCCTGCCAGGTGTGATGTGGTACATATAGCCTACCTTTTGATTTGTGTTCTTTTTATACCAGACACAAAGCTTTCTCCTTTAAATGATCTATTAAAACTCCAAATCATAGATCTCAAATCATAGAAAATGATAGATACAAATTGATACATATAAAAAAATACATGAGCATGTTTATTATATTTCACAATTACCTAATCATGCCAGTACCATTATTGTCAAAAGAACCAAGAGAATCACTTACCTGGGAAAAAGAATTTTTATGAAGAACATTTTTTACAGTGTCAAAACTGATGGAAACTCTAATGCACCATTTCATTACTATGTCTTGGGACAGCAATAGAATGGGCCATAAGGAAATGACTTGACAAATGCTTCTTATTTACTGTAGCTGTTAGAGGATTTAACAGAAACTGAGGTAGCATCCAGACATTATGATGCAGTATCAAAGTGGATGTTTCACATAGTTGACCATGTACGTCAATAATGTAAACAATGTTATAATCTGATTAGCTCTCTAAGCAAATACATTCCATCTTAAGCTGGCCATAGACGCAAAGATTTTTGAAAGATCCAATGGTTATCTTGAGACCACGATTGTCTCAAAACGATCGTTTAATGTCAGATTTGTCCATCAACTAAAAAGACCATTTCAGGCGATATTGCCAGCAAAACTGAAGGATCGCAGCCTGCTTTGCCCTGCAACATAGGTAGATTGCATGGGGACCGATAAAGATTTTCTAACCTGGCCGATCAATCTTCAGACCAATGTCGGACGAAAAATCGTAAGATGACCGATCGTTTGTATCCCACTAACCGCACGATAATTTGACAGATTGGTCGGACTTCACCAAAATCGGTCGTTCGGGAGCGAAAGATCGTTGCGTCTATGGGGAGCTTTAAACTGAGTACACATGAGCAGCTGAACTCTGAGTCTCTCTGGCCAATTTTCAACCTGCCTGCATGTCTGGATCAAACTTATTTATACATGTTGGTAAATCCAACTGGCTTATAATGTTGTCGGTAAATGATCATAAATAAAAACAAAAGAAGAAAATGTAGAGCACACTTCCTCATATAGTAAAATAAAAACTACTATTTATGAATTCATAAAAAAATAGAGAGAAATTGTCAGTAGAAATTGTCTCTCCAATTGTCCCTACAGTTAAGCTCCCCATAGACGCAATGATCTTTCCCTGCCGAATGACCGATCTTAGGGAAGTCCGACCAATCTGTCAAATCCCCATGCAATCTACCTATGTTTGCAGGGCAAAGCAGGCTGCGATCCTTCAGTTTTGCTGGCAATATCACCTGAAATGGTCTTTTTAGCTGATGGACACATCAGGCATTTAAACAATCGTTTTGAGACAATCGTGGTCTCAGGATAACAATTGGATCTTTCAAAAATCTTTACGTCTATGGCCAGCTTTAGGGATAGGTAGAAGAGGGACATGACTAGGATGCAATTATAAGGGGACACTGTACAGGTATCTGTTAAAGGGTCTTCTGCCTACCCCTAGTCTGTGTTTGCTCTCTCCTCCCCTCTCTCCACTTTCCTCCCCTCTCCTCCCATCTGCTGCTCTCCCTCCCCTTTGATGAAACACACAGGGGTGGAGGGAGTGATGCAAGCAGTGGGTTGCATTAAGTGCCCAGTCGGCTTATCCCGGCCCTGTCTTCAACACATTAAGAAAATAAAATTTATCTTAAATATTAACATGCCAAAGTAAGGTTACCTTGTTACCCAATAATGTTGCATATACACATGTACAAGAGGAAGGATAAAATTGGCCATAAACATTACCTTTATTACCGAGTGATGGCAAATTCGCAAACTAAGGCAAGACTATGAAGGCAGGAACACTAATCCTTTTTTAGGTACTTCCCGAAAAGTTCCATCCAGAAACTTGAGGACACAGCCCTTACACCTGCCTTCACAGTGTTGCCTTAGTTTGACAATTTTCTATGCTATGTCTTTATCTATATAGAAAAGGCAGACAACATTTTTAAGGTTACTTGAAGCCGCAATGGGCTAAAATGTAAGGGGCCCATATTGCTATAATAACTGTATGTGTAAATCTGTATACAGTTAACTGTGCTATATAAGAATATCAGTTAATTAAATAATCAGTATTTTACCTTACACTTATTAAGTCTTTCATCAAGTGCACAATAATAATTATTAAACATGTAAAATGTTATTACAGCAAAGCATAGACAAAATAAACAGTAAGGGGCACATTTACTAAGGGTGGAAGTGAATATTCGGATAAAATTCAAAACATTTGAGTTTCAAAGTAATTTTGGGCTACTTCGAATTGTCGAAGTACTGGCCCTTTAAAATTCTTCGAATTCACCACTTCACCACCTTAAAGCTGTCAAATTGCAATTTTAGCCTATGGGGGTACCTCCTAGAACCTGTCCTGAATTTTTTTGTAAGTCCTAGGAATTTGAAGGATTTTGCACAAAATCCTTTGAATTGTTCAACTTGAACAATGCGATTGAATGTTTCAAACAATTTTTATTCAATCGAAAATGTACCAATTCGATCAAAATAGGTACATTTTCAACCAAAAAGCCCTTTAAAAATGTTTTTCACTTCGTAATTACCCTTAGTAAATCTTCCCCTAAAAGGACAGATACAACAACATTGTTTTCCTGTGGAGTGCAGGTACTAAAATCTGTGCATTGTTATAGCTGGGTGAGTAAAAAGGCAAGTCTTCTTGTCCAGGCAACTATTGTCTAACAAGGATTTGCAGTCAATTTACATGCAAGTCAATTGGGTGATGGCATGCACTTTGGCACAACTTTTTAAGCTACTTAAAAGCATGGCACTCATGTATAATTATTCTTTAACTTAATCTTCCAGAATAGTACCATGAGAAACCAATTTGATCTTTAGATGTGCATTACCAAACAGTCCTAAATGTTGTTTTTTAGGACCCTGCCAAAGGTTGTGCTGCTGTAAGAAATGTACAATAATTGATTAAGACAATTCAAAACACAGTTATGTAATTCCTGAAGTATAAATTGAGTAGTCCTCCAGTGTAGAATAAATTGAAGAGAACCTGTTCATTTAAAGAGTGTTTCTCAGAATTATCTCTGGGTTTGGTGAAAGGTGTCCAAGATTATAATGCAATGTTAACATTTGATAATACAGATACAGCTTTTCTAATATTCTGATTTTTTTTCCAGTTTTTCTATTTTGTGTTTCAAAAGATGTTAGGAAATAAGTGACAGTCACAAAAGATTTATGCTGTAATTGTAAGAGTAACCCTGAAAGAAATACAGGAGCTGCCAAGTCAATACCAATAAATAACATCAAAGTGGGTTCTTATAATCCATCAGGAACACAAACAGGTTTAAGAATGTATTGTTTAAAGTAATTATCCAGTCAACTATGCATTAGCAGACCTAAACCTATAAAATGTAATGACCTCATACAAATATGTTTGAGTAGGGTATGGACTGAGAGGGCAGCAAAAAAATATTTTAGAACCACCACAACCAAACTAAATGTAGTAGGCATAGTTATAACAGTTATTTCCGAGAATGCTCGGTAACTGGGGTTTTCCAAATAACAGATCTTTCAATAATATGGATCTTTATACCTTAAATCTAATAGAAAATCATGTAAACATTATATAAACCAAATAGGCTGATTTTGCTTCCAATAAGGAATTCCAATTTTGAACAATTATAAGTTACTGTTTTATGACCACAGAGTAAAGGAAATCATTTTTAAAAATATGGATTATTTGGATAAAATAGAGTCTATAATGAGCTTTTTAGGATAACTGATCCCATACTAGTATATAACTTTAAGGTGAAATTATTCCCCATAACCTTTTAATTCTTAGGGCAGGGGCACACAGGCAGATTCAGGGAGATTTAGTCACCTAATTAGGGGAGATTTAGTTGGGTCTTGGGTACAATGAGAAGGGAATAAACAATAACTGTCTCAAAACAATTCCATCCAGAAGTGCTGGCTCCTTCTCAAAGCTCAGAATCAGGCACAATGTGAGAACTGCCTTCAGACCAATATAAAAGGTAAAAAATACATTTGTTGGTTCAAAAATAACATTTAAATGGTATGTGAATTATTTGCAGTGTAAACAGTGTAAATTAGAACTAAATAGTAAACCATAAAAATCCTGACAGAATCCCCTTAAAGAATTCAAATATTATCCTTGGTAAAAACCTTGAGAAAATCTATATTCGCTTTTTTCTATATTTTACATGACCTCTTTCAAGGATCTATGGGCTTTGGGTACTTTCTTAGCTGCAGTTACCAGAAACAACCAATATTTTGCTCAGAACTTGCCAGCTTGCACAACCTATCAATAACATTTGGTGTATAATTGGCCCTCAAAACACTTTTTCTATATTTTTCATATTGCTGCAGTTTTGTTCTCACGCTGCTTTTCTCCTTCCTTCCTATTAAGGGACAGGTGTAGCCTGCAGTTGTGTAAGTTTTCTTTTAAATCTTATTTATACCTTTCCTCCTGATAAGCTTCCTTGGTAATGAGCAATTCATTTTGAGGGTGGATTTCACTTTGTAGACAGCCCAATTTATATCTGTGCAATTGTACTCCTCAAAAGTGGAAAATATAGTATTGTGTGTGCATTTGAGTCACATTTCCTGAAACAATTATATTCTCTTGAATTAAACATACAGATATAGATAAATACTCTGTTCTCTGTAAAACTGAGAATAGAATACTTCATAAAAAATATTACATAAGGCAGTAAATACAAGAGTTTTTTGACTCATACAAGGATTTTTAATTATTTCGTTTATATATGGCATTAACTCAGATATATTGGCAGCAACCTAAATCATTGCTTAAATATAATAGACTTTTAGGCCAGTTTACTGATAAGCACACCTACATTTTAGTGTTTGCTAATGTCACTGCAAAGTAATACATATGGTATAGTAGGAGCTTTTACTGCTTAAAAAGACAGATCTTTGAGCTAATGCATTGTAATGAATAAAACACAAACATTTTCCAAGAAATAAACAAATCAAAATCAAAATCTACTGTGGCTTTTGAATTTCTGCGTTTTGAAAACCTGTGATTTATGTGATTCTGTGGTGTCTAAATGGTTTTTCTGCAGGGTCATGCTAGTGTAAACAGTTCAGTGTAATGTTACTGAAGCCGCTGGGGCACATTTACTAAGGGTTGAAGTGAAAATTCTAATTTAAAAAATTAGAATTTTGAAGTGATTTTTGGCTACTTCGACTATCGAATAGCCCAAAATTTTATTTGAATTAAAAAGTACTTATAATTAATTAAAATTTGACACTTCACCACATTAAAGCTGCCAAATTGATATTTTAGCCTATGGGGGACCTCCTAGAACCTTTACAGAGATTTTTTCTAAGTTCTGGAAACAATAATGTTTCCTGTTCATTTAGATTATGGCAAAACCTTTAATATTCATGTAATTATCAGAAAATACAGATTTATTTTGGACTTGTAATTATCAAGCTGTACCATGTTTGTAATGGAAGGAAGAGGGGGTGAAGTCACTTTTCAGCTGAAAAATAAAATGAATTGACTCATTTGGGTGATGTCATATTACTCTCTGTGCTGTGAGACTACAATGCCTGACTATTTGCACTTTTGGTTAAGGGTTTGGAAAGTTATTTATTCCGACAGCTTGTTTGTTTTAAAATCAGAATCAACGGTCATAGATGAAGGCCAAACAGAGCCCCCAGTTCAAGAGCTAATCAAGGATTAAACTTTGTACCATTTTGTCCACTGAAAGGGAAAGATAATAGGAGACAGGGGGGTAAATGTAATGAAGAGGAACAATGGGAAGTTTCTCAGGGGTTAATCCAGTTTCTGCACGGTATACAACAGAGTTAATCTAGTCAGAAGAGGCTTTCAACTAAATTTTAACTTAAAACTTGCAGTTTTAAATCCACCATACTTGAATGAATGAATGAAAGACACTGTTTACAAAGAAGATTTCTCTTATTGAAAACCAGTGGCCCAAGAGTTAGACCCAAACTACATTCCTTGTTTGGCCCTCTTGGGGTCTTGCTTTGGTCAGATAAAATCATTTCCGCATTGCCTGTTCCTAAAGATGAGATACAATAAGAGGCAGTATTTAGTACTAATTTTACCTCATAAATAAAAGAAGCATTTAGTGTACAAATTGCTTGTATAAGTAATTTAATAAATCCTCCAGAATTACTGACTCCTGCAAAATTGATTGGGTGCCCAATAAATGATGGCACTGATGTTAATCAATACATACATTTATTGTTTCAAATAATTTTTTTATTGCTTGAAATAAAATTATTACCTAGTGATCACACACATAAAATATAAATATTTTTTATTTTCTTTCATAGTACTACTAACACTACATAACACTGTGCATGGGAATTACCAGGCACATTTGCCCTGTTTACTTTTCAAACTTTAGATTCCTAAAACACAGAGCTAAAATATTGATTTTTAAGGTTTAAAAGAGCAGACATGGTAATTGGATCCCTGCAGCACCAGCAACAAAGTTTAGTGTCATTACATAGTTGCCAAAATGGATTATATAATCTTTAATTTATTTCCAGGAATATCAGAGAGATGCCAAAACATTTTAGATTTGGCTGTTGAGCTACGCCAGTGAGATAATAAGACAGGAGGAGAACATTTTAGGACAAATACAGCTAACTCAATAGAAATCATTCACTATAAATAACACTGATTCTATCTGTGTCACTCTCTATCTATCTATCTATCTATCTATGTCTACAAATATTAACAAATACAAAAAGTGTTTAATTGCATGGTTACTCATTGTAGAATAATATGCATTTTAAGATTTTAGCATGGTTCCAGAACATCTCATTTGTTCACAAGCTATGTTGTCCTGCCCCCATGTGTACCCTTTACACACAGATTCCCAATGTGCTACTCTATATTCCAACTGTAGTTTATGGAACAGCTTTGTCTTAGATAGAAACAGTTTTCCTGTAGCATTTCTTTCTAGAATTGCCCTGAATCTACTATGGAGTGTTAATGAATTTGTATGTATTATTCTATTGAAATGGATATACTTCATATTTCATCTAAATTCTTTGGCTGTGCCATTATTTTTCCTATATGGCTTTCACATGGGTGGTGTATGTAGCTTTTTTAGCTTTTTTATTATTATTAAGATTTTGCCTGTGGAGTGTCCAGCAGGGGGTCCATGGCCTTTGGCTTACTGCTGAATGCATGACTCTTTGCATTTTTGTTTGAGCACAGCTCTTTTAAAGGTTTGGTGAAGGATGAGACATCTGGTTGATGCAAGCAGGCCTCATGAGAGCGCTCCTGGATACCCTCAGAACAATGCCCTCTTAATACTACAACTACCAAAAGCAAACCAATCCCTAAGTAATAAAGCATAAATCAGTTATTCATTTTGAAAATAATAAAATCCTATAAAGATTTTCTTATAGAGCAATATAATGGTACTCCAATAACTATAAGCTACTCCATTAAAATTAAGAGTGGCAAAACTTTTGGATGTCAACTGAGCTTCAGAAGCTGCTGTTAAACTGGAGATTATGGGTTATTAACTGGTTCCAATGACAAGTAAAGTGGTGGTAGGACACACACATAAGATTATGTGCTAACAAAAGCACTCAGCTATGCCATGTTCCAATAATATTTGTGGGGAAAAAGTGTTTAGAGATCACATTCTATTTAAAGGAACTGTAACAACAAAAACAAAAATGTTTTAAAATATTGACATTACAATGTACTATTGTCCTGCACTGCTATACCTGGTGTATTGCTTCAGAAACACAACTATAGCTTATATAAACAAGCTGCTGTATAGCCATAGGGGCAGCAATTGAAGCATAGCATAGACAGCAGATAACAGACATTCCGAAGGATCCCATTGTATACTACAGAGCTTATCTGTTATCTGTTGTGTATCCTGTGCTTGTTTTCCTTTTTCAGCTTTGCATGGCTCCCCCCCATGGTTACAAATCAGCTTTGTTTATATGAACAATTGTAGAATTTCTGAAGCAAACAAAAAAGCTTTAACAGTAAAGCATAACAGTACATTATATTTTCATTCTTTTAAAACACTTTCATTTTTTGGTGTTACTGTTCCTTTAAGTTTGATACACTTTTAGCATTACAAATATATTAAATGTTTTTATGGTTTTCAAAAATGGAGGGTTTCTATATAATAATGGAACACAAGGCAACTTTTTTTAAAACTGTATTTTAAGAATGTCATTTCCAACAATATAATTCTATGAATGAGTCATAGGATATTTTATTTCAGCATGTTCTGTTAAGGTTTATATGTTGCCCATTTGTGTATAATAGACAAATAATAACTTTCAATCAGACTAATTGTCCATCAACAGATGGCAAGAATAGTGATAGCTGAAGGGTAACAAGTTTAACAGTTAACTTGCATTCACACTGGATGGATATTTGCTGAAAATTAATGATGTATGAGTAAAGATAACATCTTGAGAGTAAAAACATATTACTAAACCAACAATAAAAAAAATGATGTGAAAGACGTAAAGCCTTTAAAATAATTTACTCTTCTCTTGTTTTGAAACAAGGCTTAATGCGTCACCATTAAGCCTTTCAGCAAAATACCAAACCACCACCCTCTACTATAAGAAAGCTGGATTGTTTTCTCAAAAACATTGAATGTAGTCATTATAAAGCAGCAAAGCAAGAGCATACAATTTTTAGTTGTAAGGATGATTTTGTATTTACCTTTGTATGCTTTTTGTATAAAATTTTTGTTTGTTATTTTGCTGTTTTATGAGCAGCATAAAGATCTAACATCAAATTAAATTAGAAAACCTGCATGTCACGGAAAACTTTCACACACTTTATTGATTTACATAATTCTGAGGGCCATTTTTTATAGGATTAGTAAAATATATAGGTACATGTACTAGAAAATACCAGTTTCCTTGCAAGTTAAAAATACTTTTGCAGAATCTCAAAAATACTGTAGATTTTTTACGGAGCTTTATAAATATGTTCCTATTTCTAGAAGAATGCAACTCTATAAGTGTAACTGAACCCCTATTTTTCATCTTTGTATTTATGAGATGACTAAACAATCCATCAGAAAGTAAACTGAAAACAAAGATCACTGAACTGTAAGTATTTTTATCAAAATTTAACATGTATGTATATTACCCATAATTTATACAGAAAATATTTTGAAGAAGTCATTCTTTATTAAACCACATACAACATACAGTTGTATGATGCCAAGACACCATGCCAAGAGTATGCATTTCCACACACAAGGAAACTTAGGTCCCACTGTGAAGACCTTCATAGCAGCAGATGCTATGCCCAAGGATATATACATAAAATCCTCAGGTATTAAAGATTTTTCATCAATGAAAGAATTTAGTGGAGGCATACAGGATATTTAAACATATGTGACCCCATGAGTCTTTCAAAAATACAAGAGACTTTTAGACATTTTGACAACTAATCTCTATTGAATGATGTAGTAACTTTAGAGCCTCCAACTGTTTGATAAATCTAGGACAGACTGTCTTAACCAGGCAAGAATTTCAAAATCAGCATTGGTCAATATCCTCTTTAAAAATTGTATCTAAAAAAAAAGAGACAAAACTTTTAGCTATATTTGATCCTATGTAGAATGCCATTTAGGTGCAGAATCTCAAAATGTGAGATTAGCGCTCTTCACTGAAAATTCATAAACCTTGTACACCTTCACTGAAAATTTGACAAATATGATGCTAAAAATCCCTTAGGAAGCAAAAGAAAGTGGGTGAAATATCACATTTTGAGAAAGTTTTCTAGCATTAATGTAAAACTAAAGCTTAAGTAAAGAAGTAGCTAGAAATGTTGTACATTATTTTTTGGCTTCTGTACCAGCCCAAGGCAAGTACAATCCTTAGAAGTAAAGATCTGTGTCTCCAAAGATGTCCCCAGTAGCTCCCAATCTTCTTTTCTGCTGATTCACTGATTCACATGCTCTGTGCTGCTGTCACTTACTGAGCTTAGGGACTGAAGCACAATATACAGTTTACATAGAATATACTTTAAATATCACAATATTAGGCTGATTAGTACTTAATACAGATAATTACAGAAAAATCTCAATTTCTGCTTGATGATTGACAACCCCTAAGCTTAGCTTCTCAGCTGCTGCTCAGAGCTCACTGAGCATGTGAGTTTTGCAGACACTTTCCAAGATGGTGACCCCCTGTGACAAGTTTAAAGGCCTGGATCACTGAATGCTATTGAGAAAGTGAAAGTTTAGGCTGGTGCAATAAGTTCAGTATTTAAAATATGGCATCAGTTTTTAAAATGTAGTTCTCCTTTAAGTACTTAACTGAAATGTGCATGGATCAGCATTAACACATTGTGTCATTAGTTTTCTGTCATAGCTCTAATATTAAATGCATATAATTATAATACACATTAAAGAAAAACACAACTTCTTAATGAGCCTTTGATGAACTCAGGTGATTAGAAAATGAATATTGAAAATTAACAAGCGGAAGAAATAGATATGAAAGCAAAAGACTGTGACTTCTAGTCAATTTAAAAGAAACTTAAAAGAAACAACCCCCCTTGTATGATTCCTCTGTGAACTTTTGTAAGCTATTCTTATATGTGAAAGGGGAAGATGGAAGAGGCCAAGCAGAGGTGATATGCTGCTTCATTAGTTAAAGCTAGGCTAGCTATTGGGGGGTTTAATGGGCTAGAAGTTAATACATGTGACAGCTCTAACACAAAGTTTAGTTAAGGGCATCCTGCAGGGACCTGACCTAGAATATACTCCCTGCTGTCCGAAGTTCTTTCAGGTTTCTTCACCCTCCTCCTTATCTTTATTACTGTTACTGAATCAAGAGGTTTTATTTAACACAGTAAACTGCTGTTCTTACAAATGAGCAAGGCCTCATAAGGACCAGGTTAGAATACGACCACGTCTAGTTATGAACCTTTTTAGAAATATTTAAAGTAGATAACTAAGGTGTGCTAATATCTCTATTCTTAGCTATATTATTATATTATTATAATGGGCTTCTAACTACCACAGATCAGTTTTGCTAACTAACCAGGAGTAGGCCTGCCACCTGTCTCCCAAAAACAGAGAACATTCAGAAAAACACAATCCCAAACTTTGTGGTCAGTCCTCTCAGTGAACTCACATAGGCTGCTTTCATGTGTCTTTTACTCAGACTGGAACTCTCCACTCTGGCTTGAGCTGCCTTTTAATTATCAACCTGAAATGCCTCAGGTAGACCCAAAACAGCCAGGCTGGACTAGCAGTCCTTCTACCACTCTGTTAGGAACCTGGGACATAAATAAACTCCATCTTGGACTTTTCCAGGTAACCTAGTCATGACCTCACCACACTGCACATAAAACTTCATGCATCAATAAGTTAAATGACAAATAGCCAAGAAAGGCCGTCATTAACTAGACACATTTCACCTACTTATGTTAACTGTTCTGAGACCTATCATGCATACCAAACTGAGACTATTCTCAAATATGGGCTGATGTCACAGGCCTGTAGGCCTGTAAATTTGACATTTGCAGCGAGCAGTTGGAGATTGAAGATTACATTCAAGATTATGTTCTGGATAATGACTTTAGAAGTAGTCATCAGTAATGCTTTATGAAGGACAAATCATTAGTAATGCACTATTTAGAATATGCATTGTTGTTTTAGTCTCCAGTGCTCAAAAGGGACATTGAAATAGAGAAAGTCTTAAGAAGTGCATAGTGTGCACAATGTTATAAACCCTTGTTGGACCTGTTTACAGAGAAAAGATGTTTAATGCTTATCAGGAGATTTGAAAACTGTTTAAATATAAAGGGAGAACATACAATACATTTTACAATGTTTTATTCATCATTAGATCCTTCCAGGACAGGGACATTGCATAGGAGGCATATGGTAGAAATAAAGATTAAATGAAAAGACAGGGAAATTATAAAAGCAGGTTTGACAGAGCAGAAGTTAGTAGTTATAAACCACTATGACACAGCAGACATTAAATTAGCATCAAAATGTGAAGCAACATAGAATGTTGGGGGGGGGGGAGCAATGAGTGACATAACGGATGTTATCAGGAAATAGAAGAAGCATTCTCAGAAAGCATGAAGGATCTGTCTTTGCATGCCTAGTGGAAGGCTGAAAGGAATGGAAGAGTAGGGCTCTACAAAGTCAGATGATGTACGAGATAACGTTATCAATGCATGGGTAACAACAGTGCAGCAAATTCTGACTTGTCCTAACCTTCTGAAAACAATGTCCAGTTTCACTACTAGCTAGGTACATGTCATGTTTATTGTCAGAAATGTATAGAGGGCAACAGAGCAGAAACAGCAGCAGATCAAAGTAAAAACCTAGGACAGATAATGAGGGAGAAAGTGTCAATGTCCATAGCAATGCATAGAAGATGGAAATAAAGATGAGTCACAGACATGCATTGGTCTGCTTTAGTGAGCCAAGTAGACACCTGACTATTACCAGGTAGTTGTCTACAGCCTACTATAGCCTAGTTTAGTGCTGCCCAATTTATTACATGTAGTGGGCCGATTATTTCTTATATAACATGGCTGAGGGCCGGATTAAATTAAGATAATGATTTCGTACAGAAGTCTCTGGAGCATTAATTTCAATATTAACAAAATAACTTTATAATTGTATAACTAGATGTTATCTATTAAGAGCATCAATAAATCTGCCACAGTGTATGCAAAACTGAAGAATAGAGCAATGTTTGTTTTACCATTCAGGTAAGAGTGAAGGTGCATGGGGAATAGGAGGTTTCAGTTTGCAGAAGACAGAGCAGGAGAGCTGCCTGTTGTCATAATATACAAAGCATACTTCCAAGGCCTGGGTTGTTCTCAGATTGCCTCTAAGTCCCTTAGTAGGAGTAGGTTTCCACAAAAATATATAACTCTCACAAATATTTATACAATTTAGTATAAAATTCAAGTCCCATTTCATTAGGTGTTTCAATTATTTTGTGTACCACCAGAAGCTTTGCAACAGCTGGAATGTCAAAGTTAATATACCTTGCAACTTAAAGGTATATTCAGAATTTTTATAAGGTTATATTAGATGTCTTGCCCAACAATTCTACTTTAGACAATGACGGTACATTAAATGTTTTGTTGTTATCACTGATAAAAACTAGAACCTGTAGTAAATGCAGAATGATAATGAGGATGCTAAACTTGAAAATAATTTCAAGATAGAACATTTCCTAATAGCAGTAGCCGTTAGTGGAAACATTTCTTTCCATTTATAATCTTAATGGGAAGTGCAAGCTCATTTTTATTGCATTTTGAAAGAAATCCTATTCAATATACAATCACTTTGAGACAAGGACTGAGGTTAATTAAACAAAATGTGGGGTCATGCTTTAGATATCCCATTTTCTTATCTCGTAGTTGGGGGAGTAACCCTAACCCATGGTGGCCTATCAGGTGTCTTGAACACTTCCCCAAACCCTGTTGCTACTTAACGGAAAACTATACTTCCAACAATGGATACTTAAGCAACAGATTGTTCCTATAATATTAAGTGGCATATTAAATCTTACCAAGCAAAGTAAATAGTAAGTAAATATTGCCCCCTTTAAATCTTTTCCATTGATCCCCCATTTTATGATATTCTCTGTGTTGCCTCAGAGATCACCTGACCAGAAATACTGCAGCTCTAAATGTAACAGGAAGAAGGATGGCAGCTAGTGATGGGCGAATTTATTCGCCAGGGGCGAATTCCCGCGATTCGCCGCTGGCGAATAAATTAGCGAAACTGCCAAAAAAATTCGCCCAAAAAAATTTGCCGCGCAAAAACGAGTCGCGCGCCGAAAATGACGCGACGCGTCGGAAACTCGTTTCGCGAATCGGCGAAAAATTTGCGAATTTCTCTGGAAATTCGCAAATTTTTCGGCGAAGCGAAACGCGGCCGTTTCGCCCATCACTAATGGCAGCAAAAGACAGAACTTTGTCTATTAATTAGTTTGTGCACTCCAACATGCTTGGTTTGTTTGTGTGCAGTGTTAATCCTAGAATCCCATGGGATGGCCTTTATGAAATAGCAATTTGTTATTTAGGATAACCCAATGGCATATACTCCTAAAGAAGTAAATTATTATGAGAATGGTTGTTACACAAGCAGGGTTTTACATATGAGCTGTTTTATGCAATATGTCTTTATAGAGATCTATATTGTTTGGGGTTATAGTTTTCTTCAAATATTATAATAATATAAAAGTTCAGAACTTAGAGTTAGTGATGGGCGATCGGCGAAAAATTTGCGAAACGAGTCGCGGGACGATTTTGTCGCGCGTCGCGTCAACTTTGTCGCGCGTCGCGTCAACTTTGACGCGTCGCGTCTTTGACGAAGCGCGACTGACGCGCGACTCGTTTTTCGGCGAAATTTCGCCAAGCAACATTTTGCTGGTGATTCGCGAATTTATTCGCCAGCGGCGAATCGCGGGAATTCGCCGCGAATTCGACCTAGGCGAATAAATTCGCCCATCACTACTTAGAGTGATCCCGTTGGGTCATGGGTGCAATCACCATTATTAAGCTGTAATGAAAAGTGCTCTTAGTTAAGGCAAATTAAACAAATGCAGACTGTATTATTATTTAAAATCTCATCCTCTAAAATGGAAGAAAATAATACAACACCACTTTATAATTAAAAAAAAATGTTGACAGCAACAATTCAAATGACAGTGCAAAACCTCTGAAGATTGTTCATATCTGTGTTTTGAAGGAGCCTTTATAGAAATACTTCTATTCCAATGTGGTACTTTCCTTATCAAAACTTTACTAGTAGGACTACATTCCCGCCATTGATCTTTTAGCTGCGTTTATCTATATTCTGAATGGCACTCGGGGAGTATGGTAACAGATATTCAGCAAACATAGACTAAAAGGGGAAAAACAGTGATTCAGATCACAAATCAATCAAGCAGGAAGCTTTTCAAGTGAACAAAAAGGCAATCAGTGACCAGCTAGCAGAGACCACAGTTTGGCCTGCTTTCATCTGCTCCACAGTGTCTCTACAAACAAAAATAATAAGGGCTCTCAGGTCCTTCAAACACATTGAAACATAATCCTTTTTACAGAGAGTGCATCAATATATGAATGGTGCTTTTCTCATTGCTTATAAAGGCAGTATCAGCTGCGCACATGGATTCCCTATATTGCAGCTATTAGGAACCAAACCAGATGAAAGATTTGTTTTTCCTGCAACACCTGAAGCAACAAAATTCCAACCAGAAAAAAAAAAAAGAAATGTGTTGGTGGTTTGACTTTGAAATGTACTTACACCCGCCCCCATACGTCCCTTTCTTTCTGTAGTAGGACTTTGTCGATCAAATTTGGAGTATGGGAAAGTTGTGCTGTAAATATTCTTTCAGATGTCAGTCAAGTGATGGAAAAATAATTTTCTCCTTTCTTTACTAATTACTTTACATGGAATGAGCACATGGGAGGGGGGTCTTTGTTTATTTCTTCCTCCAATAGATTTAAGAGTTAAAAAAACAATTGGACAGATTTTAGCTACTCTTAGCTATTATTCTACCACCATTGTATTTCAGCTTCCATTTTTACAAGTAGACAAATGAGATAGTAGGAAAGTGACATGTATGTAATGTGTATGAAATCAATAACTAAGTCAGCATGAAAGAAATTCAGTCTGCAACTATATAAATACAACTGTATTATAAAAAAAAGTCACATATTTAACATTAGTTATTCTTATAAGGGACACTGAACAATCAGCATGACAACCCCCTTCTGTAAGTGCTAGTTTGTATGTGCATAGAAATATACTTGCTGGAATAATCAACTAACATTGGACTATTATCTACATTTTGGTATGCAAACACTAGGTTCATGTAATAACAGTTGCCCAATTTCTAGTAACAAACACTCAGATGTCTGCAATCATTAGTCTAACTGCAATACAATTGATAGCTAACAGCTGATTTGTTGGTATCACTTAATTAACTGACACTGATTACATGGACCTAAGTTAATATAGTATTACAGGAGAGAAACAACAAAATAAACAAAGTGCCCTGTATCTAGGGTTGCCACCTGGCCGGTATTTTACCAGCCTGGCCGGTATTTTTGATGGTTGATCCCAATGTTATTAATAGGAAAAAAAGATAAATATATAGGAAGGCCGGTATTTTTTTCAGGAAAAGGTGGCAACCCTACCTGTATCTTGGAGCCTCTACATTGGAAAATTTATGGAGCCTAAATCTAGTGGTTTACAGTGCATTTTCCACTGTTTTTATCCATGTATCCTCAACACACTGTAGGGCATCAGCCTGAACACGAGGAGCAAAATTTGTTGCAAAAATGCATACTTTCATTTAGTTTTTGTACCAAAATTAACTGATGGTATTTTCTCCACTAGAGTATTTATTAGCCTAAGGCTATTGTCACAGTGGATGGATTATGGAACAAAATGCAAGAGAAAATGTAGTATGTGACATTACCCTAATGCCATGTAAGTACGTACTTATACAGTAAAATGACACTCATTATTAGCCTTTATATATATATATATATATATATATATATATATATATAGAACACTAACATTCTGGCTAATGAAATACAGGTGTTCTGACCAATGGTGCCATAAGGCAGTCCAAATTCCCCCCTAGTTACTGTATTTACTGTATGGATAATGCACCTGAAGCACACTGGGAGGCTTATTCTCAAAATTTTAATTGTGAATTTAAATTTGAGAACAAACGTGTGCTTATTTATGAAAACACAATAATTTTAGAAGAATTTTGAACATTTATAATATACTTATCATTTTCAATGGGTCTACCAACTCTCTTCAAATCTGAATAATTTAAAAACGCAGATTGAACAAATCCCATTGATATCTACATGATACGTCTATCTATTTCTCATCTATATATTATCTATCTATCTATCAGTCTAGTTATCTATCGCTCTCAAAGATGCAAAAGTGTACAAGTATCTATCAATCTAGTTATCTATCTAAAAATCTATTTATCAACAGATATATCTATCTATCGGTCTAGTTATCTATCCCTCTCAAAGATGCAAAAGTGTACAAGGATCTATCAGTCTAGTTATCTATCTAAAAATCTATTTATCAACAGATATATCTATCTATCATTTATCTATAGTGATGGGCGAATCTCCCGAGATTCGCTTCGCCGAAAAATTCGCGAATTTCTAGCGAAATTAGCGAATCGGCGAAAAATTCGCGAAACGAGTCGTGGGACGCTTTTGACGCGCGCGCGTCAAATCGCGTTGCGTCAAAAACGACTCTTCGCGTCGTTTTCGTCGCGTCGCGTCAAAAAACGTCGCGCGACTCGTTTTTTCGGCGAATTTTCGCCAAGCGAAATTTCGCTGGTGATTTGCGAATTTATTCGCCAGCGGCGAATCGCGGGAATTCGCCGCGAATTCGGCCCTGGCGAATAAATTCACCCATCACTATTTATCTACTGTATCTATTTATCTATCGTCTATTTATTTCTCATCTATATATTATCTATCTATCTATCTATCTCTCTATCTAACTGTCTGTCTATGTATCATCTATCTATCCATCTATCAGTCTAGTTATCTATATCTCTCAAAGATGCAAAAGTGTACAAGGATCTATCAATCTAGTTATCTTTCTAAAAATCTATTTATCAAAAGATATATCTAGCTATATATCTACTTATCAGTCTAGCTATCTATCTTTCTCAGAGATGCAAAAGTGTAAGGACCCAGTAAATAAAGAAGGGGATGGTCAATTATATGATTCTGCTTCTTGATTATTTTGCCCCAGAAATCCGCTATCTATAAATGTGTGCAACAAAGGTGTGAGTCCATGAGAATGAAATATGATGACAATTTCTATCCAATGTGCAACAGGATCAGTCTGGATAGAACAACATAGATAATGGCCCACATGCTGGAGAACAGTACTTACATCATAGCAGATTCTTTCCTATGCATAATGATTACTACGAATAATAAACTGCTCCCTTTTGTATAAGTACCATGTTTCAGCTTAATTGCAGGTGTAAGCTGGTGATGTACCCTATCATTTGATGACATCTGGGTGTGTGTTGTACACTTCTGGTGCTGCTCCAATGCTGATTAGGAATTTCACTCTTCTAATTCTTTGCAGGGGGATACTTTCAAGAGCAGCATGAATGCAAAAACTGAAAGAAAACATTTTAAAGGTTTCACCCTACACTTTGGTATATAGTAGAGGGAAATCATAATAAACATTATTTTAAATTATGGCTTAAGAAGATTAAGCCTTATGCAATTTGAATCTTGCAACCAGAAATGTGGGAAGGAGAAGAGTTCTAAAGAAGGGAGCATCTTGAAATATTTTCAGCTCATTGCTTCTTGTAGCCATTAAGCAAACATTTGAAGGAGAAGCTGAAAAGCATTCCTAGCCCGTGTGAAGCCATATGTGTTTTATGGTCAAACTACTCAGCTGTTATCCTTTTCAAGTCAGTTCAATATGAAGTTGTGGCATTTGAATCCTGTGGTGACCTGCTGTTATGGCACACAGAAGGCAAAGTGCTTGGCCACCTGCTTTTATCCTGCATCAAGCCACAACAGTTAAACACTAGCACTTACAAGTGAATGGCTGTACATTTACTAAGGCATGGGCAATACTACATTATGATGTAAATGGTAATTAGCTTATAAAATCACCAACAAGCTGATTGACCTTTCATCACAGGAAATGTTTTTTTTTTCTTGTAACAGACACTTAACCCTTATGGGAGGATGGAGTGTAAAAAACTCTTTGAAGCAAAATGGGTTAATTAGATAGACAGAGCTTACATTGTAATGTGCTAACTGTTTAAACTTTAATATTTACATTATGTACATAACTGTTGCCTGGCTGATCAAGCAATACCATTACTGTTAGTGCACAAGGAGCCAATGTATTTTATCTGGTTTTCAGAGCAGGTGATACCACCTTCTTCAGCTGGCCATACACAATACAACCCACTCATTTGGCAAGGTCTTATCAGGGCTGATCCATCAGGAGAGGACTGCATCAACATGCCAATACAATCCCTGACAAGAGGATTTTTAAACCTGTAGAATAGATATGTGTCTGAATTTCTGACCAGATATGAGAGAAGCTAGCAGGGAGAGACCATGCATGGGCAGATTAGCTACCAACTTAGTCTGAAGGGGCTGAATATAGTGTATATGTGTATAGTTCGTTTTAAAGCAGAACAGGGTTGTTCTATTTGCATAGGCAACAGTTTGCTGGGGCAATTGGAGCAGCTGAATTGCAATCATTGTTTGAGTTTGTAATGAGCTGAGATGTCTCTCCTTTTAATATATTTTGGCTTATTTTATAGGTAAGTCCTACTACATATTGGCATTTTAAGTCATATGGTTGATTTAAAATGAACTATGGATAAAGCTGACTTTGCCAATTGATGTTGTGCTCTGCACTTTGTGCCATAATATGAGATGCAGGGTGCAGAGCCAGATCTCAGGCCCTGTGCATGAAGTAGCCTGTCCATGAGCACTAAGAGGTATGCTCTTGTGTCACTTTGTGCTCTTGCACGTCTGCACGAGAGCTGGTAAATGGCCCTTAAAATATTAATTCACCATTGATGCAAACAATTATTGCAATACCTTTAATTATTCATGGGCCCAGTATGCCACAAAACACAAATAAAAACAGGAAAAAAAGAGCAAGCATTGTTCAAGATAAATTATATTTTATATAGAATTAAGTTTCAACTTATTTCCTCTTAAGAACACAGTTAAGGTATACTACCATGGAGATGAAGAAAATGTTCACAATGTTATGCAAAACAGAACTTGTAAATGCAAATTATTTTAATTAAGAGATGCAAAAAAAGTGCAACAACAAATAGAGACTTATTCCATTAAAATAATTCAGAATCTTAGAAGTCAGTCTGTTAAAACCTTTGCAGTGTGAATCGCCATGAGGTGGGCAAGTGAAAGCGAGAATACCATGGAAGAAGGAAGAATTCTGTAAGCAATAAAACTAGCCCCTTTTTTTACATTTGTTTGCATGGAACAGGAAGGCACAGTAACATTGGTAATAGGTAGTTTGAATAAAAAAAGGCACTGCAGGGAGCCAGATAAAGATTTTGTTGCAAGCATCCCTTATGTTGATGGACATTACTTAAAGACAACTAGCACAGCAAGACACTTTTGCTCTTATTCTTCCAGACATAAGAAAACACACCATTCAGAAAATGCTCTTCAAATGTTGTTTTGGAGTTTAACTATAAAAGAACAAGGCAAAATCGGACAACATGTAGACATTTTTGTGGTAAATTCTTGCAGCCTCTCAAGCATAAATAACTTTTTAGACTGTAAGGTTCACTGATAGCACATAAATGGTGATAGATAACAAAAAAAGACTCACAGGGTGGCAGTACTGAAAGATTACTTTTCATTTTCTTCCACTGACATTTTGCTTTGAGCAGCTGGATGTTTATGCTTTGACAAGAATGTTGAGACAGATTTAAACAAATTTAAAATATGAATTGTATTGGATGAACTATTAATGTATATCTAAATATCTATCTAGATTGTGTTTAACTGGAAGGGCCATGGGAGAGAGTGGAGGTTGGGAGGGGGCTCTCGGAGCAAGGCTGGGGTTTGTGGCTCAGTTTGAAGTAGGGTAACAATTAGGGTAACAATTGATGAGATTGCCTTTCCAGGTAAACATAAATGTCCAGCTTGAAAGTCAGTTAGGGTGATATTAGTGGTGAAACCCTATTTGCTGTGATATTCTTGAAATGTGGCTAAAACACAGCTAAGGGAGGTTTTATCAGCCGCAGGTCTTGATGTACAATATATATTATTCACATAGAAATATTATTGAATTATATTGTAATATACCTACTTGTAATATTGTAATATACCTACTATAATGATACAATCATAACTGTAATACTTTACATTTAAACATTGTTATAAATATGTATAACTGTTTCACAGACCTATAGGGGAATGTAAAAAAAGGGAGTAACAGAAAAATTATTTGAAAATATATGGCTCTGCATGAAAAAAATTTCCATTGCACCAATTTAATATAGTTTTAGAGAACACAGAAAATGTTTAGCAACCACTTCTGATTATCTTTTATAGATAACACATTGTCTATTTCCAAGCAGTGTCATTCTGTGGCTACTAAAGCAAATAAAGTTCATATAAAGTGGATAAAAAGGCTATAATTTTTTAAATTGGGGGTATGTGGAAGCACTCTAAAGGCAAAGTTATAGTTAACTATAATGGAAGTGCTAGTTTTAATGCACATTCCCTGTGCCCCTGTCTGCAAAATAAGTTTGCAAAACCGGGGTTTTTAGTTACAAAGTTATGATCATAAAGTTGAAAAGCCACCATACCACATACCATACCATACCAGTTGAGGATAGATCCTTTATACTGAAACCAAGGTTCAACTGACACTGATTACAAATAATGCTACTATGCAGAGAGACACTTTATATTATGACAAAAAGGTAAATATGCAAACTTACTTTGAAGACAGGGGCACAGGGAATGTGCATTAAAACTAGCACTTCCATTATACTTAAATACACTATAAAGTTGCCTTTAGAGTCCTTCCACATACCCCCAATTTTAAAAAGGCTATTAACTCAGGAGATTAAAACATAATTCTAGGTGTTTAGTAAGTCCTCACCTTGACTATGCAGTGTAGGTTTGGGTTTCAGTCTTTAAAGGGGTTGCTCACCTTTCAGTAAACTTTTAGTATGCTGTAAAGAGTAATTTTCTGAATTGGTTTTATTTTTTTATTATTTTTTTAAAAAATTATTTAGCTTTTTATTTAGCAGCTCTTCATTTTGCATTATAAATCGCTAGGGTCCAAATTACCCTAGTAGCCATGCATTGATTAAATAAGAGACTGGAATATGAATAGGAGAGGACCTTACAAGAAAGCAGATAAATAAAAATGAGCAGTAACAATACATTTGTAGCCTTTCAGGGCATTTGCTTTTGAGATGGGGTCAGCGACGCCCATTTGAAAGCTGGAAAGAGTCAGAAGGAAAAGGCATATAATTATAAAACTTTAAAAAATTAATAATAAAAAAAGAATAGAAAAGTTGCTTAGAATTGTCCATTCTATTGCATACTAAAAGTTTACTTAAAGGAAAACTATAACCCCCGAACAATGTTGGTCTCTATTAACAGATATTGCCTAAAACAACTCATATGTAAAACCCTGCTTCATATAAATAAACCATTTTCATAATAATACACTTTTTAGTAGCATGTACCATTGGGTAATCCTAAATAGAAAATTGCCATTTTAAAAAATAAGGACAGCCTCCTGGGATCCTAGGATCCAACGGTGCACACAAACATGCCAGACAAACTATAAAGTTAGGTCACACGAGCCAATTAACAGACAGAGTTGTGTCTTTTGCTTCCACACTTCTTCCTGTTACAGTTAGAGTTGAAATATTTCTGGTCAGGTGATCTCTGAGGCAGCACACAGACCATCATGAAATGGTGACTCAAGGCAAGAGATGTAAAAGGGCAATATTTGCTTAAATATATATACCAGCTAGGTAAGATTCTTTAATATGTCACTTGATTTGATATAAACTGTTGCTCAAAAATTCATTTTCGGGGTATAGTTTTCCTTTAAGAAGTACAGTTAAGTTAACACCAATTTAAGAAGGATATTGTACATGTAGTTTATTTGAGACTATGGAATGGTGTGAGTCTGTGTGTATATGCACTTTGGATGAGTTGAACTTGGCGGATGATGGTCTTTTTTTCAACCCAACTTAACTATGCAACTATGTAACTATGTATGTTCTTTCATTCTTGTAAGTTTCTATGATATCAAACGAAGCAAAGGGCATTGCTACCAACACAGCTTGTAATTTTCAGATTTTGACAGGTGAAGCCATATGTTTCGACAAAGGCCTGATGTAAAAATGATCAACTGCCAATAAAGATCTAACACTGATTGCTAGCAATAAAACTGCTTAGTGGATAGACAGCAAATGATAAAACCGGTCGCCATTCAGGGTGTTAAAACTAGCTAGTGCTTTTTGGAAGGTAATTGCAGAATCTGCTTCTTTAAGTAGCTGGAAATCAATACATCCACTGCTTTTATGTCACTGAATGGCTTTCTGCATATAGAGAGAGAGAGAGAGTGAAAGGCTTTGGAATACAGCTAAGGGACAGTGTACACACTGAAACTAAACAGCTGTTTTTCCAATAGATTCCCATTACCAAGCTGCAACTCCTCTTTCGTTTATTTCCTGCTTTCTTTTATTTTGTACTGCTTAGTTCCAGATGTTTAATTTATTTTCTGTTAAACTTGTAGCATTCATAATATGCCAATAAGTGGTGGACAAAATACCAAGATAAAAAAAAGAAAATTAATTAGGCTTTCCCTGTGATCTTTCTACGCTGATGGTTCAGTTTACGAGATCCAGGTCAATGAAATTCTGAAATTCACATTAGCACAGTTCTCTTTTCGCTTGGTAGGGCATAGCACTGCCAACCATCTCAGA
>CM044434.1:105636258-105700090 GCA_024363595.1 Xenopus borealis
TATATATAGAAATACACAAATTAATATACAGTAGATTAACTCAAAAGTTCATGGTATGTCTGATTTGTCGTAATGCAATGAGCAAGCAGATTTTTCTCTTGCAATAATAATTCCAATATGGCTGATTTTCAGCTTGTTGTATCTCAAATGAGCATCAAACCTTGGTTTTTCTTATTTATTTTTTTTATAAATATACAGAAGCATGTCAGAATCTGGTAAGGAAGTCTCATCAACAGAGGAGATACTAGTTCTGCAGCAAACTCTTTCAGGGCCACAATGACCGATTTAAAATACTGAAATTGTACATCAGCAAACCACTGGGCTTTCTACACTTTAAGACCTATTGTTATACGTCATATCTGACAACAGTGTTGCCATTTGCAAGCCTGAAACTGCTTACAGAAACAGCTTCATAAAAGCTAGAGGTTATTAATTATACACTAACCTCTTAATATTTACATAAAACATCTAAAAATTCAAATTAGGCAGAAGCACTTTTGCCATGAGTTACACCTTAGTAGATGTGATTTTAGGCAAAACTTAGAGGAACTACTGAAATAAGGTATAGAGCTTTTCATTGACTACATATAATCTGAGTTTCCCTGGAGAAAGATCATTGAAAATATTAAACTGTGTGTTTTAAATGAGATGTGAAACAAAATACAATTTAAATTATATTTTTATTTTAAAATATTCAAAAATTCTAATTTTAATGCACATTTCACCAGAAATTTCTGAAGAAATGCAAAATTTTCTTATTATTCTTATTTATGTCTATCATTGTTTTCACATTTTCTCTCTAAATCTCATTGTGTACCCTTTATTTTAGGACAATGGCATGCAGAGAGGTATTGCACATATTGCCTCTTCCTCCAAGAAACACACAAACACCTTCCATTGACCCCTAGGACAATTAGCTAAATTACAAGCCCCTCCACTTGTCAGGACATTGTCTGAGATTCTTCTTATATGCAACTTCATAAAACATGGGAGGATCTACCCACTGTTCCCACCCTCTACAGGTGCTGTAACCTGTTAATTTTCCCTGTTTTCATTATTTTCATTTATTTATAAAAATCTAAATCTAAAATTCTAAATGGTTATTGATAAACCATGATAAACATAATTTATGAGAGCAGTGCAAAAATGCAATATTTGGATGCAAATTACCATACTTTTTACCCACATTGCAGCAATATGTTTTCTAAATAGCTTTGTGAACCCTGCACTTTCAAAGTAGGGATGATGTCAATTCTGTCACATAATTAGTGCATTATTAGAATCTAATGTAACCCATCAATAGTGGCTGTTGATGCATTCCACTAGTGGAACCATAGAATTACCACCACTTCTGGGGATTATTGCAAGTAATTCATAAAATCAGGCTGGTGCACAAGCACTGGGTGCAAGTAACTAACAGCAGGTACAGTATGGGTGCCAATACTTTTGAGACTTTTTGTGTCAATGTTGAACTTTGCACATGCTTGTTATTGATTAGTCAGACTAATATTTTTGTACCAGACAATATCAACACATACAATATGTGACTATACATGATTCATGAATTTCCCCAGTACCATTAGCTTCTTTTGTAACATCCCACAGACACGGAAACAGAGATCTAATCATGGAAAACCATAGCTCCCCCTTATTAATTCATTGCTGCTGATGCATACCTTTTCACTAAGAGGAAGAAATATTGAGTGAAATAATCAGATCAATGAATCCTTCAGGGAAGGTCATGGAAAATTATTGGAAGAATGAGGAACCCATGGTCTTAATTAAATGCATAGGGAAATAAAAAGTGAAAGCACTGGAACCCTAATTTACTGAAGTATAATGCTTGCAATAACTGTAATATATAGCCTACAGCTATACTAACATCAATCAATATTTCTCTTTTCTACACTGAATTTAGCTTCTGGCCTATGTTACCCTTGAAGTGAGCTCTTGGGAAACATCCCTGACTGTGTAAAAATGCAACATCACTGACAGACAACTACAAGTGTTTTTTAACCTTGTTGTCTTTTTCCCACACTATTATTTGACTTGGTTTTCTACCTCCATGCACACAGAAACAGATGATTATTCGCGTCCCCTCTTGAGACACATCCGTAGAAACACAGCTTTCCAGGCAATAGATTTTAGTAGGCATAACCTTAAAAATACAGCCTTTAATGTGAAGAGCTTCCTGAGCAGGAAGGCATACAGTAGGAGCAGACAAAAAGGCACCAATAAGCACTGTGAACTGAGCTAACAGCTGACAAGCAGTTTTGTTCTGACATAAGGAAATCCATTCCATCATGGGAAAAAAATAATAGCTTTGTTGGAAATTTGGGCAGGGACTTAACTTTTAAGTTCACTAATGCATATCATTATATTTCTATCATAAACAAGCAATGAATGAATGGAGTGATGGAGTCAGCTAAATGTAATTAAAATTGATCCCATGTTATTGTATCCATATGCAGCAACACACTTCTTGTATTTTCAAAAGAAAATAAGGAATGAAGTATTTTATTTTAATCTAAATCAGTCAAACTTGATTTCAAGAACAATGCTTATTTGAAATTGTTTAACTTCTTACAATTTTACAAGTCAAATATTTAAATGTACTGCTTGGCATGACCCACACACACAGTTCAATTAACTGATTTGCAAGCCATTATCAGTTTAAAATTGTGAAATACTTTGCATAAGGAATTGTAGCAGCTACGTGATAAAATATTCAAATGCAAAATACTGGTATCACATAGTTTAAAATTAGGAAGCATAAAAGATTTTCTCATCTTTGTGCTTAACACATTTTATAAACATCTCACATACTATTTGTAAATCCCTATTGGAAGCCTTTTTAGCATTCATAATGTTCTCACATTTGAGGACTCTGCAGCCCTAAGCATAGCATAAAATGGCGTCTTCACTCTGGTGGAAAAAACACTGATCCATTACCTTTCACACCACAGCATCAAGGTGTAGATGTCGGTGATAAGATTATCTTGATACACTATCTTTACGAATCCAGAAACAAGAAAGGTCCCATGTCATCAATAATTTTTAACCACTAAAATATCAAAGCAAAACATTTTTTTTTTTAATACTAATGTCAGAGGGGCCTATCGGCTCCCCGAGGGAGTTCGTCTGGACCAAAGAGGAAGCAATAGGGTTAAAGTCCAATACACAGTACAGCAAAGGTTTAGGCAATATTCAGGGTCAAAATCCAGGCAAACAGTCAAAAGGCAGGTGGCATGTAGCAAGGTCAGGTTCAGGCAAATGTCAAAGGTCCAGAAAACAATAAAGGAATAATTTAGGAACAAACCCAGGGATAATTAGCAAAAGCTATACTTGGGCATTGAACCTGGGTCTCCGGCGTGCTTTTGTTTTGAATTTGGCGCCAAAGGCGCGGATGCCGTGACACGCGCGTTGCGACGTCATTGCGTGGGCGCCGCAACCCACATGGAGGCCATGGGCGCCACCATTGTGGGAGCGACGCCGGTCATACAGGACGTGCCGCCCGGAGCTCCTGAAAGAGCTCTGCGCGGCGCTTGTGACAACTAAGATATAAATGATCTTAAATAATGCAAAAAAAAAAATCACATTTGGAACTGCACATTATTATCCATAACTGAAATGTTAGATAAACAAGACAAAGTTACAAATGCACACATAGACAGTAATCAATGAACAAAAATAAATCAAAACAGATGGAAAATAAATGTGACTTAGTTCACAGCAAGTTCATCATACTCAACATGAGCAATACAGTCACAGTATGCTTCACAGTTTATTCCAAGGAATTAGTACATTACTTGAATCATACAACTGTGACTAGGTCAAGTAGCAAATGAAGGCAAATCGGATGGAAAATACACCAACCAGTTTATAACCAGTAAATACTGAACTGAATCAATTTGCTTTCCTCCAGTTACAATTCTCTGCACTCATTCAGGTGCAACAGCTAATCAAAATTCTCTAGAAATAAGACCACAATTATAGTATCATCCATAACAGTGTCATGTTTATGGCAGTCACCTTAAACCTATGCCTCTTATTTGTACTGGTTAGCTGGCATTTCTGGGAGCTGTGGTTTAGCAGCCATTCTGGATGTTATTCCATGCTTGTAGGATAAGCCTTCCTGTGTTCAGGAGAAGTTGTATGGGCTAAATTCACCATACCAATGTTTTGCTCATTTTATTTATCTCACCTGTGTATTCTTTTCCCCAATAAACATTTTCTTCTAGAAGCATTTGCCATATTGTTATTCACTTTATGGAAGTAACAAGAAAATACTTTTGCGTTTTACAGAGCAGCCTTGGCAGTATAGAAATTCCCATTGGGATACTATACTTCAAAAGCTTCATCTAACACAGTTATAGCTTATGTGCTAAAATTCAGTTTATCGATATAACGAAGGAGGGAATGATATTACTGTGCCTGGTTCGGTTAGTATTATTAAAACTACTGGAATCATCATTTGTATACATGAAAACTACAGTCAAAGCAACATCTGATAAAAAAAAGTCACAGTGGACGGCCATAGTGTTCTAACATACCTGCCTAACATATTTCTTGTTGATTGGAAGGTCTTGTTTTTGAGAGGGTCTCCTTTCTACTTAATATGGGGGTTAGTAAAGTTGCTTTGCAGCATTAGGAAACTATCTTGTAGTGTTTATTCTCTCTATGCTTGCATGAGTTTCCTCAAGTCTGATTTCTTAAATGTATTTGCACCATAGCCAATGGGTAGAGCTCACCACTGCGCACTGTTCATAAAAATGCTATTTTGAAACCACCTCACCTAAATATTTCAATACAATTCTAGGTAGCCTAGACTCCTCAGACATCTACTTTGGTTACATAGTTCACTCTGGCTAATCCTTTATTCACTGGAATTCACACTTCCAGACTCATCTCTTAGCTGGGAATTCTTAGAGTTTCACTCCCAACATCAATCATCAAGGTAGCCTAGTAAAGAGTTAGATGCTTAGATGCCTATGTCATACTTTTATGGCAGACACCTAGCAATGAGCATCTGTTTAAAGACCACTAGGAGCAGCATCAGAGGGCTTGGTGAGCAACACGTTGCCCACAAGCCACAGTTTGGGAATCACTGCCATACCACATTAGATGCCAGAATTAACACAGCTTCCTGTTGCCAATTGAGAGAGTTAAAGGGGTGGTTCACCTTCAGTTTAACTTTTAGTATATTGTAGAAGGGCCAATTCTAAGAAACTTTTCAATTGGTCTTTATTATTTATTCTTCATAGTTTTTAAATGATGTGCAATTTTCTTCTGTTTCTTTGCAGCTTTCAAATGGGGGTCACGGACACCATCTAAAAACAAATGCTCTGTAAGGCTACAAATGTATTGTTATTGTTACTTTTTATTACTTATCATTCTACTCAGTCCATCTCCTATTCATATTCCAGTCTCTTATTCAAATCAATGCAGGGTTGCTAGGGTAATTTGTACCCTAGAAACCAAATTGCTAACACTGCAAACTAGAGAGCTGCTGAATAAAAAGCTAAATAACTCAAAAAACACAAATAATAAAAAATGAAAACCAATTGCAAATTGTCTCAGAATGTCACTCTCTACATTATACTAAAAGTTAACTCAAAGGTGAACAACCCCTTTAAGTCCAACAAGCTGGAGGCAGCTTAAGGGCCATTAAAAGAAATAAGATTTCATATTCTTTCATACTAATTAAGAACATATACTGAATATACTGAATATTTGTTTATACTGAATTAATTGTATATTTTCCTATCCTGTCTTTATTACAAAAAGCTATTAGACAGGTATGCAATCCTGAAACCTGTTATCCAGAAAGCTTAAAATTACGGAAAGGCTGTCTCCCATAGAGTCCATTATATTCAATTAATCCAAAATTAAAAAAATATATATTTTCCTTTTCTCTGTAATAATACAGTACCCAGTACTTGATAAGTAAGATATAATACATTCTTATTGGAAGCAAAACCAGACTATTTGGGTTTATTTAATGTTTACATGAGTTTCTAGTAGTAGACTTAAGGTATAATGATCCAAATTATGAAAAGATCCATTATCCGGATAAACCCAGGTCCTGAACATTCAGATAACAGGTCTGAATTATGTATGTGTATTATATATTTGCATACGTTTTCTCCCCTTAAATAGTTAATCTTATCAATATGACACACAACATAATCTCACAGGCATTGTCTTCCTCTGATATGCAATGGGAACCCACTCTAAATGTAAATTGCTGTTTTTGCAACAGTTTCCACTTTTTTCCTCTATTTCAGTAAAAGGTCGCCCACAAAGTTGAGTTCAAAATAAAAAAGGAAACACCCTGGACGGTGAGAGAGAATTCTTAATAATGTGAGTGAAGGAAAGCTTGTGTTTTTTAAATACACTTTGTGCAGTAGACTTTACAAATTAAATCACTAACAAATAACAATCAGTACCTGCTTCTAACGAATGTATGCTGTGCTTTCAACTAGCTTTATACAGTTGCTTCAAGTATGTTTTTTTTTGCCCAGAAAGTCTACAATATCCCTAAAGCACTACTGAATTAATCTCTACCCGTGCTGGTATCAGGTTGTCAATTTTAGTAATTTGCAGCTATACTGGGTAATTGCTTGGTTTGATGTGTCATTTTGATGCCTGTTGCTCAGTGCCCACCAAAAATGTATAATTTTAGCTTTTTTATGCAATACAGTTAATTGGTTTAATTAAAAAAACAGAATAATCCTGAGGTATGCAATTACAAACAATGTTTAAAATGTTCATGACAGAGCAGTTTGGTCTGTTTAATAAGAAAAGAAAACATAGAAAAGAATTTAGGGGGTTATTTTCTAAAAAATGGACTTTTAAAAAAAAAAAAATCACAAATTTTTATCAAACCCTGAGGATGGAAAAGTTAGAATCTGAAAATCCGGCATCTCATACCTATTGAGATTGCATGTAAGTCAATTGGAGAAATCCCAATGATTTTTTTGATGTGTGCTGGGTTTCCCCAAAGTATTCAGAGTTTTTGTTTGAAAAATACAAAACAATTGTGAAAATCAGATGAAAAAAATAAAAAAAAATCATGAAAATCTGATTTTTTTTCCCCCAAAGAAAATTTTAGGGAAAATGTAAAAATAAATAAGTGCTAAAAACCCAAACCGATTTGATTGGCGTTTGTAGCAGAAAATATTGAGATAAATTCAGACTTTGATAAATGACCCTTCTTAGTGTTTGTAAGATTCAGAACTGAGCCATCCAAAATTGTTTTCTTATGTCTTGATACCTTTTTGCTGTAGGGTGTTTAGGAAGTGATAACACACAGGAAGACAATGCTTTGTTTGTCTCAGTTGCAGGAAGCATGTTACATAAAATTTTTTTCTTCCTTTTTTCCCCCAGACTTTTCTTCCAGCAGTGCAGCTCTTCCCTTCACCTATAATTTGTCTATCTCCAGTTTCCATACACCATTTATTGGTTAAAGCCCTACTGTGACAGCTAATCCTAGAAACCATATGGAGATATTTAATATTTTTACTTAGGTTTACTAAAATTCTTGAGGTTTTTTAAGGGAACAGAGTTACAGTATTTATTCACTGTCTAGTATTTCTTAAATATTTACTCTTTTAACCTTTAACAAAAAAATTTGAAATGTTATTTTAGTTCTTCCCACATTTCGGATTAGTCTATACATAGCTCATTCGGCAGGCATGTCCTAAACAACTGTTTATTCTATTAAAAATGGGTTTTGGAGATGCATTAGTTACAATGTTGAGACTACAACTACTAATTAATGAATGGGAAAGACCCTGTATATCTAGATACTTAAATTTATTTGTATAAAATGTACATTTAAAATATAACTTCTTGTGTTGTTATATTGCATGTCTGCTTGATATGGGTACCTCCATGACACATATTGTAAAAAATATGTATAAGCAGAATGCAAACAACCTCCCATTTAGTCAATTTATTCAACTCATATTTACTTGGGAGCATTAACTGGGTCGGACTGTAGCTCTGAGGCATCTTCCTGCCAGCATACCTGTGTATTTTACCAGGAAGAGGGCTCCATGGTTGGCAAAGGCTTTTTGAGAGAAGATGGATTTGACCATTTTATTGCTGCATGCATGTGAATATAAGTGATCTTTCTTAGAATAAATGACTTAAGTGGATAATCTGCTCAAGATCATTACAGGAGTCTGGTAAGGCTGGCTATATAAGTAAGAATTGGAATGCAAGTAAAATTGTGATGCGATTAAGTCTTAAGTCTCAGCAAGTCACTGTTCGTCAGGTGTGAAAGGGATAACTGAAGGATCGATATCATAAGGCTCTGAGAAAACAAAAATCGATTTTCTATGTTCTATCTGATATAGATCTGATACTTTATATATGGCACTATTAGCAGACAGACGGTGCCTTCCAATGGATAATGAGTAATGTTCAAGTTCCACAGTGAAATTAATATGCAAATTGTGATATATACTGTACAGTATGTATTGTGATCCCTTATGAACCAATCCTATCAAGAACCTATTTAAGAAACTTCTTATTTGCCCGAAGAAGTAATAAGACATCAAAAAGCTTGCCTTGGAAATTACCTGCATCCATGCACCCCAGAGGGTAACTGCATGGGATTTCAGAGAGCTAAAGATTATCAATGCTACAGAACTAATCTTGCAAATTCATTTATTTGTGGTTATCGTCTTCCACAAGGCAGCATCTTTTCATTTTTTTGACTGATATTCTAGCTATCATTTTTTTTTAAATAATATTTTTATTGATTTTCAGGTTAGAATATCATATCGGCACACTTTGTCAAAAGTCAGATACTGTAGTTCAATATTGCTTCTTGTCATGCTAAAAAACAGAAAAAAGACAGAAAAAATTGAGAAATATGTAGCTTTACATAAATTACGTGTATAAGATAAATTTGTGTCTCATGTCTCTCTGTTAGTCTGGGAGTCAGACCATGCAAACTAGGGTGAAGAAGCCATCACTGAGTGCCAATAATTCATTATTTGGGATAAGCGCTTTAACGGAATCAAGCATTATGGGTGCTAGAGACTTATATTATGTCTTGATTGCAAGTGCAGTGTGTCAGGAGCACTCCACTGCGCTCCCTCCTTCTTCGGCAGCAAATCCAAAATGGCGGCACCCATGGTCGCCATGTGTGTTCCGGCGCCGGCCCATTGACATTGGCGCGCAAACGCGTGACGTCATGACAAATTCAAAATAAAGGATGCAGAGGACGCTGTGGCTTCATTGGATGGTGAGCCCCGCATTCCCCCACAGCCTCACTATAATGGGAACTCTCACGCCTGTAGAGGCTTTGTGACCCAATGCCTCCTTCAGTTCAGTTTCAACCCTCGCAGTTTTCTAGCGAATGGGTTAATGTGTAATGAATAGATTAGAGGGTAAACTTCTAGAGTGGGTGACTGCTTTGTGGGAAAATAATTAACCCGTGACCTTTGATGCCAAGGCTTTTTGAACCATCTTCGATGCTCCTGGACGTGTCACTACTGCCTCCACCTGTCTTTTACAAATCCGACAAGGGAGTAGCAGTGCCAGTGAATACGCCATAGACATAGAACTTTTATGGTGGAAACTAAGTGGAATAATGAGGCTTATGGGGCAGTTTTCTATCAGGGCCTTTCGAGCAGACTTGAAAATGATTTGGTCTTGAGAGATCTCACCAAGCAATTGGAAGATCTGATTGTTCTAGCGGTCAAGGTTGACACACGTCTTAGGGAGCATCAAGCTGACAAGAAGCACAGCAAGAGGTTCCAGCCAATTAGCGGCGCGGTCGCACTTTATGTTATTTCCCCCGAGGGATTCGAGATGGACCCTGCCAAGATTTCGGCTATACTGGAGTGGCCTCTTCCCTTAAGCACCAAAGCAATACAGAGATTCGTCGGGTTTGCAAACTATTACCGACAATTCATCAAGGGGTTTTCCTCCAGTATAGCCCCATCCTTGCTCTTACTAGAAAGGGAGGTAAACCTAATTCCTGGCCCCATTCTGCCTTGGAAGTTTTTTAGTCCCTGAAGGATGCCTTCACCTCAGGTTTGGTCCTCCATCATTCTAATCCTCAGTTGCCTTTTTTTCATCAAGGTTGATGCTTCTGATGTTGGGGTCAGTGCTATTCTTTCCCCAAGTGTTTCCCCAAAATTTCATCTTACCAGACGCTCCTGTGGCAGAGACCATGTGGCCCACATGTCTGCTATTTGGTCTACCACCAAGGTCAATTTGGAGAAAAGTTATTTGACCCACAAGGAATATGCCAACCGTAGACGGAAATCCTGTCCCCAAGTTAGGGGACAAAGTATGGCTTTCTATGAGAAATGGTTATCTCAGGATTCCTTCGCCCAAGCTAGGGCCAAGATTTACTGGTACTTTCTCCAATGCAGAAATCATCAATTCTGTGGCTGTCTGACTTCAACTTCATCCTGAGATGCAAATCTCCAATGTCTTCCACTTATCCCTAGTGAAACCAGAAATCTCCAACCATTTTTCTCCCCATTTGTCTCTCCCTTCTTCTGTCTCTGTGGACGGTCAGCAGGATTATGCAGTAGAGAAGATTTTGGACTCCAGATTGTCCAGGGGATATTTACAGTTAATCATCAAATGGAAAGGCTTTGGTCCTGAAGAATGTTCCTGGGAGCAACATTCTGATGTCCATGCTCCTCATTTGGTGAGGGACTTCTATAGACAATTTCCCCAGAAACCAGGACATAGTGGTCCAGTGGCAACCCTGGGGAAGGGGGTACTGTCAGGAGCGCTCTGTGGCATTCCTTCCTTATTCGGTGGCAAATCCAAAATGGCGGCACCCATGGTCGCCACGTAGGTTCTGGCACTGGCGCACTGCTGTCAGCATGCAAACGCGTGACGTCACAACGTTGCACCTCTGAAGGCCATTCCCAAAGTATATGTATAACGGTGCTAGGATGACCCTTGCATCTCCAACAAATAGGTGAGACTGCCCTATATATTTTATTCAGAGTTCAGTCTGGTACCATTTTATAAGTTAATGAGGTCTGGTTTGGGAAACTATCGGGACTGTGTGTAAGCCCCTCCAAGTGAGTGTTCTTCCTGCTGGATCCTCTTGCTGGCACAGAGAGCCTTGATCATTGTCCCCTGCAGTTAGTTTACTTATTTGGGTGTACAGGAGACACTACCCCTGGAGCACTACTAAATACATAATGTTGAACCTCTGCTCACCTGGGTAAAAAACAAAATAGAGGTATGGGCCAAGCTGCCAATAGGACCAGTGGGATGCATCCAGCTGATAAAAATGCTGGTTACACCCAGAATACAATATCCCCTTTGGCACTCTCCCACATGGATAGCGAAGAAATTTTTCTTTTGAGATCTTGAACCTGACGCAGTCGGCAAGGGGGATAACACTCCCTGACATGTTCCAATACTATATCTTAGCCTAACTTGCACATTGTAGGCAGATGTTTCCCAAGCTGGCAGAGGACTATTCCACATATGGTCACATATCACCTCAAACTATGAAACGCCCTTCCAGGGCCTACTGGCCAGGGGGAAGTGTGAGGGCCAAGCATCAATACACCCCCACCTCAGACTGCAAAGAAAAATATGGAGCACTGCACATCAGAGAATCCAGTTCCATTCCCACCACCCGCAGACTCCGAGCAATAATACCACCTTCCCAACAATGCCCCAGGTTGCACTGAATAGATTATGGGTGACAAGGGGGCTAACAACCA
The DNA here is from genome assembly GCA_024363595.1 of Xenopus borealis. Classification (NCBI taxonomy): domain Eukaryota; kingdom Metazoa; phylum Chordata; class Amphibia; order Anura; family Pipidae; genus Xenopus; species Xenopus borealis. Next base: position 105,647,982 of record CM044434.1, read on the forward strand.
TAGACACGCTGTGGGAAGAGAATGGCCCAGTCCCCTTTGCAACCCTGAGATCTGATAACAGTGTCAATAAAATTCAGATGGAGAGTTCACCACTAGCAAAAGCAATTAAAGCAGTCATAAGGGCTGGTGTCCAGGTTGTACAAGGCCATGCAAAAGTACAGAGTAGAGAACCAGGTCTTGAAGGCTCGGGACAAGTGGGACCTAGATCTGTCCTACCTCACGGATGACCAGTGAGCCCAAGCACTTACGGTGCCCTTGCAAGTTTCCCTAAACTAGAAATAAAGGATGATACAGCTTTATTTAATCCACAGGACATTTTATACTAAAACTAGACTACACAGAATGAACCCAGCTATACCCCATCTATGTAACAGGTGTAACAAAAAGCAAGGTACCCTCCTCCACACTATGTGGGAATGCCGCAGGTTGGACCAGTACTAGCCAAGAATTCTTGACACCCTCTCCCAGCAGCTGGGGGTGCAATTACCTAAGGACCCTAAGATGTGCTTACTAAGGATAATGACTGCCCAGGATGCCCCACCGGCGAAGCAGCCCTAGTTGCATAGAGTACTATTCCTGGCTAGGAAGGCATAACGCACCAGTGGAAGGGCCCAGCCCCTCCAGTCGGGGACTTATGTACAGTAACACAAAGAAAGCTATATACATTAAAAATGATAACTACCAGAAGTATGAGGAGATCTGTGATAGCTGGCTTACGACACAAGGAGACCTGAATGAATAGTGTACAACTTGCTACCTGTTTATATGTGCAGGTTAAGTTGATGCTAACTAAACACGGATAACCGGTGAATATGAGAAAACAATTACAATGTACCTCTGTACTACATGCTTACTATGTGTTCAATAAAACAAAGATAAATGTATTTTTATAAATATGATAAATATCACACTAGTTTCTCAAGACACACTCATTTAGGAACAGAACTGAAGTTTCAGCTGCTTTGCTAATGTACAGATGACATTACTATATATTAGATTCCAAGTCACAAAGGAAATATTGGGTGAGCTGACAAACAGCAAAGAAACAAGATAGTATTTTCTTTGCAAATATCATGATCTAAGCAATCACAAAAATACAAATTCCTTCCTTTTTTGCGAGAACTCTATACAAAGCAAGATAGGAAACTCTTCTTAATTGTCTTTTTCCTACAGATCACAAAGGGGTGATGAGAAAGGTGAAACACAAGGCAGGGCAAAAACTGATACGTGCAGTTAAAGTTCACATAAGATGTTTTTCTTATTGTGTGTCTGTACCAGATGACTTTAGTAACCCTATCTGTCAGAAATCTCACAGAAACATTAACATTCAAACATACAGCAATCATTTTAATATTAAGAGTGCTATCCTTTTCCATATGTTCAAGATAAAGAAAACATCAGACAGCTGTCTCTCAGTTGTAAACTCGCACAGCATAAAACCTGAAATGCACCAAGTAAATATACATATGGAATAAATCCCTGCCTACCTAAACAGTAAGGAAAGCATCTGGTATTGAAATTATAGAGTTCCAATTAAAGGAAACTGAAAACGTGCAACTATTTTTCATTTGTGCAAACAAATCATAGACGTGCTAAATAGTCACAATTTCATTTCTAAAATGTACTCATTACTGGGGACCACTGGCCCATAAATTATGTGCATTCAGAACAATGAACACCAATTACATCTATATTTATAAATAAATATATATATATAAATGGAAAGATATATTATGAAAACGTTGGCAGATGTTTTGTACCGTTATGGTGGCAGGTGCTAAAATGAGACACCTCTATAGAAATCTGCTACAACAGTTAAACAGGTTAGATGAATGTATTGTTGTGCTGCTATTACAGCATAAGCAATCTGTATTGGAAAAACCATGTCTCATTTTAATTCAGAGCAGACTTTTTCATACTTTGGAAGTTTTAAGGAAAACTATATCCCCAAAATGAATACTTGAGCAACAGATAAAATTAAGTGGCATATTAAATAATCTGATAAACTGGAATATATATTTAAGACAATATTGCCCTTTTACATCTCTTGCCTTGAACCCTCATTTTGTTATGGTCTGTGTGCTGCCTCAGAGATCACCTAACCAGAAATATTTCAACTAAAACTGTAACAGGAAGAAGTTTTAATGCAAAAGACAGAACTCTGTCTGTTAATTGGCTCATGTGATCTAACTTTATAGTTTGTTTGGTATGTTTGTGTGCACCATTTAATCCTATGATCCCAGGAGGCCGTCAGTATTTTTTAAAATGGCTATTTTCTATTTAGGATGACCCAATGGCACATGCTACTAAAAAAGTATATTATTCTGAAAGTGGTTTATTTACATGAAGCTGGGTTTACATATGAGTTGTTTTATGCAATATCTTTTGATAGAGACCTACATTGTTTGGGGGGTATAGTTTTCCTTTAAGGCTTTCCTTTGCTTTCCAAGAAGAATGTTGATTTTAGTTGTTTCATACTGTAATAGCTCTCCTTAGGGCAAATTTCAGAGCAGGAATAGAATTCTGGGGTCTCAGCTAGGCGATTTTAATTACTGAAGGTGTCTAACATATTTGCACCCTACAGTTATTAGACATTTCATAGTAACATAGGACATAGTAAATAAGGTTGAAAAAAAAAGACATGTCCATCAAATTCAACCTTAAGTCTGTTTATAACCTGCGTAATTGCTATTTGATGCAGAGGAAGGCAAAAAACCTAATTTGAACCTCTTTAATTTGGGGGGGGCGGATTCCTTCCAAAATGGCAGTAGGTCCAGTCTCTGGATCAACTTGTACTATGAGCTATCGTCCATAGCCCTGTATTCCCTCACTTGCTAAAAAGCCATCCAACCCCTTCTTAAAGCTATCTAATGTATCAGCTAGTAAGACTTATTGCGCCATGACACCCATGGTGCGCTGATGTCATGCGCCTGCACTATTTTGGCACCAAATTCAAGTATTTAAAGGTGCCCAGGACGCCAGTATGGGGCCCAATTATCGAACTGCCTTGCCACGTTCCTGGGGTTTGTAAATCTCTTGTTATAGTATTTTGACCCTGCCTGGACTTGATTCTGAATATTGCTGTCTTCCTATGTGAACTTTTGCCTGGACTTTGACCACGAGTATTGCCCGATCCTTGCCTGTACCATTGTTCTGGACTTTAACCCCTAAGCTTCCTTCTTGGTCCCAACTACTTCCCTAGGGTGCCAATAGGCCTTCCCTGACACTCTGGACCCTAATTCAATAATGTCCTGTTTGAGCAATGGAGAACAAAACTGTATGGCATATTCTAGATGAGGCCTCTCCTCCTGCAAATCTATCCTTCTCATTAAAGTTGTTGTTGCTGCCCCATACTTCAACATCTAGTGAAAAGTATTTTTATAAGAGTAGAGGGTTTTATAGAAACCAAGAGGGGACCAACTTTCATATTAATACAATTTGGAAAGCGATATTAGACAGGCAGATGTCAGAGTTTTTATCCACGATATGAAGGGTAATTTGCCATTTCTGGTTTTGAAGTCCACTTTGCATCGAAATATAATGTGGTTTCTTGATAGGTCAGTAAGGACACCCTGTGAGTTCATTTCCCAGCATGAGTATTTCTCAAGTCTGCAGAGTGACCACAGCAAATTCATGTGATTTTAGTGGTGATCACATCACTCCCACATATGTTTGACTCCTCATAATGTTTAAAAAAGAAATATATCAGATATCACTGAACAGTATTGCTGTAGTCATCTAAAATTCTGTGTATATAGTTTATTATATACCGACTACTATAATTCATAGAGATATTAGAAGTTACCATACATATGATCACATGATCATATAAAAGCACAAGGCCACAGGTCACATACTGTAACTCTGAGGTCACTTCTAATATCTTTATGCATTCTCTAAGGGGGTATATTATTCATTATAATCTACAGCTCTTTCAAATGTCTTCCATCGGGCTGCCATCTATTCCCAAAACATATGGTATGTGACCAATGTAAAATAAAAAGTATTACACAACCCCTACCAGCCCCTTCTGCAAACACCAAGCATCTATCCCCTCTTGCTGCGTCCTACTTCAGGGGAGCAATGGGCATTTGGCAGGGAGGTAAGGCATGGAGGTAAGAGTGCTGAGTGTGGACATGGATGAGGTTACAGCAGCAGCAGGTGTGAAAGGGCAACAGCAAGCAGGTTGGACAATAAGATGCCAAGAAATCTAAGCAATGGCAGCAGTAAGAAATGTGACAAGTAGGTAACAGTAGAGCAGTGGGTAGCAGATGCTAGGAGAAGCATATCAAACAGTGTCTATTTAACTTATGTATGGTGCTTTCTGACATAGGAACATGGCATGTATAAGGATATAATTAACCCTTTGTTCCTGGTGAAATGGCCAAACTGTAGATGGTATATCCATAATGACTATTTTTAAAAATTCAATACATTGCATCTATTAAATTATTCTCTGAAGCAAAACATAAAAAGAAATGATGAACCGATTGATTTGTGCGATATTTGACATTTACTCTCCTACAATAATGAAAGAAAAATAAAAGCTGACCTCTGCGTCCTTCAAATAGGAAACTGCCATGTTCTGCTCTGATGATGTGGCAACTTCCTTTTGGCCTGTGGGAGCAAGTGTTTGCATAGCAGCTATTTCACTACTCAGAAGCACTCGTTCAGCACTTAAAAAGCAAAGGTTTTAGGAACCATTTGGCCCTTAGGTTCACCTTAAGGAGAATGACTAATTTAAAATAAACAGATGGAAAACTAACATGTATCAGTGTGTGGAAAATTTAATAATAGATAAAAAACAAGCAGATGGTGTAGGATTGTCGGATCTGTAATTGGATGTGAAAGGAGGTAATCAGGACAAACAAACTGCCCTGATTTATACCTCTATCAAATCTAAATGACCAAAACTTGTTAATACCTAACACAAGAGGTACTTAAGTATGTATTGCAATAATATGTGGGGTGCTATGTAGTCTGATATAGGCACTGTCATACTAAAGGTGTAGTCTTACCTTACTTGCTTTCTTACAAAGACTATGAGATGGGAGGATCTCAGTAAAGCAGCTTTACGTCTCTGCATAGATTGAGAATCTCAACTAATTGAGATTGGTTGCTATGCAAACTGCTCAGATTTCTAAAGAGCTGCAAACACTTTAATTGACCACCAGGGTCATTGTAGCAAAGAAACAAGGAATCAACTAACTGTAAGCTCTCTCCTTTAGAAAAAATAAATAAATAAAAAAAAGATTATCAAGAAAAATAATTTATTGTTAAAAGGTTATATGAGTGCAAGGAAAACGCAAGATAAACCCTATTTTGTTAGAAGGTAATATTTGATACAAATAATGCAGTACCAATGAGCAATACATCACTGGCTTCCCCGTGTTTCATGCTATTCTCAAACCAGCCTAGGCATGTGATAAATGCATATTTCTTAGTTTTTGATAATAAGCAAATATGCTCACTTTCAAACATTATCTGGGTAGTAGAAATTCTAGGCAGGAGATTGAAAGGATAATGTAAGAAAAGTCTCAATGTCTGTCCAGGTTAGCCTAGCTGACAATAAAAAGCTACCTTCTAATTGGTTGCTAAGGCTTACTAGACCAGTAGCAAATCTTGCACTTATTGTTACATTAGCCTTCTTAGGCAAAAGCTAAATAGATCAGATTCAGCTATAGTATAACAATATATATTGCCAGTAGTGAGCATAGAATGCAGAATAGCATTGTGTCTTCTATGGATATATTGGTTTTCTTTTCAACACATTTCCTGCTATACCATTTCACAGCCTGACTGGGGAATAGAGTAATTTCCAATTCCTTGAAGAGTCCCTAACTACTTCCTTAATTGTTCTCAAAACAGCCCATGATTCCTATCTCTCCACCATTCTCACATCAACACCTACAATTCCTAATTGCAATGGCCTAGACCACTAAAAGCAGAGCTATGTACTGATTTGTCACCAATGGATAATTGACTCTCCCATGGGTGACAAATTGATATACGTGTCATTTTAGATGGTGAAAAAAACTGATCCAAGCCAATCTGACCCCAAATATTCCTTGCTGAAAGTGCAAGGAGTTTTTTCTTTTTTTTTTTTTTCAAAATCATCCTTCAATAATTAGATATAATATCTAATTTTAAAAACAAACTAAGATTTGATTTAGAAACTTTCAGGATCATATAGAACTTAACAGTGCTACAAACACAGGCGCTAAATTGCTCCAGTGCAACTGCCTATAGCAACAAAGAAGCATTTGGATTTCATTTTATAAGTTATAGTAGACCAAACAAAAGTGAGTGCTACTTTGATATTTTGCATAATTTAGTATATTACCCTACAAAATCACCACCCTCAAGAGACACTGTGAATCCAAAATTGGCAAATCTCATACATTCAGACATTCTTAGTAGGGAAAATGACTTCAAATCTTAGGCTCCTGTACTGATTCTATGATTTTAATCTGCTGAAATAAGTTTAGGAGCTCAAATGCTATTGTCATTAAAATTAAAACTTTTAAAAAGAATACTAATAGAATTTTGTAGCAACCCGCTTTTAGTAAAAAAAAAAAACACTATAGCACAAAATTCTTGGTTATCCCCCCCCCCCCACCCAGCATGTGCATTGTACACAATAGGCATACAATTGCCCTACAGTAGGACTTCCAGGATCATCTAAGCATGAAATCAGCTGTGCAAAATAATGCTTTCCCCATCAACAAGGATATTTAATATCTCCAGCTAGGATTAGTCATGGCCATGCTGTAGATGTTAAAAAAGAATATGTTTCATATTCAGTAGCCTGTGTTTTAAAATATGTTTGCGTAGATGTGCTTATTGAATGTTCAGCTAGTATCCATAAAAGAAGTAAAAACATCTTAAATAATATTAAACTGTAACATTGTTAAATCATTAAATGTACTGCATTAGCTAAGACAATCAAATCAATTTTTTTATTACATTACATCCATAGTCACCAAAAGGTTATGTGACCACAATGCTTCAAACCAAGTACTGTACCTTTATACAGGTTGCAATGCCAACGTGACTTCAAATATTTTACAGGAAATTTTTGTCAGGCTTTGGTGCAAGCTACAGCCAGCACAGTAAATTTTCATTAGGCCTAATTCACACTAAACGACAAGGGATTAATGTTACTAGTCCACCAGGCATCAGGAAGGGCCTGAAACTTTTCTGTCTGGCAAGTGGCAATCCTTGCAAATGTGTCAAAGTGAAAATAATGAATTTGCAAGTGTCAAACAAACTCTTGTGTACCCTTCACCATAGGGAGTCATTTGTCACATTTGAGAGACTTTTAAGCAAGGGGATGACCACTTTTTTGCAAAGTGAAAGAACAACTTTCCAGCCTACATTAATTGAAGATTTTCACAGAATTTTAAAGATATTTGTGAATATAAATGCTATTGCAAGCAACATCTGTCTGTCTGTTTACATTCTCTGCACTCCTGGCTCTGATTCCTGAAACAATGTTGCAAGCCAGTTCATTGAAAATATCCAGAGGATATCTTACTCCTCTTACATTGTTTTAAAGCTGGCCATAGACGCAAAGATTTTTGAAAGATCCAATGGTTATCTTGAGACCACAATTGTCTCAAAACGATCGTTTAATGTCAGATTTGTCCATCAACTAAAAAGACCATTTCAGGAGATATTGCAGCAAAACTGAAGGATCGCAGCCTGCTTGTCCTGCAAACATAGGTAGATTGCATGGGGAGCGATAAAGATTTTCTAACCTGGCCGATCAATCTTCAGACCAATGTCGGACGAAAAATCGTAAGATGAACGATCGTTTGTATCCCACTAACCGCACGATAATTTGACAGATTGGTCGGACTTCACCAAAATCGGTCGTTCGGGAGCGAAAGATCGTTGCGTCTATGGGGAGCTTAAGAGTTCGACCCAGAGAACAGAAAGGGATAAGCAAACACTGCTTTCAATAGCAATTACATTTACAAACAAACCATATTTTTTAATGAATGCATATGAGGAAGTTGGTTAGAATGATATTTACTTTTAGTATACAGGTATGGGACCTGATATCCAGAATGATTGTGACCTGAAGTTTTCTGGATAATTCCATACTTTATCTACTAAGAATCATTTAAACATTTCATAAACCCAAACTGTATAAGATCTAAAGCTCCCCATAGACGCAACGATCTTTCCCTGCCGAATGACCGATCTTAGGGAATTCCGACCAATCTGTCAAATTATCGTGCGGTTAGTGGGATACAAACGATCGTACATCTTATGATTTTTCGTCAGACATCGGTCTGAAGATTGATCGGCCAGGTTAGAAAATCTTTATCTGTCCCCATGCAATCTATCTATGTTTGCAGGGCCAAGTAGGCTGAGATCCTTCAGTTTTGCTGGCAATATCACCTGAAATGGTCTTTTTATGTTGATGGACATATCGGGCATTGAAACGATTTTGAGACAATCGTGGTCTCACGTTAACCATTGGATCTTTCAAAAATCTTTACGTCTATGGCCATCTTAAGACTCTTCAATCACTACTGAATAATCCCTTCATGATTTTAATCTATGATTCAGACAGACAGAAAATATTTATATTTTATAGGCCTGATATCTTCTTCTTGGTTTCTGTTCATTAATTTAAACTATTACAAGTTATTTTAGGTGATTATTTATTATATATAATTACCCTAACAGAAAACAATGAATATTATTAAACTGATCCGAGTATAGCTATTAAAAGGTGCTCCTCTGCCTGGCATTTTGTAACACTAAACCACTGCAGTTTTGTGCAACTCTTAATTATGTCTGGGGAAATATATTTTAAACAAGCCCATTAATTTGCATCCATTTCTCATTTAAACGTTGTTACCAAACTCAGGGTTGTGTTCCTTGTTTATACTGAGCGCACAGCATACTCCTTTGCACTGGCTTTCCAGATGTTTTAAAACCACCCACAGTAGCTTGTCAATAGGCCATAAAGTTGTGAGGCTAAGAATGATTTGCAAAAGAATCAGAGATTATTGTGAGGAGAGTTCTGAATGAAACAGCTCTCTGTTGGTGGTATGATTGGCCCACTGCACAGAAGGCCAGTTAGGGGTTTTCTATAGCAATCTGCACACAGTTAGCAATAAATTTCACACTAGCATGAAAGAATTATTGCCTTTGCTTCCTTTGAGAATTTTTTAATAAATGTTCTGCCTTCCATACCAACCTATATGGGCCAAAGGTAAGAAATGAGAGGTCTCCAATAAATCTACCCATAATATATGCCATCTGCAGCCTCTGTTTTTCTGTATATTGCAGGAGACACAAAAGATATATTGGCAAAAATTAAATCAAATTATCCAAATACTCTGCCAAAGCAATCTCTGTTTTCTAAATCTCTCAGAAATAAGCATAATAAAAGCAGTGTTTTCCATAAAACCCAAGCAAAATGCATGTGGTTATAATTAAATTATGTGAATGTAACTACAGTTTAAACCTAGAAGATCTGTGTAATAAATTACAGTGTTATAGGTTTATGGACAGAAATTAATATAATACATGATAAAATGTTGTATTAATTGATGAAAACCAAAAATCAACTGAACAAGAACTGTATATAATGCAAAATATTGCTTTATATATGCAAAGAAAGCAAACGCAAATCTTAAAGTGGCAGAAGAAGTTTCTTGATCGGTCATGCTATTGAAATCGTGTAGTATTTATGATACATAGTAATACATATTATAAAAATATGTATTAACAAATTAAAAATGGTTCATTTGGTCCCAGAGGTCTGAGGACAGGATAGAAAAGGTATCCCAGACTGCTTGTCTATTGACTAATACAGTCTATAAATCAATACAATAGAGATTTGCCAGCTGAATTAGACCCAATTAACTTGACTCTTACACTGGCAATCACAGGTGGAATGCAACTTGATGTGGTAAAACACAGGAGAGATCCGCCGCATAGGAACACAGCAAAAAAAAAAAAACCCTTAAATTGTATTTTTACTTTATTTTTATCTTCTGCGCGCAAATAACAATATTGAATCCAAGGAGAATTCTATTTTTAATGATCATCAAACATGTCTGTACTCAATTTCTCCTAATTACTTTGATATATCTGATGGCTTTTGTTCAGGGGTCAGAATAGAAGAACTCACAGTTACATAGTTACATAGTTAAATTGGGTGAAAAAAGACAAAGTCCATCAAGTACAACCCCACTAAATTAAAACCCAGCATACACACACCTCCACTCTTTCACACAAACCATGTATGCCCATATCTATACTAACTGTAGAGTTTAGTATCAAAATAGCCTTTGATATTATGTCTGTCCAAAAAAATCATCCAAGCCCCTTTTGAAAGCATCAACAGAATCAGCCATCAAAACATCCCCCGGCAGTGTATTCCACAACTTCACTGTCCTAACTGTGAAAAACCACCTATGCTGCTTCAAATATGCACTCTTTGTAGTCTATCTTTTAGCCAGTTCTCTATCCAGTTACAAATACTATGTTCCAGGCCAACGTTCCTTAATTTAAACAGTAAACTTCTGTGTGGCACTGTATCAAATGCTTTAGAAAAGTCTAAGTAAATCACATCCACTGCCATCCCAGAATCGAGGTCCCTGATTACCTTCTCATAAAAAGAAATTAGGTTAGTCTGGCAAGATCTATTACGCATAAAACCATGCTGGCACAAACTCATAGTATTGTTATTGGATATGAAGTCTCCTATACTTTATTAATCCTTCGAAAAGCTTTCCTACCACCGACGTCAGACTAACTGGCCTATAGTTTTGAGGCAGAGAATGGGATCCCTTTTTGAATAGCTGCACCACATTACCAATTCTCCAGTCTCTCAGCACCATGACAGAAGCTTGGAAATCACAGAGCTAAACTCGTTAATTACCCTGGGATGAATCCCATCTGGCCCTGTTTATCTTAACATGTTCTAGTCTCTTTTGAATTTCAGCTTGTGTGAACCATGCATCATTATATGTATTATTAGAATTGGCTGGTTCCTCATTTGTGTAGACAGACGAAAAGTATGCATTCAGAATCTGAGCTTTTTGCTTGTTCTCATCAATCAGCTGACCCCCCTCTGATAATAAAGGACATACCCCTTCCTGTTTAATTTTTTTACTATTAATATATTTAAAAAATTATTTTGGATTCTTTTTACTGCTTACTGCTATATCCTTTTCCATATCGATTTTAGCTTGCCTGATATCTTTTTTGCATGAGTTATTGGCCTCCTTGTACCTTATAAATGATTTGGCTGTCCCAGCTAACTTGAAAGCCTTAAAAGCACGTCTTTTCTACCCACCTCAACACCAACACTTCTATTGAACCAAAAAGGTTTTGCTTTGCAACAATGTTCCTTGCTTACAAGCAGAATATACTGACATATTTTTATTAAAGGGAAAACATGTTTTTTTTTTTAAAACACATCAGTTAATAGTGCTGCTCCAGTAGACTTCTGCACTGAAATCCATTTCTCAAAAGAGCAAATAGATTTTTTTATATTCAGTTTTGAAATCTGACATGGGGCTAGCCATTTTGTCAATTTCCCAGCTGCCCCGGTCATGTGACTTGTGCCAGCACTTAAGGAGGGAACTGCTCTCTGGCAGGCTGTTGTTTTTCATTCTCAATGTAACTGAATATTACGCAGTGGGTTTTACTATTGAGTGCTGTTCTTAGATCTACCAGGCAGCTGTTGTGTAAGGGAGATGTTATCTGGTTACCTTCCCATTGTTCTTTTGTTAAGCTGCTGGGTGGGAGAAAGGGAGGGGGTGATATCACTCCAACTTGCAGTACAGCAGTAAAGAGTGATTGAAGTTTATCAGAGCACAAGTCACATGACTTGGGGCAGCTGGGAAATTGACAATATGTCTAGCCCCATGTCAGATTTTAAAATGAAATATAAAAAAAATCTGTTTGCTCTTTTGAGAAATGGATTTCAATACAGAATTCTTCTGGATCAACACTATTAACTGATACATTTTGCGAAAAAAAATGTTTTTCCCATGACAGGATCCCTTTAAGCAGCATTGTCAAGACTTCCCATTTTTGTTTAGTGTTTAACCCTATGAAAAGCATTTCCCACTTAATATGTTGCAGAGATACCTTTATACTGTCAAAGTTTGCACTCCTGAAATTCAATATTTTAGTTACTCCCTTATAGAGTTGCCTCTGTAACAGAATCTCAAAGGAGACCATGTTATGATCACTATTCCCTTAATGCTCACCCACACAAATGCTAGAGATGAGTTCAGTATTATTAGTTATTACAAGATCCAAAATAGATTTATTCCTATCAGGTTCTTGAACGAGCTGGGATAAAAAGTTGTCATTTAGCATATTTACAAACCTACTAGCTTTATCTGTCTTAGCAACCCCATTACCCCAATCAATGTCCGAATAATTGAAGTCACCCATAATAACTTGACCTAGTTGTGAAGCAGCTTCTATTTGCAAAAGTAGCTGGGCTTCATACTACGTCACAAATACGAGGTGGTTTATAGCATACACCAGTAACAATTTTCTTTGTAGCCTTATGCCCAGTCGAAATCTCTACCCAGAGGGATTCCACACCCTCACCAGTGCCCGTAATGGTTATTTCTTTAGTCTATGGCTTTAATTCAGGCTTTACATACAAACACACTTCTCCCCCCTTTCTAATCCCTCTGTCCCTCCTAAAAAGGGTGTAACCATTTAAATTCACAGTCCAGTCTCATGTTTCATCCCACCAGGTCTCAGTGATACCAATTTAGAGAATGCAATTAATTCTAGGTCTCCCATTTTACCTGACAAATTTTTGTGCATTTGCCAGCATACAGCAGAGGTTACTACTTTTACTTTTTAAATGTACATTACTTTGAAGGGAATTATATGTTAAGTTAGTATTAGTAGTCTGTTTTCCTTGTAACAGAGGGACCTCCTTAGCTGGTAAACTGTATGCCCCCCTCACTCCTCCCACATTACCCCTTACCAATCCCACTACCCCTTCTACCTTAGCTTCCCCATAATTCTTTCTCTCACCCAGCCCTCACTTGCCTAGTTTAAACACTCCTCCAACCTCTTGGCCATTCTTTCCCCTAGCACAGTGGACACTCATTGAGGTGCAATCCGTCCCGACTGTATAGGTTGTACCCCAAGGAAAAATCATCCCAGTGCTCTAGGAAACCAAACCCTTCCTTCTTACACCAAGACTTGAGCCATGCATTTAACTCACTAAGCTCCTATTGTCTCCCTTAACTTGCACATGGCACAGGCAAAATTTCCAAAAAAAAAATTACATTGGAAGTCTCCTCTTTAAAATGATCACAATTTACATTTGTGCATTTGACACTGAAAAGATAATGGCCTTAACTGATTATTTACTGATACATAATGATGTGTAACTTTGCCATCTGGTTAGTGAATGTTTACAAAAGCTGAAGACCAAAGAATAAGAACAAAAATAGCAATCACACTACACCTGTTTTACTAACATGGATGGTCTGCAGAAACCACTGTCCATTTGGCCTGCCATGGAACCTCTCAGCAAGCCACTTCACATGTGGTATTCACAAGCATAACATGATGTTTTGAAAACTTTCCAACAGATGAGTCCTAAACAGGAGAGAGTTCATTTCAGCAAAAGGAATAGCAGGGGTTAAGTGCATTCCTGGCTCCACAGGGTCATGCTAAATGGATTATATATCCTAGGCATACATAGCCTATTGGGAAGGAGGAGGGAACATTAGGAAAAAATCAGGACAATAATCTACTTGTATTCGCTAAAGGTCAACTACAATGCTTTTTGTACAGTTTGCTTGTTCTGCAAAGTGAAATGAGTGTACAGTCACTGCTTCCAACATATTGCCATAATTGATATCATATGACATAATAACATCATGTCCTAGCCCTTCTCATTATAAACATCCTGAAAACTTAAGCTAGCATGATATGATGGGATCTGCTGGATATACAATAGGGTATAAATGGGGTATGAAGTCCTAATTCTGGTATCTATAGCATTTTAATAGAAAAGTATGACCAAAACGCTGATTGTTGGCTATGGTTTAGTATTTTATTGCAAATTTGTACCACCTTACTATAAAAACAGGATAATGGGAATTGGTGTAATACTACTTCTAATATCCTCCTGGGGTGAGAAAAATGCTTAAAGCAACTCCCTGCTGTGTAAATTATAGGTGGATGTTCTATGTATCTCAGATATGTTGCTCTTCATTTGTCCCCTATTTAACTTAAATGGTTTCTTTGGTATGACCTCTACTCTACTTCTATCTCTACTTCAACCTGGTTGACGTGAAAGAGCATCATACTACTTTGCACCTTGGGATGGCACATTGTGATTTGCTCAGTTAAAAGAGACATAGGCAAGGTTGGCTGCACAATGGGAATGTGGAAAACATTGAGCTGCTTTCAGTGCAAAACAGTGCAGCAGCAGTCTGCATTAAGATAAATAAAAAGGAGTGTTTGTGCTGGGCCGAACCTGACATCGCTCAACTAGGAGAACAGTTTGCTCCATCTAACAAAAGACTCTTTGCTTTACACCTTTACAGCCTACTCACCCTGAAAGCTAACATTATTCTACAAATAAAAAGGATTCTAGTATATGTATATATTCACTTAAATAAGTGTCAACTACCTTCTTCCATGATTTGTCCAAATACTTTTCCCCCCACAAATATTAGGTATTTTAAAAAAAAAGTAAATGTCCCCTGAAATCATAAATTATATTTAATATGCATGGGAATATGTAAAGCTGCCAAACACAGAAGCAAGCCCGCCTTCATAACTTCAGTGGATTCTCAGCCTGTGATTACAATTTGATTTCCTTTGACATACAAAGACAAACTATTTTGGTGAACAATGTTCTTCCTTTAGCAAGAGTGAGATCTTATTTCTTGGCTGAAAGCCTGTTCCTTCGTAAACACAACCCATTACTTATGGCAATAATTGGAAATTGTTTTGATAAAGTCTAAAAGAAAGTTTTACAGATTTCATTATCACAAACTAGTTTGACACTGAAATATTTCAAAAGCAGATAACAGTTCAAATATACTGGCAGGTACAGTACAGGAAATTATATAGCCCAGTTGTAAATTATAAGGTACTAGTAGTGTAATGACCTGTTTGTATAAGGGCACATGATCTATCATCCCATCGTCACAGAGCCCTTTGGTGACAGCTATAAGGTTAATAAAATTTTAGAAGTTTGCCTCAAAGTCTAGAAACAGCAACATGTTTGCTAGAAGTCACCAAAAGGCTCTGTGACCATGTGGCTACTAATCAACTTCTAATATTTTGCAGGGAATTTCTGTCTGGAGTCTGGGTGAAACATTTCAATCATATTCTTTGAGATGAAATGTTATAATACATGTCCAATCCATCTCCTTTGCAATATTATGGCACCCATGTCCTCTAGAAGAGTAAGAAGGTTCTAGGTTGAAATCTTCTATGACTTAATTTGTCATAAAGCAGTGTTGATTCTTTACTGTGCAGATTTCCAAATAGTGTTTATAGCTCTCATGATGTCATATATTTAGTATACAGAATGATGTATATAGAACAATAAATAATTAATAAGCGTTGTCAGACTGGCCATGCATCATCATTTGCTGTTACTGGTTAATTGTTATTATCAGATGATAATATCAGGACAGGTATTATTGTTTGAGCCAAACCAACCAAAATTGTCAGACCTGCCTGATATTGGAGATGGACAATATTCATACATAGAATGTCTGTACTCCTTGTACTCACATGCCTAAAAAATCCTACCTTTTATCATTAGTGACAATAAATTCAATCCCTGCAAATGTATTGCAGAGTTTCTTCCTTGTTCCGTCTTTACAAACGTATGTAAGAAAATGTGGTTTCAAAACTTGAGTTGTAGTTAATCTGAAGTCCAGCAACAAATTGTTTTGTATGTTCAACTTCCATTAAATTCACAAAAATACCTTACTCAAGTTGCTATCCCTGAGGATAAAGGAAGCTACTGTTTTGGCGTGGCTTTAAAGGGCTGGTTGGATAGTGAAGTGGATTCCTTTTCCCAGCAGCAGCTATATTTATCTCCATTGTTTTCATGTTTCATTAGTAGGAAAATCTGGACTGAAGCCATAATTAGTAACAATACAGTCTAAAGAGGATATCATCTATCTATAGATGGTCATCTATATTGTCGTAGCATCTCTTTCTTCAAAGTCTCTTGAGAATATAGAAAAGAGAGTTGTTTAGATTTCCAGTGTGTGTTTTGAAGTAAACAAGAGAAACGTATCTAAAAGGCTAGGAGGGTCTCCCATGAACTGTATTGCAAGGCATTGGACCTCTCAAACACATCAATTTAATACGCTTTGCAAGGTCAATTAAATGTGATACTTCCAATGCTTTTTATTCATTTAAATTGAATTTATAAAGAGCTATTTATTTAATGGAGATTAGTTTTATATTATGGAAGAGAAATAAGGCATTTCTTAAATATGCACAGGAAAACGTCTCTCACAAACTGATCATATGTTATACATGAAATGTTCTGACTTGTATTGCAAAAATAAAACAATAAACAACTCTGATTATACATTTTATGACTTGCATTGACAAGGGCAGTTTAGTAATGGACAATTTATCTGCTTAATTACATAATTATATTTATTTGGGTAGGCTTCCTTTTTAAGGCTGGATCCCTGTTTATCACAGACAATACCAGCCCAAAATGAACTAGATGAACAAGTGTCAGCTGGGAATGAGTGTGAATTACCTGTTGCGCTAGAAGACACTGAAACTCAACCTGCCAACTTGGGCTGCAGACCAAGCTAGCAATCACTCCTTCAGATGTCAGCAGTATGATTTAGTGGGCTGTCCTAATAATCTACCTACAGCATGCCTATCACAAAGGAAAGCTTAATTTTCTCCTTCAAACATATTAAATAAGTTGGTCATATGACTGCCTTTAACATAATCTAATGGGCCTTGGACATGATCTTAGAATTTGTTGATTATACTTATCATGGTGGCCTGGCATCTGCAGGCATATCAGGAGAATTACACTAAGAAAAAGACTTTCATGGAACACTGGGCCACTGACAGCTCTTTGAACAGTTTCCTACCTTTCCTAACTTTTATGACATTTGGGCTAAGGGGGTACAAGGGAAAAAAGTAATCTTTAAGATCTGGGCATTGCAGTGTGTTCCGTGTACTAGTAGTGTGTATTGTGGGACCTGCACCACTACCCTGGTCACCTTGCTGCTTATGCTAATTTTGTGCACAACTCTTGTTCCAAGACATGGAACCTTCAGAAGCAGTGGAGGAGAGAACTTCCCCAGTCTGACTCAGACCCAACCCTAACCTGCAATGACTGGCTAAACATCTGGTGGTCAACCTGTGGATCACCACAGGTTTCAGGTCAGATACTAACATTATATTCATGGAAGTAAATCTCAAAGCAAAAAAGTCTTAACATATTCACAAGAATTTATGTCTTGATATTTTTTTGCAGTTACATCGAATGACTAATGGAAAAGATAAATAGTGCAGAGACCTGAATAAAGTACCCTGCATCCCTCACATGGGGACTTAATATACTCAACAAGATAATGCATAAAACTATTATTGCTTTCAATAGTGGATTGCATTATCTGAGTAAAAACAGGAAATAAAGTAATAATTATATAATTTCAAGTACAGTCTTGTTCATTTCCTGGGCCCAATATGTATAGACCAGAAATGGTCAGCCATCAATGTTTCAGCTGCTGCTGAACTGAATTAACAGGAACCCAGAAGGCTGCCTGTTTTGGACATTCAAACAAGTTTGTCTTTCCTCCCTTTAAACTAGAGTTAGAGAATGTCATTTCTGAGATTATTTAGCATCCATTTGAGCAAGCCACAAGAATTATGCTTGAACGAGAAAAAGGCAAATCTCTTCTCCCCAATTAACATTTTTTATGAAATTTAGTAAGTGTTATTTTGTTAGTGATTAAACATGAAAGAGGCACCTTGTACAAACAGATTTCAGTCATCCAGTGAATGTATAATAATGTACACTGAAATTTAAAGTTCCTGCTTAACTTACACATTTGGGAATCTGGTGTTGTCAATTTCACTGCAGCTCAAGCAAAGTTTATTTTTGCTACGTGACTGTGTATGTTAAGCTGAGTTTGTCTAAGTTGTGAACGTAAAGCCTTCCGATTCATTACTGCTGTGCGCCAATTTATTTTTGTTTACATTTTTACACTAGAGGAAAATTACTACCAGTTCTTGCAAAGAAAATAATCACTATGTTTAATCTGAAGTATGATACAACAGGAGCTAGGGCTTTGTGAAGCCTGATAGGGGGTTGTCTGCGTATATTTATATTAAAAGGCAAACTGCATATATTTTAATGTGCACTACAGAGTTCTAAGACAATCAGAGAAGTTATTTATATTTACAAAGAATACCTGTCAACAAAAAGGGCATATTTAGCAAGGGCTCTTTTACTCACGTGAATAGATCGAAGTTCAATCGCATTCCGATGATCGAAGGAATTTAAAATTTTCTTTGACTGCCTACTTCGCCAGATTGAACCTACCAAATTGCAATAGAAGCCTGGTATCCCCCCATAGGCTTTTCTTTTTAAACACCTGCTCGACCATTGGTACGATCGAACGCCTCGATCGTTCGAATCGTACAATTTTTTTCGTGAAAGCGGAGGATCGGTATTTGATCATACGATTTTATCGAGGGATCGAATATCGAGGAAAAAATTGCCTAAAACTATTCGATAAGCATTCGATAGTCGAATGCTTATCGAATTTCGAAGGAATTCGAGGATTTTTTGGGGAATAATAGTAAATTTGCCCCTAGGTGTCAAGGTGTTATTTAATAAAGGGAGATAGGAAATTTACATTTAGACATAAGGTTAAAGATGAGAGATATGTGGGTTTTTTCAACCGAATTGTCTAGGTTTTATGACCTGCAACCAGGCCCGGACTGGCAATCTGTGAGTTCTGGCAAATGCCAGAGGGGCTGCCATAAGGTGCCATAGAAAGTGAGTATTTAGTGGGCTGGTGGGGGCTGTTTGGGCCTCTCTGTCGGCTGATTGGGCCTCTGTGAATCTGAAATGGCAGGGCCTATTTTAATTCTCAGTCCGGACCTGCCTGCAACCAATCAGAAGTTTGCATTCAAACAGATTGCCTGTAAGTTTTACTTGTTGATCACTTAACCTAGGTGTAGTTGTACTCTGCACTTGCTTAGCTTTATTAACCACTTACCTCTTATATCAATGCCAAATAAAGGTACCAGTTCAGTGATGCAGTATCATCACTGCAAATTGTTCTAGAGTGGAGTTACCTGGACTAGCCTACACATATATGCAATAATGAGAACCTAAAGTTTAATTTTATTTTGCCTTAGCATAAATGTTAAAAAAAATCACACATTTCACTTCAAAATATAAGATTCATTTTGATTTACTGACTACTATGGCATGCTATCCTTTCTCTCTGTTTATTAGCATTACATTTTAGTTCCATTACAAATAAACCAGACTTGGAGCCTGCGGCTTTGCAGATGTTTGGGAGGCATGACTCTCAGAAACCTTTGGCTATTGGGGTTCCTGGGAGATGTATTGCAACAACAGCTGGACAACCACCGGTTGCTGAGCACAGAACTAACACCTGACCCTAAGCAATGCAAATTGAAAAAGTAAATCAATATAATCTATATATAATATTAGGTATTAAGGCTAGTCACTCAAAGATAGTTCAGAATGTTGAAAATCACCACATCTGTGGTCACTTTCTGTGCCAAACACAATTAGCTCTAGCCAAAGACTAGACAAGGCACAAGTGTGTACATACATATATGTGTTTTTATACCTATCCACTTGAGACTTCCCAGCAAGTAGTTTGTAATTAAATCAGAAATGTGTACCTACAGTATATCCTAGGCTGTAACATTAGTGGCACTGGGTCTAAGACTATGGACTATTCTAGGGGTAATTTTTTATGTTGTGAGAGGTAAGTAATACTTTTGTTCCTGTCTAAGTGGATTGTACATGTTGGCTAGTGATGGGCGAAACGGCCGCGTTTCGCTTCGCCGAAAAATTTGCGAATTTCCAGAGAAATTCCTGAATTTTTCGCCGATTCGCAAAACGAGTCGCGCGTCGTTTTTGATGCACCGCGTAGTTTTCAGCGCGTCGCGTCAAAAACGACGCGCGACTCGTTTTGGCGCGGCGAATTTTTGTTGGTGAATTTTTTTGCCCATTTCGCGAATTTATTCGCCAGCGGCGAATCGCGGGAATTCGCCGCGAATTCGCCCCTGGCGAATAAATTCGCCCATCACTAATGTTGGCACATAGAACTAATAAAACTCCACATAGAATTGGGAAACCATGTGCATGTTTGTAGCCATTTTAGGTGATTGCTTTTCCACAGCAAGTATTTATTTAATATACAACTTTAAATACTCACTCTTTTCCAGCAAGTCTTTACACAGCTTGTCTCTTGAAAAGGAATGTCTCTACTTAGAGCCTTGAGCCACTTTGCCAGACTGGATATGAGGCATACAACGTACCACTTTCTGCTTAGTTTTCGCTAGAGGAAGGTACAACATGGATTCAAATTTGGTAAATGTTGCTATTCACAGGGCCTTAGCCTTAAGGCTCTGCCCCTTTTTTCTACTGAATATTCAAAGTGGGTGTCTAATTAATTAGTGGTACTTGTATATTTGCAGTTATGTACAGGAAAAGTAGTAGAACAATATATACAAGTAGTAGCAAGTAGCAGAGAGACTTGTTGCACCCAAGAACGTTGCTTTGTGAGTGTCAGTACTACTAAAAAAAGGCACTACATTGATGATATATATAATTGAATGAAGGAGAATGCAACTCAAAATCAGACATTATAAATCAATATTTCTGTTGAATAAAAAAATGTATCAACTTTGATTACCTCCCAGGTGGTGGATTGGAATATTTGAAAAAAGTTTGATGAATAAAGTTGGTTTGAATATTCCTAACGCCAAGATATTGAGAGGCAGAGAAAGAGAGAGAGAAAGCTTGCAGTACACCTGTCACCAATTATGCCTGTCATAACAAATACAAGTCTATTTGGGAGTAGAAGGAACAGATTTTGGCCAAAGGATAGATATATTTATGCAACTTAGATCAGGGAAAATATAAAGTTGTTATTGTGTTCAGTATATATATATATATATATATATATATATATACAAGTCCAAAGAAAGCACTCACGGCATAGCCCATCAGCTGTGCAGCAAAGTGTATTTATTCATACATAGTGCATCAACGCATTTCGGCCCACGTAGAGCCGTCGTCAGGGCCGAAACGCGTTGATGTACTATGCATGAATAAATACACTTTGCTACACAGCTGATGGGCTATGCCGTGAGTGCTTTCTTTGGACTTGTATTGATCATTTTGGCTAGCACCCGGCAACAAATCTAATGAATGGTGAGTGCCATTACAGCTATTGATTTTTACTGTATATATATATATATATATATATATATATATATATATATATATATACACACACAAACAAGGAAAAGTTGTGCTCACCGCTAATTTTTAAAACCATTAGGCGGGGGTGCAATGAGGCTGTGACCACAAAATACATTTAGACAAATGCAAGAGGTCTTCTGCACTCAACCCATTATCAATATATTTAAGACATTGAGACATTCTGTGCATACAGCTACTAAAAAATGCCTTACCCTTTAAACAACAGGGATTGTTTGTCCATATATTGCAATATATTTAAGCTGGCCAACTACGTCAAAGTCATCCAATATCTGGCCAGCCCTACGCTCAATTTTCATCTGATTCATTAAGAATTCCACTACTTCATTAAACATTTTACAAATGGGCTAAGTTTTACCTGCAACTTACTTGCTGCTTTCAAAGTAAAACTCCCAATCATGGATGCCCTTTTATTAGACACCAGTGGGATCACCTGACTATAGCTGGGAAGGGTGGGGGCTACAACAGAGAGCTGGTCACTGCTCCAGTATAACTACAACAAACAAGAAAAAGTTGTGCTCACCACTAATTTTTAAAACCATTAGGCGGGGGTGCAATGAGGCTGTGACCACAAAATACATATAGACAAATGCAAGAGGACCAGACTGAGAATTAAAATAGGCATTTCAAGCTTAATCAGCCCACACAGAGGTCCATACAGCCACCACCAGCACACTAAATACTGATTTTCTATGACATCTTATGGAAGCCTCTCTGGCATTTGCCAGACACAACAGATAGCCAGTCCATACCTGTATATATCTCCTATATAAGAATGTAAAAAGAATGTATCTTGGTCCTTACATTCTTGTATGGGAGTGCCGGTTTTCTTGTAATATGTGGATATATATATATTTTTAACTGTGCACCCCTCTTATGAACTTTGGCTTTGGAGTGCGGATACTGATCTGTATATACACACACACACACACACATATATAAACATAGATTAATAGAACATGAGAACACAAGAACAATGAATATCCTGTAAATAATATTTATTTTAATGGCTCTTATAATCATCGTTGCTTAGTGATATAATTTGATTGGAGTTTATAAAGGAAATTTCAGTTTACCATCATTGATTTGTAAAAAGAAAAAAAGAAAAAAAAAGAAAGAAAACTTCCTAGGCAGTGCATGAAGTGACTTTACCAATTTCCCTAGGGCTGATTCACACATCTACCTATAACTATGATTGACAATGCAACAGCAGTTGTGTGTGATTGCACCAGGAAACCTGTCAGTGTTGTATAACATAGAAACAGACAGCTTTTGTAGGGCAGAATCATAAACACTTTTAAAAACTCCAAGTCAGTTTGTTTCCTTTGCAAATTAGATCCATATTTATCTTACAAAAGGATTTGGGAGATAAACATATGAAAGAGTTTCCTTTCATCCTATTTCAATTCCTGGTTCATATTATTGGGCTACTATCAAGCCCCCAAATCGTGATTAATGCCCCCAAACTATGATTAAATATTTCTATTTTATTTTCTATGCATGTCTAAACATTCACATAAGTACACAGTAGTTCCGCTACAAAACCCAGTAGGATAGCTTTGCCATAGATTTGTGTTTGCTTAATTAAGCATACGTACTAAATACAGTGTTTCTAGTGCAGAGAAAACCAGTCAAAATTAAGGAATTGTTCCTTACATAGAATATAGAAATATTTTATTAAACTACCATGAATTCAAAATTAGACCAATCAAAATATATTAATTAATTAGAATTTTTCAAACTAGGGTGAATAGGATGGACCAGAAAATTTGATTCAAGTCTTTTGTCTGAATTTCAGGAAGGCTGCAAACAAATACAAATTGATCCCAGGATGTCTTCCATAGGCTAAAACAGCAATTGAGCAGGTTTAAGGTGGTAAATAGTCGACTTAGAATCCTTAAACGGCCATTCAAAATTCTCTCTTATTAAGTATTTTCTTTGCTCTGCTGAGATGGGCAGAGAAGGATACACAGCACATTGTTTAGTGGAGCTGCCAAGCTGCTGCCAGATATAGTTTATAGTTCAAGCAGGGCCGATTATGGGCAATCCACTGGCCTACACTGGCTCTTATGTCTGCACTTAAAGGCACAGATACATAGGGGCAAATTCACTAAGATGCGCAAATTCGCAATCGTTTGCTTCGTTAGCGTTCGCCGCACTTCGCCAGGCGAATTTTCGCCAGCGCTATGCAAATTCACTAAAGTACGAAGTTAAGCTCAGGTCGGCGAACGTTAGCATAGTTGCACTAGTGTTACTTCTCCAGGCAAATCGCAGTTACGTTAGTGATGCCTAATTTGCATACGGGGGTAACTTTAACGTCACTTTACAGCCACTACATTACACTACACAAGCCCAGGAAACCTTTAATAAATAAAATAAAGTTGTCCTATTGCCCTAAACATGTGCCCCCTGTATAGTTGTGTTGCCATATGTTAGGAAACGTAGGGGGGAAGGAGGGTAACCCCCCCAAAAAAATCGATCTTTTTCAGAATATCACCCTCCAATGGTAAAACACACCAGCGTTTTATTGGGACTTTGAAACATTTTCCCTTTTTTTTTTTCAAACTCCTATCTATTTTACTGAACTTCGCCTGGTCTGACCAGGTGAAGTAAAGTCTAACGTTAGTGGTAACGTTCAGGAAAATGTTCATCTTAGTGAATTTGTGTAATTACAATCCTTTGTCAGTGCGCAACTTTGCCTGGCGTAAGGGTGCGAAGTTGCGCAAGTCTATGTAGTGAAAATTCGTGTCAGTGGCGAATTAGCGCTAGCGTTAGACGCTTCGCACTTTAGTGAATTTGGGCCATAGAATTAAATGAGAATCAGATTTAGCCTTAAACCTCACCACATATAATTTGGCAGGCAGTCAGTTTGTTCCTCATGGTCTGCTTAGGTAACAACTGCATCTGGAGTGGCCATTTTTGCACTTACATTAGGACCATGTATGGCCAACCCAGTATTATAAAAATTTATGAAAACTTATTCTTTTATGTTTTCTGTTTAATTCATTCAGCAATGTATTTGGGAATTAAAAAGGTGAGAGATCTCGGCATAACAAAAAGAAATCTGTGAAAAGAATAGTTCTTATAATTACGATATATACAGTATTTTACAGCACAGTTAAGAAAACATGTCTTTTGCATCCTAAATAGTTAAGACGACCAGGTGTGAAGCCAGGTTGGCCTCTAAGCCTTTTTGGCCCACAGTACAAATAAACGTGCCTTTTATGTTCTGTTTGAGATTAGCTGGTGTCATATGTGAGTTAGATGTAACAAGAACAGCAATAAAATCACATGCTCAAAGTCAGTTTTTCCTTTGAAATGCCTCCTGTAGCTTTAAGTCCATCACTGTATTTTACTTGCAACCATCATATCTTTTAAAGTTTCCTTTTTTTTTATCTCCTCAGATATATCTGCCTTGTTTAGTACAAGCTCAGTGTGTTTCAGTTGTTCTGCGACATGTGCTATGTTTAAAAAGTACCTCACATAGGAAATTTAAATGATACGTTACATCTGCACTTTGATAATATATTGTGTCAAAAACATTATTACTGAGCTCTAGATCACAATTTAACAACCACAGATTGACTATTGGTGGGTATCAGAGCCTGAACATATTCCTTTTTCTAGTCACAGTTTGAATTACATCTCTCTTTATGTAATATTGGCAATGACAAATTAAAATTAATGAACCACAATGAGACAAATATAACATGCACACAGAATTTAATGATATATTGCTCCTGTAATAGAGAAGCTTGCACTGAAATTTTTTATTTATTTAGTTTAAGGCTGGAGTTTTGGTGCAAGAAGTGATATGCAGCAAGGCTTTCCTTCATTTGTAACATAAGTTATGTAAGAAACATAAATAGAAGTGCAGATAGATTGGGGCTGTTGACCTGCTCATGTCTAACTTGGACTTTGTCCAATGTGCTTTGTCGTTTTTACTATTTTATCCTCTTCAGTCCTCTTCACCCCCATTTCCCCAGATCTTCAACCTTCCAATGGAAAAATAATCACTTCTGCAACCATTGCAGCTTGAAACATTACACAATACTAGAAAAACTGTAGTAACTTTTGGTCTAAATTCCAACGGTCCTTTATTACTCACGCTTTGTTCTTTCCTCTGCTTCTTTGTTTTTGGTGTTTATACTTCTTACTGCAATTAGCCAGGACTTCTCCACATTCACACAATGTAACTTTGTTATAGGAGCACATTGCTCTGCACACTCTAACCTACAAAGCAGCTGCAAGTGTCCGTTTTGACAGCACACACCAGGAGCAGAAATATTAAAATCAAAAGATTCACCCAGCACAGCAACACATAGCAACAATAAAATATTTTATTTAAAACAGGATTATTAATAGATGCTACCTATTAGTGATGGGTGAATTTATTGACGCCATGACGAAAATTTGCTAATTTTTTGGCTAAGCGAAACGGGATAGATTCGCCCATCACTACTACCTATGCATTACTTGCTATAGATAGTGATGGGCAAATTTATTCACCAGGCGTGAATTCGCGGCAAATTCCCTCGATTAGCTGCCAGCGAATAAATTCGCGAAACGCCAGCAAAAATTTGCCTGGCGAAAATTCGCTCGCAGCAAAAAAAAACGAGTTGTGCACCGAAAATTACGTGACGCGCTTCGGAAATGTCAAAAACAACGTGGCGCGCGTCAAAAACGAGCCACGACTCATTTCGTGAATTTTGCCAATTCGCAAATTTGCTGGAAATTCACAAATTTTTCGGGGAAACGGGATAGATTCGCCCATCACTAGCTATAGACAATAGGAGCTGTTAAAGGCAAACTGTCATGGGAAAACACATTTTTTTTTAAAATGCATCAGTTAATATTGCTGACCAATGGGCTGACTTGGTTATGGGTTCAGAGCATCTGCTTAGGGTGCAGGTCAAAAATTTGTCAACATGCACATCACTAGTAACTTTTCCACTTCCATTTTTATTGCTGAGAAATTAACAGTTTTTTTATGTTAAGTGACATCTGAATGTACTACATACAATAATACAGGACATGGTGAACATCATATTTTGGGCATAACTCAAAGGTAGTTTTTAATTTAAAATTTTGCTATGTGTACAACCCATACATTAACTTTTATTTATAACCACCTTATTGAACAGTGTTGTGCTAATTACACAAAACCAATTAAACACAGTAAACATGCCCAACACTAAAGCTTACAATGTAACTCCAATATTAACGCTTTTTTTATTGGATAATGCAAGAATCAACTGATACATGTATCGAATCAATTAATCAAAATTTGTGGGATCTGGTCTGCCCTCTCCTTACTCTATGTCAGGGGTGGCCAGACTTTGTTACCCTGGGATCTACTCTCGACACCTCGCCCTCATTAGGAGATCTGCCTTGATAGGGTGGAGATCTGCAGAGTAGCCCTCTGTGCTCAGCCCGACAGCCCCAATCTCCCTCCCTTCATACTGCTCTTCTCCTCTCCCTCCCTTCATGCTGCTCTTCTCCTCTCCCTCCCTTTGTGCTGCTCATTTCCTCTCCTTCCCTTCGTTCTGCTCTTCTCCTCTCCCTGCCCCTCCCTTTTCCCTTCCTCCCTGCTGCTCGTCTCTTCTCCCTCCCTCCTGATCATCTCTTCTCCCTCCCTCCCTGCTGCTTGTGTCATCTCCCTCCCTCCTGCTCCTTTCTTCTCCCTTACTCCCTCCATGCTGCTTTTCTCCCTTCATCCCTGCTGCTCGTCTCTTCTCCCTCCCTCCTGATCATTTTTTCTCCCTCCATCCATGCTGCTTGTGTCTTCTCCCTCCCTCCCTGCTACTTGTGTCTTCTCTCCCTCCTTCCCCTCTTCTCCCATCCCTGCTGCTCATGTCTTCTCCATTCTCCCTCCCTTGCTTGTCTCTTCTCCCTCCATCCGTTTGTGCTGCCCATCTCCTCCCTGGCCTGTCTTCCCTCCATTCGTGCTGCTTGTGTCCTCCCTGGCCCGCCCTCACTCTGTGTTGCTTGTCTCCTCCGTGCCGCTCTATCTCCATTTGTGCTGCTTGTCTCCTCTCCCCTCCCTCCATGCTGCTTGACTCCCCGCCCCATATCCCTTAGTGTTGCTTGTTTCCCCACCCCAGATCCCTTTGTGCTGCTCTTCTGCCCTTGTGTCCGCCATCTCTTAATCCAATAGAGACAAAGTACTGTCATACAACAGGTGCTACCATGCTGCCATGCACAGTGAAGCAACTAATTTTCAACTTTTTTTGTGCCAGGAAGAGCCTACAAAAAACATTATTTCTGCCCCTGTTTTGAAAGACATTGCTTTATAATGCTATAATATGATTGATTGTTTATCAGAAAGCTTTTGGTTTAATATGACTCCACTATTGTTATGAGGCATCTATGTTAGCTTCCATTATTAAATCCAGTGACTTTGGTTGGTGTTAGAGTAATTTAAGTGAATAATAAGGCATGTTAACATTTTGCTAGACCAAGCATTGTTATTTAACTAGTGATATCCCCACACATTGCACCTACCTTCACAAAAGTTCCTTTTATGCACATAAGTTGGGTTAACTGATCTGATTCTGGATACATACTGAGTCATTTTTTCCCACTGGGTGATGATTGCTGTAAAATAGCTCTGACTTTTGTATCACTAATAATGTGCATGTTTGTCTGGCAATGGGAAGTTGATTTATTTACTCTATAAAACTATTTTTCATCAACCTTTAATTAGGTTTATTGGTTAACTGTTGCCTATTTCTATTCACAGATTTTGTTTCAGGATATCACTGATGGATGATTTCCATTGTATAAAAGCATTCTTAAATAGGGGTTGCATAGCTGGCATTACAAATCCCACCTATACCAGGCACCTGAAATATTCCCACTTTTTTCTGAAAACTACTCCTGCCAAATCTGAACAGACTTTTCCTCCTATTTATAAATACATTTTCCAAAAATGTTCTTGTGCAAAAGAAATCAAGATAACATTGTAAAAAAAAAAAAATAGAATACTACAAGCGTTTTTGGATTTTACGTTCGAAACCTATGATTTTTTTGTAAAATGGCCCAAGAGCTACTATTTTTTTTTGGAAACCCAATGCAACGCAAAATCTTCCAGTTGTTAATGGGACATCTGCCATTGACTTTTACATTTTCTCGGATTTAATAAATCATTAAAAAAATCATTAAAACAACTATTAAGAACCCCTAAAATGTTGAATGTATGAACTTGTTCTATATAGCTTTGCTGTTCCCAAATAGTTTTTCTGTGTGCTTTATACAATAAGCATATATAATAATTATCAATGATTGAAATTGATTTTCATCAAGTTTCACAGAGAAAATGATGCATATAGACTCAAAATCAAATGTTTTGTCGCCCATACAATTTTCTCCATTTTGTGAATTTTTGGCGAAGCAAAAGGGTCAGATTCGCCCATTATTATTATTATTATTATTATTAATAATAATAATAATATATTACAGTCAATATCCTGTAAATTTATCCTTATAACTGGAGTTTAACAATGCCATCAGTTATAATAAGTTCTTAGTGATGTAATTTTTGTCACATGACTAACAAACTTTAGTACAATAAAAAAATAAAAGTATGAGTTCATTAGAAGTCACCTCAGATCAATGACCTGTAGAGAAACATTTTGCCTTTGCCCTTGTGCCTTTATATGGTCATGGAACTCGTTGGTGACCGATTACCCATTACAGTACCCATTAACAGGTATCATGCTTTTCTTAGCTCCTTTCGCAGGTGAAAGAGAAAGGCACAGGTAGATTAAATACCCAGTGCCACTGCATGTTGCTAGCTGTAGCCAAAATGCAACATAAATTTGACTCCACTGAAAAATGTTCAATTCGGTTCCCTTGTCAATAACTGCAGTGAATTGTACAAAGTAAAAACCTACATGAATCAGTTCTATAGTTTGTGCCACTTAACTAGTAATTTATGTCAGCTTCATAAATTACTTGTATTGTGCGGAATTACTGTTGCGTTTATAACAGTTATCCAACATAGTGTAAATGGTATAAAAATGCCAGCAAAAAAATAATTTGCCAGCCATAACACAGCACAAGTGCTGTATTTATGGGACTGATTGTAGATAATGAACAGAACAATTACACTTGCTATAGTACAATATTAAAATATAAAAAAAAATGATATTAAAATTATTAATAAAAAAACATTAAAATATCATTCAGGGACTTCAGACTCTCATATAAGGTATGGACATGGTTGAAGTATTTTTAGGTGATTAGTCTGTGAAGTGCAACTCATAGTGCATTGTATGAACAACCCTTGTCACACCAGAGGTTAAACAGACTGCATAAAAGTGATTGTTATAATATAAGAATACTTCATATCTCTGGATCTAAAGAAGGCAGTTACTTCTTAGTTAATAAAGGGAATGTCCATCTCTCGCAAAATATGAAAAATGTCCAAGCAAGTAAAACAAAAGACAGTGTAAGTGCACTGTTATAGACACAATAGACTTTGCCAAGCCTGGCCTCACTGTGTCCTTCCTGAGGCCTTGTCATTTCCTTCCAGACATCAGTGTTCTTTCCCAGACAAGCCTTCAGCATTCCCAGGATCCACTATAATACTAGCCATTCCCATGCAGTCATTTTTTTCACACTAACTAATCTTTAAGAATTTCCCTAGATTCTTTAGCCTCATCTTTAATATATATATTTGATATATCAGGTCAACAAGAAAGCATATCTCTCATTGCTGTGCTCATTTACTCTGTAGCCAATTCTAGAAACACATATGTACAGTAATTGATTTCCACTTGCTAGGCTCTATAATTTGAAACTTTTGCAGTTGGCTGTAATGTCAGATAATGATGGATTGCCGCACTACTCTTGTGTGTGTTGCATTACTTCTGACCATGTCTTCCGTTTAACTCACTCTTTTGCTGTGCAGCCATTCCAAGAATAGCACTTAAGGGTTCAGATTGTGGGCAATAAAAAAAAAGTCATGTCTGTCGTGGTTCCCCTTTGATTTCAATGATGAGTGCATAGTAAGCTCAGAGAGGATTTAAAGGACTTAGACTACTATTACTCCAGTGCTGGCTGTAAGAAATCAGCATAGGGATATTATGAAATTATATTATGTGCTTGGAATGAATAGAGCTTGTGAAACCAAAATCCATGCACATGCTGAGAAATAATTCCACATTAATATTATTAATTGTCAACTGGCTCATGATCCCCTGATATGAGAGTGAACTCAGCTTGTATTAACACAATGCATTTGATACTGGACACTAGGGCTTCATGTGAACTGTTTTACTGTTTTTTTTTTATCAATTTAAATGGAAACATGAATACAAACACAAATTCCAAAGAATTGATATAGCTTAGTTTCTTATTCATATGTGGTCATATGGTTCATATGTGACTATTTAAGTGAAATAAACATAACATATTATATTGGCTCAATGGGGCAATATACCCTCTTTTTCAATAGGACTTGTTCTGTACCTGTGTGGTATTTCTTGACCAGGCAAAATCTGAAATTGAAAGTAAAGTCACATGTTTCTTCTTGTTCATCCTAGAAAAAATAAATCAAATCAGCAGTCCACTAACTTCCACTGTTAGAAGACAGTTTCTAAAGTGGAGAATGTATGTTGTAAGTAAAAAAAAAAACTGGAAAATAGTCTGCCAGTGGAAGAAAATCTACAAATATTACAGTTAGCACCAGTGTGCAGTATATGTTAATTAAACTTCTTAGTGGAAAAATACACCAGCTTGAAGGAAGCCTTAAAAATACACATTGTACACAATAAAAATTGTAAACAAAAATTTTATACACAATAAATAAACAAAGATAAATTGCAAAATGCATTTTTTTCTTATTTGTGATGTGATTTTTTTTTTTTACATTTAAACTTATAATGTATATAATATTATACTATATTATATATCTAATTATCATAGCAAGTTAGTGGGACAGACATGATATTGATAAATATTTGCCAATTGGTATGAACTGGTATTAACATATTACCGTTTAGTGCAGTTCTCTGGTGAAAAAGCAATTAGTGATGAGTGAATCTGGACTGCTTTGCTTCACCAAAAATTAAAAAAACTGTGAAAATTCACCAAAATGCACTGAAGTCTATAGGCATAAAAAAAATTTTTTGTCGAGCAATGTGACACACAACAAATATTTTCACCCATTGGAGTCTATGGGCATCATTTTTGTGGCAAAAAACTTTGCTCATCACTAGAAGTAATAAAAATGTGGAAAGAGAGCTACACTTCACAGGATTTAGAAACTTCACAAATGCTTTATTGCAAGGGCTCAAACATCAACTGGACTAACTGCCCAAGCCCTGGTCCTTGCAATAAAATACTTGTGATAGTAAAAGTCTTCTGAACTTCAGATCTCTCTTAATTTTGTATGCTAATGCTATAATATATCTGCAATATGATTTATTTATGTGTATCTCACTTTGGTGGATATCATTTACTGAAATTAGTAGGTTTTTGTTATCTATATATCCAAGTGCAAAAAAGCCAGTCACAAGAGATGGCAGAGCATATGGATGATGAGATTGGTAGCTGAGCTTCTAATTAGACACATTAGATATACTTAACCTGTTTTGAATGCAATTAACCTAACGCAGAATCACTATACAAACAAATGCAGTCCATCAATTGCATTTTTATCCAGTGGAGCCTACATTATGCGGTGCAAAATATTGTTGATTCACAGACAAACCTGCAGGAGAATGTGCATTCATGAAAAACAAATGTAAATTAGTTCATATATTAAACACTATGCAGCCACAGTAATGCCCTTTTAGTACCCACCACCAGAAGATCTTTAGCATATCTATAAGGTCTGATTTTAAAATATAGATAATTGCATGGCCTAAAATAATTTGCCATTCCCATTTTAATCTGCTTACATTAAACCAGATATGTCTGCATCTTAATTTAACTGCTTATGATTTCATATGCCAAGGAGATTTGGTCATTCATCTGGTTACTGAGAGATCAGATTCAAATAGATGATCTGCCTGTGGGTTGCTGTGGAATAATATATAGTACATAATATAAAGAGCTACCATAGTAACAAACACATACTGGCTAGTAAGTTCTTGTTACTACAGTAACACATTATTTTACTATTTAAAAAAAAATTATTTTACCAAGTTTATATAATGAATAAAGTACCCTCTTTTTGAACATTTTAATGATTTTACAAGTTACAGAGGAATCGCATGACCATATAAAAACGCGAGGCTGAAGGCCATGTGTTTTTATGCAGGTCATGGAACTCTAAGGTGACTTCTCATTTATTATAATACACAAGTTTTAGTGAGTCGTGACAAAAATTACATCACTACTCATCATTTATAAGGATATAATTTACAAGATATTCATGGCTTTTGAGTATACACAGGACTGTTCCTTTCTAACTGAAAATAGTAAAGTAAGATGCCCTATGAAAGAGACACAAATCTTGAATGGTAATGTTCACTATACCTATTTGTTTTCTCCCACAAAAACTGTTAGGGTAGTATCAGCCTTCTTCAATCAAGAGCCAGCATTTAAAAAAAAAAAAAAAAAAAAAAAAAAAAAAAAAAAAAAAAAAAAAAAAAAAAAAACAGTAAAACAGTTCACATGAAGCCCTAGTGTCCAGTATCAAATGGATTGTGTTAATACACATGAAGCCCTAGTGTCCAGTCTTCTAACAGTGGAAGTTAGTGGACTGCTGATTTGATTTATTTTTTCTAGGATGAACAAGAAGAAACATGTGACTTTACTTTCAATTTCAGATTTTGCCTGGTCAAGAAATACCACACAGGTACAGAACAAGTCCTATTGAAAAAGAGGGTATATTGCCCCATTGAGCCAATATAATATGTTATGTTTATTTCACTTAAATAGTCACATATGAACCATATGACCACATATGAATAAGAAACTAAGCTATATCAATTCTTTGGAATTTGTGTTTGTATTCATGTTTCCATTTAAATCTATAAAAAAAAACAGTAAAACAGTTCACATGAAGCCCTAGTGTCCAGTATCAAATGGATTGTGTTAATACAAGCTGAGTTCACTCTCATATCAGGTGACTTCTCGGTGCAATCAGATCAGTTTAGCAGAACACTATCCAGCTATGTAAATTATGTAGTCTTGACTTAAATTGTCTAGAGGTACAGAGCTCTGGTACAAACATCTGTTTTGTCATTTCATTTTTTACTTCTTGAAATACGGAGAACAGGAAGGTTATAAATTTAACGCTGCAAAGTTTGAGCGAGGCAGCTACTCACACATGGCAGAAATATAATATCAGCAGTTAATAGTAACACTATTTTATTGAAATCTTAGTGAACTGTCAGAGTCACAATGAGGTCCCCAGTGCACTGAAATATGATGAAGAACAGCAGTGCCTTGAGGGAGGAATGACTTCTGTTAAATAGAATCCTTCCTGATCTGTACAACACAATTAGGGATTTTAATTGCAGTAAATTCATAATTAATTTAAAATAAAACAAAATTTTAATACTATTGCCTAGTGGTTGGGGGTCATACTGTGTGAATACAGTTGTCAGTGGCACCCAATTCATATGAAAATGGTACAAAAAAAATAAGAGAGAGAATACAAAAAATCTAAGAAAAATTAATTAAAACAGCAGTTGAACCTTTTTTTGACACATTTTATATATATAGTGTACATCGGAACTGATTGCAATCTCTTGGTGTAACTGGTTGGGGCTATATATGTGAAAGGAAAAATTGACAGTTGAAGGCACTATAATAGAATGTGAAAATTATAAGCAGATTTCCATGCAGTTTGATACCTTAGTATGCAATTTCTAACATTTTAACACTGACAGACACAAGGAGCCAGAAGCTATTTTAGACTTACTTAAAAAAATATTTTATATATATATATATATATATATATATATATAAAAGCAAAAGGTGATGGTACTCACAGGATTTGAGCAAAAAGAGTCAAAAATGCAAAAAAAGAAGTTTATTAATCCAACGTTTCGGTCCTACACAAGGACCTTTGTCAAGAAAACACAGTGCAGTGATCAAAAACAACATTTATACCCAAAGTGAGGCTAAGTGATAATAAGACCCACCCACATGTTTTTGGACAGTCCCGAACAGCTAACTCTAAAATTCGTTAATGAGTGGTTGGTCAATTATTGATATGTACTGCTCATGGAAGGACCTGCACTCCAAAATCTTGTGCCAAAAAACTTTTATTGATCCATCACTTGTTCAGCCAATGTTTCAGCCCTCGTTTTGGCCTTCAAGGATATATATATATATGTATATATATATATAATTTGCCAGTATGGACTGCACACCCTGAGCTTGATTGATACCTGGGTGCCCATGCATGTTAGAGATAAACATAAGCAAAAGGTGATGGCACTCACAGGATTTGAGCAAAAAGAAGTTTATTAATCCAACATTTCTGTCCCACGCAAGGACCTTTGTCAAGGAAACACTGTGCAGTGATCAAAAACAACATTTATACCCAAAGTGAGGCTAAGTGATAATAAGACCCACCCACATGTTTGACATCATAATGACGACACACCGTGAGGTTAAAACACCTGGTTATAGCAAAGGGTTATCTGTGTTGTACATACACTCAAGGCTTACACCAATAGCTACAAGCACCTACGCAGGTGCCTCCTGGTGGCAGAAAGATTAGGTCGACACAGCATTCACTACAGTAGAGGTGGGTGAGCCCGGGACGGGCATCAGAGTTAGACAATATGCACGTACAAGACCCGTAAGGGTGGACCCCTTACAAACCCCTAATTAATTACCCATAGCCGATGAGCAGACAATGTCTGTCAGTATCAGTTATAGTGGTTCCCTGCCACCGGATAACCAGAGCCAGTGTTAAATGGGTATGGGGCCCGGGGGTACCAATACACACATAAATGCTTTGAGTCTAAGAATCGTACATTGTCGCACCTCTCTGTCCACATACCCGTAGGATGTAGCCAACTGAACTGTCACCCGTAAGCGTATTTGTTATGTAAAGTGCCTTGTGCTCCGAACAACATCAGGAACCTCTTACATGCGTCCTACACCAGGTGGATATTAAGAACAATACACGCTTATTCATGTTAAGTAACAAGTGATGGATCAATAAAAGTTTTTTGGCACAAGATTTTGGAGTGCAGGTCCTTCCATGAGCAGTACATATCAATAATTGACCAACCACCCATTAATAACGAATTTTAGAGTTAGCTGTTCGGGACTGTCCAAAAATTACTCTAACATCCAATGAGTCCCAAACAGCTGAAGGTCAGGTCCCAAAGCCGCGAATAGACCCTAATGTTTATTGTTTCTTTTTAACTTGTATAACATAAGCAAAAATTTATGGTGAGCCCTGGCATCAAAATTTTTTTAATTTAGGGGGGCCCTGGCCACCAATGATTTTTAAAAAACTTTTATGGAGGCCCTGGTGCCAATGTTTTTTTTGTTTTTTTTACTTATAGGGGGGTCCTGGTCACCATTTTTTTTTACTTGTACGGGGGGCCCTGACCCCCAATTAAAAAAACTTTTATGGGGGCCCTGGTACCACAGTTTTTTTTTTTATTTATAAGGGGTCCCTGAACATCAATGGCTTTTTATAACTTGAGTGTGGGGAATAAAACTGTTATTGTTCAGGGCCCAGTGATTTCTAATGGCAGCCCTGTATACATATATATACTAGAATGCAGCTCATCCCATTTTTTATTGGGTGCATGAAGGTGTGGCTTGTATAGGTATGGGACCTATTCTCCAGAATGCTCGGGACCTGGGGTTTGCCACATAATGGATCTTTCTGTAATTTGGATCTTTATACCTTGTCTACTAGAAAATCATGTAAACATTAAATAAACCCATTAGACTGATTTTGCATACAATATGGATTCATTATATTTATGTTTGGAGCAAGTACAAGCTACTGTTTTATTATTACAGAGAAAAAATAATTTTTAAAAAGTTGGATTATTTCATTATAATGGAGTCTATGGGAGATGAACATTCCTTAATTCGGAGCTTTCTGGATAACGGGTTTCCGGATAAGGGATCCTATACCAGTAATACATACACAACTTAACCCCAGCACTCCAATATATATAGAGCCACCAAGGACAATATTTGCACAACTTAAAGGTGACATTTAGCAAAAAAAGACTTTTTAGGCATAAACTGACGCGCCATGTCAAGGCAGAGTCCATGCATCAGTCCTAGCTAGATGAAAAAGAGAGAATATTATCTTTGGGAGAGAAAGACCATACCTGCTTTTCTCTTTATTAGCATGATCTCTTCCAAAGACACCTCCCCATAATACAGAAAAACACACTAGAACACAAGAACAAACTCTCCATGGGACAACTCCCTTGATTTGTCATTGTCTGTACAGCAAGGTGGTACCATGAATCTAAACCAGCAAAGTCTGGCAGAAACAACTGAATGTATAAAGTGGCCCTTAAATAAGCAGTGGTGTTTGTGGCGTCATTTTTTTTTTAATGTTTTTAAAAAATATTTCATGTATTTAAGTAAGAGTCCCCCCCTTAGTTCGCATTCAACAAGCACTTCTTCCTCTGGTCTGGCTCGTCTGCACCTCATGCTAGATATAAATCTGATGCAAGGTGGAGACCACAGCAAAGCAGCTTCATAACAGGGTCCTGCTGCACTCTGCATCCTCTGTCGCTCACTATCTTGTGTGTCTGAATGATATGCAAGGTAGGCAACTGGTAGGGGGTATACTGTAACTACAAGCCTCCCACCACTTATGAATACAGCTTTGCTGAACAGAGACAGTGTTGTATTCATGTGAGTAGCCACGAGTCACTGTGCTCCAATCTGCAACAGTGTGCAAAGTGCAAAAAATGGGTTTGGAGGTCATATATTACTTCTTATCACTCTAAAGAAGCAAATGTTTACTTTTTCCATAGAGTCAGGCATTTATGCCATTATTGTGTTATTTTATTTCATCTGACAACAAAACAATGTTTTTTCATTTTAATATACTGGATTATATATCAATTTTTTTTCAAATTCATATACTCTATGCACCGAAAACTGGTGGCATAAATTAGTAGAGCATCAAAAAATTTCAAATATTTATTTATGTGATGATAAAATCCCTATATAGGGTTTATTATGGAAAGTAGAACATATTTGATCATGTAATATGGAATAAGGAGCTAAAAATGTATCTGAATTATAAATACATAAACATTATAAGATGTCAGATACAAGGCCTAGTAAATTATAGGAAAATTGTTAACTTTTCAAATGTAATTTCCAGAGATGTAAAGAAAAGAAATAAACACTACCACTTTTCATTGTTTTTCTTATTCCTTTGTCAATATAATTATTCACTAATCTGCCTGTCTGAAAAGCATACACCACCTCCTACAAGCACGTTTTTTCTAATAAGCGAACTGTATAGTTCATCCATAATTCTTCATACCTCAAAATATCACCACTTCCCAGAATCCTTACTGACTAAATAAGACCGTTGGTCTGTTCATTAGAAAGTGATTTGTGCAATGGAATGCAATGGGGTGTGAACATAAATATCCTCTCTAAACATCCAAAGAGCTAAGTGGGATTTTGTTGTGTTTTGTCTTCCAGCAACTTTCATGGAAGAGATGGTGCCAAATATAATAAATGAGGTAAAAACGTGACATGACAAAAACATTTCTTCTTATGCCATTTAAAAGTGATATGAAAAACCAATACAATAAACCTCAAAACATGAAAATTCATTCCCAGTGAACATGTACAGTAGCAATGTCATGCATGGCACCAAGAACAGCTGTGCCTGGAATTTTTTCAAGGGAAAAGTTGCTTTTCATATCATTACACCTTGTCTGTTTCTTCTGCATATTATTCCCACTTACTGTAAATTCCCATTAAATATTAATTTTGCCAAATTTATTCCATGTAACTTTACATCACAAGACCACCACCATCAGAAACCCACTGCGCACTAAGGGTTCTAAACACACAGGTAAATATCCTAAATGCCATTTGGGCTAGATTTAGTGTAATTCATACTCAATAATATTTTCTGAAAACTAGCTACAATTTATTCAAGAATATATTTTTAAAAAGACCCAAAAGTGGATATATAAAGCTGTTCTTTACCATTATGATTAATATTAAAGCTGATGATTCAGTATACATTTTTGTAAGTTGTGATTGCTATCTACAAGACATTCATGCTCTGTATGAACTATATTTTCTCTCTGTTCATGCAAAGTCAGTTTTTCTGCAAATATTGTTTATATTAGTCATGGTAGTGGATTTTTTTTTAAATTGTTTGAATCGCTCGAATAGGGATGGCGCGAACTGTTCGCCGGCGAACTTGTTCGCGCGAACATCCGCTGTTCGCGCTCGCCGGAAGTTCGCGAACGTCGCGCAACATTCGCATTTTGGGTTCGCGTCAATTTGGCGCATTTTTTTTGCCGCATTTTTTTGCCCTCTCACCCCAGACCAGCAGATACATGGCAGCCAATCAGGAAGATCTCCCTGGACCACCCCCACACACCCCCTGGACTAAAAAAAAAAAAAATGTGCATACCTCCCGAGTCCCAACTGTCCCTCTTTTGCGAGCTCAACCCTCTGTCCCTCATTTGTACTGGAAAGACCCTCTTTTTGGAGGACCCTCTTTCACTGGAAAGACCCTCACTGAACAGCCAGAAAAAGAACGCGTCCGCGAACTTTTTTGCGGCAGTTCGCGCCATCCCTACGCTCGAATAGGCTTCTATTGCAATTCGGTAGGTCCAATCTGCCAAAGTAGGCAATCGAAGAAACTTAAAAAATCAAATCCTTCGCTGATCGAATGATCGAATATTCGTCCATTCGACTGTATTTGATCGTTCAACCATTCCCTATTCAATGATCGCATATGCCAAAATTTACATATTCGACCAAACGAAGAAATCCTACGTTCGAAATTCAATCAAATTCGATCGAACTTCGAATCCTTCACGTGAATTTAGTAAATCGGCCCCATAGTATTGTTATTTGCTATGAAGTCCAGTATCCTATCCTTTATTTTCCTACCACCGACGTCAGACTAACTGGCCTATAGTTTTGAGGCTGAGAAAGGGATCCCTTTTTGAATAGCAGCAAATTAGCAATTAGCCAGTCCCTCAGCACCATGCCAGACCAATGAATACTGAAAAATTAAGTAGAGAGGTTTGGCAGTCACAGAGCTAAGCTTGCTAAGTACCCTGAAATGAATACTATCTGGCCCTGGACCTTTGTTTATCTTAACATAGTCTCTTTTGGATTTCATCATGTGTGAACCATGCATCATTAGATGTATTACTAGAATTCGGACTATTAATAAGGAAACCTTTATTAACTGGTTCCTCAATTGTGTAGACAGATGAGAAGTATGTGTTCAGAATCTGAGCTTTTTGCTTGTTCTCATCAACCAGCTGACCCACCTCTGATAATAAAGGTCCCACCCTTAATTTTTTTACTATTAACATATTTAAAAAATAATTTTGGATTATTTTTACTGCTTACTGCAATATCCTTTTCCATATAGATTTCAGCTTGCCTGATTTTTTTGCATGATTTATTAGCCTCTTGTACCTTATAAATTATTCGGCTGTCCCAGCTAACTTGAAAGCCTTAAAAGCCTGTCTTTTCTTACCCACCTCAACATCAACACTTCTATTGATCAAAAAAGGTTTTGATTTGCAATGATGTTCCTTGCTTACAAGGGGAATATACTGACATGTATATTTATTAAGCAGCATTTTAAAGACTTCCCATTTTTGTTCAGTGTTTAACCCTGTGAAAAACATTTCCCACTTAATATGTTGCAGAGATGCCCTTATACTGTCAAAGTTTGCACGCCTGAAATTCAATATTTTAGTTACTCCCTTACAGAGTTGCCACACAAATGCTAGAGATGAGTTCAGTATAACTAGTTATTACAAGATCCAAAAGAGAGTTATTCCTAGTAGGTTCTTGAACGAGCAGGGATAAAAAGTTGTCATTAAGCATATTTACAAACCTACTAGCTTTATCTGTCTTAGCAACCCCATTACCCCAGTCAATGTCCGAATAACTGAAGTCACCCATAATAACTTGACCAAGTTGTAAAGCCGCTTCTATTTGCAAAAGTAGCTTGGCTTGATACTCGTGGTGGTTTATAGCATACACCAACAATTTGCTTTGTAGCCTTATGCCCACACCCTCTCCAGTGCCCATAATGGTTATTTCTTTAGTGCATGGCTTTAATTCAGGCTTTACATACAAAACACTCCTCCCACCTTTCTAATCCCTCTGTCCCTCCTAAAAAGGGTGTAACCATTTAAATTCACAGTCCAGTCACATGTTTCATCCCACCAGGTCTCAGTGGTACCAATTATATCATAATTTTTAGAGCATGCAATTAATTCTAGGTCTCCCATTTTAGCTGACAAACTTTGTGTACATTTGTGCATACAGCGGAGGTTACTACTTTTACTTTTTAAATGTACATTACTTTGAGGGGTATTATAAGTTAAGTTAATATTAGTCTGTTTTCCTTGTAACAGAGGGACCTCCTTAGCTGGTAAACTGTATGCCCCCCTCACTCCTCCCCCATGACTCCCTTACTAATCC
This sequence comes from Xenopus borealis, assembly GCA_024363595.1. Taxonomy (NCBI): domain Eukaryota; kingdom Metazoa; phylum Chordata; class Amphibia; order Anura; family Pipidae; genus Xenopus; species Xenopus borealis. The sequence continues at coordinate 105,689,128 of CM044434.1, forward strand.
CACTATCCGTCTACCCTAGCTTCCCCACAATTTTCAACATCATTAACTAGGTAATGAGAGGTGGTGTAATTGGAAACCTTTGGTTTGACATCATTCAATTGAAGTTGATAGACAGATTGGCTGCCCTTTTAGTAATCTCTAGAGAGGTCATTTCAAATTAACAAAAACTTTATACAAACAATACAAAGGTTTGAGAATTTGAAGTTTTTTAAAGGGACAATACTTCAAAATTCGAATTATCTAATTTTTTCAATTTGAATAGAATTTTGGGCAATTTGATAGTCGAAGTAGCCCAAAATTATTCGAAATTCAAATTTGAAAAATTTGAATTTAATTCGAAAATTCAGCTCGACTCTTAGTAAATCTGCCCCAAATACTTGAGCCATGCATTTAGCTCACTAATCTCCCGCTGTCTGCCTAAACTTGCACGTGGCACAGGCAAACTTTCTGACATTGAAATTGGATAAGTAGATAAGTAAAGGCTGTAGACTAAAGGGCACATTTATCAAGGGTCGAATTGAAAATTACAATTCAAAATTCAAAACTGCCAAATTCGACTATGAAGTTATTCAAATTCAAGTATTAAATAAAATTTGAATTCAGTTTTCGAGATTTATCATACTCTGGCCCTTTAAGAACTCAAATTTGACGTTTCGCCCCCTAAAACCTGCAGAATTGCTGTTGAAGTCAATGGGAGAGGTCCAGGGATCAATTCTGAGTTGTTTGCAGCTTTCCTGACATCTGAGTTTTTTTTGGAGGGAAAACCTGAATCGAGTTTTTAAAATTTGAATCAAATTTGATTTGAATCGAGTTTTCTGGTCAGTTTCATTCATCCGAGTTTAAAAAATTAGATTTATTTTATAAATTTCAATTGGTCGAATTTTGAGTTTAAGGGAGTTTTAAAAAAACATGATTCGAAATCTGACCTTTGATAAATGTGCCTCTAATTGTACTGGAATGACATTTTAACTATTTTACCAAAAGCACCAACATATTCTGCAGCACTGTACAATAAATGGGTGAATACCATTAGCATACAGATTACAAAAAATTGATAGCTGATATTATGTAGAAAAGCAAGGCTATATTAGGTAGCAAAGCTACATGGGCTGCCTGTATTTTTCTTTATATTCTCACTTTGCAAATGTTATCACCTCTGCTCATTTCCAACAGGAAAACACTTTTTGTCAAAATCTGTTGCCATCAACCATCATTTCTCACACAAGGTGGATTTTAGGCCGAAAATGTGCAAATATGCATTTTAATAGCACAACTGGTCCCATGTGTACAATGACAGTCATATAAGCCTTTCAGTGCTTATTAAACACAGGATAGATTGGCATTTTTCACTGCTGCCTTTTTTCACTGGAGAGGGAAACACCACAAAAGATATATATATGTGTATATAATACACAAAAGCCATGAATATCTTGTAAATGATATCGTTATAAACTGTGAGTTCTGATGTCATCAGTTATAAATGGTGAGTTCTGATGTCATTTCTGTCAAATGACTTGCTGAAACTTGTGTATTATAATAAAGTACACCCAGTTGCAAAATATGAGGATATTAGACGTTACCTCGGAGTACCATGATCTGTATAAAAACACTCGCCCTTTGGTCATGAAACTCCTCAGTAACTTATAATATCCTTATAATTTACAAGAGGGGTACTTTATTCACTATATATCCTCCTCTCTATTATTTCTTTATTTTCAAGTACTTTCAGTTTCTTCCCAATCAATATCTACATTTTCTTTACACAAACTTTACGTTATCAGCAGAAAAAAAACATCTATTACAGATCTCTGTAGCCCCTATGTGGATTGTCATCCTACATTGAGGCTGTTTGGCATTACACCTGGTTTTTATGCAACCAAACTTGCCAGCAAATTGCCTGAAATTCAATAATAATCACCTGCTTTGAGGCCACTGGGAGTAACATCCAAGGCTCGTGAGCTACTGGTTGGGGATCACTGTTCTAGACCAATAAGCCATAATATATTTAGGCTTATTTATTAAAGGTTGGATTTTAGTAATTTTATAGGGTTTTGAAACCACAACTAAACTCACATTCTCTAAAACCCTGATTGTCATTGAATTTAGAAAAAGGTCTCAATTAAAAAATAGTGAATGGAAAAAAGTACTCATGATGCAGTAAAAATATGAATACCTCGAAAACCTCTAGAAAACTTTTCAGACAATTTCTAGCGTAGGAAAAATACAAAAACCGATCAGCACAGCTCTTCTAAAATACCTCAAAAACTTTTACTTGACAATGTTTTGCATTCAAGGTTTTCATTGTTTTTACACTAAATAAATCTTGAATTTTTAAAGTTTCTCAGCAATATAGGAAAACTACACAGATTTGTGGGAAAATTATATTTTTAGTAAATGGGCCCTTACTTTACACCTTGAGTCTGATTTTTAAAGGTCAAGATGAAAGATGTTGCTTGATCTAAAATTTTTATGATAAATACTTCAGAACTAAAACATGTTAGAAACTCTCTGTGACAATTTTTACCATAGAAAAATTAGGTATATGTTGTAGATCAGTTAGTTTGCTAGGGAATCTCTGCAATAGATTTGAAGCATTTTACACTGATTTGTAGTACAATTCACTAACATGCTAATGTTTAATGAGCGAAGGCCTTTTCTGGTCCATTTAAAAACCCGGAAAAAGACACGCAAAAGTATATGCTGAAAATATACTGAAAATGGTTGCCATTCAGGAAATAACATAATGTTAAATGAGAATGGTTTTTTTTTCCTACCCTTCTTTCACCATCTTTTGTATAATGCTTCATAAAACAGTGTTAGCCTGTGAAAGAAATATTCCCGGGGTGAACGCTGTGCTATGCTGTATACAAAATGTAATGTAATCTCATTACTGTAAAGTTTAGCAATAAATCTTGGTATTATGATAAAAACAAATGGGGTAATATTTTTGGAAACATTTAAATCATTATGTACTTCATTTATCATCTCTGTGTGATGTCAGACATTTAATATACAATACATTGTAAATATTATTTATGATGCTTGTACAATGAACTTTTTATCATATCTGTATCTCTGAATATCAGTGTGAAGTGAATGTTGTGTATTTTGTTTTATATTTAGTTTTTTAGTGCATTTACGTTTTGGCATATTTCTGGCTAAATGTACTGTTATTCCCATGTTACATGTATTGTGGTGTTTCTCTTCCAGAAAACATATTAAGAGAGGGAATAAGCTAGCCAGCTACAATCCTCCTTTGAAGACAAAAGTTGATCATCTGTTTTTTAAACAACTACTTCAACATTAAAAATATGTTTGTGATACCATTTGTTGTCATTATATACTGTTTGTATATGAATTTAGAAAGTAGCAAATGGAGTTGGTGTTTATATTGTATTTCTAGGGTTATATGTCATGTCAAGACAAAAATAATTTAGATTCATAAAATTTAAAAATTCATATAACAATTTAATAATGTTTGTTAGTTGGCATTGAGTGGGCAGTTACCAGGGCAGCAAAAAGTCACCCCTGACAACTTTAAGAACTGAATTACCACTTTTTAAAAAGGAAATGTAGCTATCACGCTCTCTGTGATAGTGATGCGGCCCCCCTTGACCCGCGCCAACTCTAAAGTTTACAGCAAACAGTGGAAAAGAGGAGTCAGCAGTCCAGGATCAACGCTAGCAACAGCCATCACCAAAGTACCCCAGGGAAAGGGGTATATATATATTGGTAATTTCATTATCTAGATTGCAAAGCTGAAACATGGAGACCCTTTTTGGCCTGTTTAGCTCATAGCCTATAATTTTTTGTGAAAAAAAAAATAGGACGCATGCCCTATTCATTGAACTGATGTTGAACAGGGGGTGTACACTGCCCCTTTAAGAGCTGCTTGAAGCTGGCACAATTGTTTTAGCTCACAATAACTGCTTCTTGATTATTATTATTACAAACAACATGCACTGGGACAAAAACAAAATATGCAATTGTTTCCATTGTGTTTGAGTTACTATGTTAGCCAAAATATATATTAAGTATGCTCACACATATTTTTCCCATTAACAATGTTTATATTTGTTAATATTTCTGGCCCTGGACCAGGAATGATAGGATCAGTAGAGTTGTACCCTCTATACCTCCATGAATGCTGCCTCTACCCTGCAAACAATTTTATCTAAATGCACATATTTTTGTAATATTTGTCCTATTAATCACCAAGTCCTGTGTCCCAGTTCCCACACTGCTGGATATTGCCAGATTAGGTACACCTGAAACCTGCTCTGTACACTAATCCCTTTTAAATGGATTCAGAAGTTGTTTCTTTAATATCCTTCATTGCCTCATTACGAAGTCATTAGGATCTGGCTCATTTAAACATTTCCTGACACAAATGTTGAAAATTGTTCCAAATCTCGTGCTAATGACTTGTATGGTTATTGTCACTTTTATCTGAATGTGACCTTGTAAAGCTAATGGGAAAAAAAAGAGTTCTTTAGGTTCCTTGCTTTACAGTGGCAATGTTTGTGAATAAAAATGTCCAGGCCAGTACAGATGAAGGCTGTACAAAAATAGTTTGTAGTTAAAAAATTGTAAAAGCTATCTTTTCAAATTAGAACATGCTGCAGAGTATGCTGTTTCCAAAAAAATACCCCCCTGAATTTTGAAAAAGAAAGAAGAAAAAAAAAAAGAAATATAATGTATAAATGTCCACAGACTGAAAGGAAACCAAGATAACCTAACCTCCTTCCTCACCTTATTGCATTGTGATGGACTCAGGGACTTACCATAGTGGGTGTGCACAAGATTCTCTGGAAAGCAGAGGAAATTATGCCCCAGAATACATTATACCTGTCGCAGATCAAAACCATGTGTTTTAAAATAAAGGCTTTTTAACTGTATTCTTCAGCACTGCAGCGTTGAATATTAGAATCCTATAATCCAGTTGGTAAGTGGATCACAAGTCATTGGCACCGGATTGAAAAAAATGTGGAGCTGTCGAGTGCTGACTGAACTATATTGTGGCCCCTGAATACATTACTTCAGAATGGATCAAGGTGAAGGAGGAGATATAAAGAAATGGATGGCACACACTTCAGCAACAAAATTAGATAATTTATTCGGATCTCCATAATAGAAGGTGAAGGAGGTGTTGTGCGACTCTATGGGGAAAATTCACAAAAATGCGGTAAATTCGCTAGCGACGCATTCATCGCAATTCACCACACTTCGCCGCACTTCACCAGGCAAATTTTTGCCAGTCCGCCGCAAATTCACAAAAATGCAAATTTGCACTCAGGGAGGCGAAAAGTAGTGAAGTTACGCTACTGTTACTTCGTCAGGCAAAGCATATTTACGCTAGCAATGACTAAATATACTTGTAAAAGTATAACAGAAGTATATGTTACAGACACTACATTACACTACACAAGCCCAGGAAACCGTTAATAAATAAATTAAGTTGCCCTATTGCCCAAAACATGCGCTCAATGTATAGTTGCCATATGTTAGGAAATGTAGGGGGGAAGGTAACCCCCAAAAAATTACGCTATATTTCAGACTATCACCCTTAAAAAAAGTAAAAGACAGCGTTTTTTTGGGACTTAGAAAAAATTTCAAGTTTCTTTTTTTCAAACTCTATTGTATTGAACTTCACCAGGTCTGACCTGGAGAAATAAAGGTCTAGAGCAAGAGGTAGCGTTCAGTAAAATGGACATCTTAGTGAATTAGCGCAGTTACGTCCCTTCGTCAGTGCGCAACTTTGCCTGGCGTAAGGGTGCGAAGTTGCGCTAGTCTATCTACTGTACTTCCCTAGTGAATTTACGCCAGCGCCACTGTTAGTAAATTGGCGAAGTTGCGAAATTACGTCACACTGGCGAATTAGCGCTAGCATTAGACGCTTCGTGCTTTAGTGAATTTGCCCCTATGAGCCTAAGGGTGGGTTGGGAAATGGTTCCTTTTTTTAAAAAATATTTAAATACATTAATAAATAAACAAATATTTGGCTCAAATGAATGAGCTAATGTCAGGAAGGGGGTATTTTTGTCTTTTAACACAAGTAGGAGCTTCTATAGTGGTAACCCTGGAATCACTGCCTGCTAAATGCAGGGTACTTTGAGTGAAAAGTGCTCTTTTACAACATGGAAGGCAGGTTGTAAGGGCAAAAATAATTGCTGTAGCACATTTCCTTTCACAGTCTTATGAATTGCCACAGGTTTCTGCTCAATGGGGTCATGTACTTACTGCCTGCCCTATAGGAGATGATAAGGACAGTGGAGACCTGTTCTCACCGCTGATGTGGTCTGCTCCTTGCACCTGAGTTTATAGCCCGCAGGCACCAGGGCAGAACTCTTTTCTGCATACTAACTAAATGGCATGTGCTTGCTCTCCTAATGCTCTTGTACTTTTGCCCAGGGTAATAAAAACAATTACCCCATAAAGTGTGCTATAATCTGACCTTATTCTGTAGGCACAAGAGGCAAATTGGAATACATCACATACATGGTGCTCAGACATTTGTGCATAGCATCTTGTAATCATAAATGAGCCTTTTAGCCTTGATTAAGCAGCCATACCATAGGCATCCACTCTGTTATAATAACATAACAATCAGCCAGGAGTGTTGTAGCTAACAGACCTTGCTGCCCTGGGCCTTTTTTCTTGCTCCTAATCTCTTATGCCTGCCCCCACCAAAATCTAATCAACTTCTACTCTGCTTTCCTGTCAGATACCAACATCAATTATTTGCTCATTGTCAAGTCCCCACTACACTTGCCTTTTGTTGGTTAGTCACTGTCTAGGTTTGATACTAAGGCACCGTCTCTAACTCTCAGTCACTACTATAGATCAATGCACTGGTTCAAATATAAACTATTAGTAACAAATCTCTCATATGTTGTTTTACTTGATTTACACAATATTAATATCATGACATAAACAGCCTATGGCTTATAATTATGAATTTTATATTTCTTGCTTAAAACCCCCACAGAACTGCAATGCACAAATATTGTTTACATATTACAAATGCAAATGTATATTTTTTAATTTGAGAAATAAATAACGTATAATCTGAGCCTAGATGAGTATAAATAAGTGTAAGGATAAGATCATTTTATATTTCTATTTATAATAAATAAACCAGGAGAGTGTTTTCTGTCTAAGCTTATACTGACGTATGATAAGGCACTAACATAGAACCTTTTGCTAAATATTCACAAATGGGTAACAAGGACAGGCAGGTGGAAGACAGTGCCTCATGGTAGCATCCAGCAATCCAGTGTCTTTTAAATAACCTCCATTTTATTTTCTTAGGGGGATTACTCTGTGTACAGCTGTAGTTTGTTTGCCTCCTAAGGGCTAGCATTAATAAAAATGGCCCGGACACATAAAACATGAAACAATTAGTATAAAATTTGTGTAGTCAAGAGCTAAAACAATGAAATTTTATAATTGTTTTTGATAGTTATTGTAAACCTGGGAACGGCACAGCTGCATAGCACAAAGGAAGACTGCTCACACAATCTAAGGTTCCAGCAGCTGTGTGTCTTTCTTTGACAAAAGTAATAATGGTGATCCACAGCTTTCATGGAGGGATCAGTGCTTTGCACGTTTTGTTAGCATTACAATAGGTACCAAAACCATGGACTTTAATATATTTCTTCATATTGTCTCATACTGACAGCTAACATTCTCTGTCTCCTAGCACTTCAGCGCCCATGTTTCTTACCAAAATAAATATTGACTGGAGACTTTATGTGCTTCCTTGAGAAAGAGTAGCAGCACAACAATGTCCCTTCCCATTTGTTTGGGACATTTGTTATGGCTGGTGGAAGCAGGAAGCTCCTATTGTACAAGACGGCACAGTTAGGCACATGATAGTGTTCTCATTTTCAAGGACTGACACGTCATATTTCCTGGCCTTAAGTTCTCCTGGGATTTTCCCATATATGTAACTTTAATATTAAGGAATACAACATGTCAACACTTCAATAACTAATTTCATTTGCTCTTGCCAGGAACATGTGGGACCTCTTAACTTTATGAGAGAATGTCAGCGTTCAAAATGGAAAAATCTCATTCTGTGAACCTTTTATTTTGTCTTGGAAGAAAAGAAATCAATATTGTGACACAAACTATTTTAATCATCCAAGAAACTGTATGCTGTATTAATTACAGAAGTTTATCAATGAAAACCATTCCCATGTCTAAAGGCAATGGCTGCAGATATATAAGGATACATTTACTAGATCAAGATCAAGGTAAGCTCTTTGTTACCTACAATGCAGCTTGCCAATCTTATGTTGCTCTGAGGAACCAAAGGTACAATTCTTTTGAGTTCCCAGAATGGAGTCGGTGCCTCTGTCTACATCATACTAAAGGGATGGCAAGGGGCGGGCATGGGCATCCTCTTGCATGTCAATACTTTGCTCCTTACTTACAATGTGCAATGAATGATAAGCAGGTGACACAGTGCAAATATGCTCTGTACTTAACCCCAGCTTGGTGCAGCAGAAACAGTACAGCGCTCAGTTTTGCCTGGTAACATTGTGAATATGCTGTAAAATATATCCTTATAATTTCATCAGTTAGACTTGTTTATGTAATTTTTCCCACAACACACTGAAATACAATTAAAATTCTTGTAAAGAATTATGATATTAGATACAATATTAATTGAAATGCCTGGCCAGTGGCCTTTATACAGTATGTTCACAGGGCCGCCAATAGGGGTGATGGGTACTAGAGTCAGAGGTCCAATGGCAGGACCCTAAGAAATGTAAAAATGTGAATTGCATGTCATGCAGGGGGAAGAACATGGGTGGGGTTTTAACATAAACATGCTTTTTTCCATTGATCCACACTACTTTTTGGCAGGGGGCCACCCAGAGAACTCCTTGGTGACTTTTAATATCCTTAATATACACAATAACTTAAAGGGGTTGTCCACTTTCAAACAACTAGTTGTTTTCAGATAGATCACCATAAATAATGACTTCTTCCAATTACTGTCTATTTTCTATTTGTAACTGTTTTTCTAATATTGAAGTGTAAAGTGTCATTTTTCACCTTCTAAAGCAGCTCTGGAAGGGGGGGGGGTCACCGACCCCCCCCCCAACTGTTCTAAACTGATACATTTAATGGATACATTTCTTATCTTTGTCCTTGCTGAGCAGAATCTCTGGGTTTCATTACAGGCAGCTGTTAGAATTGATACAATAGTTGCTAATACTCCAGAGATGTTGCTGAGAAATGTATCAATTTAATGTTGCAAAATTGTAACAGTTTGGAGTCCGCACCTGAATTACTGAGCGGCCAGACTCAAACACCAACATTCAACTTTAAACTTAGATTTTGGAAAAACAGTATAAAATACATAATGGAAAGTAATTGAAAAAAGTCTTTATTTATGGAGAACAATCTGAAAAACACTGAACAGAAAAAAAATTCTGTGCTCCACAGTTCCCCTGTCAGTAGATAATAAAAAGTCTCTGGGTTTTTTGGACAACACACATTTTACTGCAAGTGAAAAGAACTAGGGGGTCCTAATCTAGAAATGCTAGGACTTTTCTTTCCACATGTAATATGTAGATGGGGGAGGGGGTTAAAACTGCAAAATCAGTTCTCCACCAACAGTCACAAGCAGGGGTAAAACTCTTTATGTACCAGTAAATGTAGAATCTACATGCCTGATCTGTGAAAAGGCCAACAAGGCCCAGGCCTAGGGTGGCAGGATTTTAGGGGGGCCGCATGTTACCCAACCACACTCACATTGGGCTTAGGGGTGCCCGCAATGTAAATCTAGCCCTGAGAATTGATTTCCTGCTTCAAGTGAAAAGGAACTGCAAGAGTTTGTGTATGTGACTCTTTTCAGTTAACCAACATACTCCCTTTATGCCATAACTTTTAAAAATAATAGTATATAATGTACTGTTTGCAGAGGATCCACATTTATGCCCTTAAAATTATAAATCATTAATAAAATATTGATGCGCACATCTACTAATTCCCAAACATCTTCATGATGGTGGCTATTCTACATTGTAGCTGAAAATCCAAGTCACTGAAAGTATTTAACCTTATCCAAGTGTTGGGAAACAATACTGCAGCTCATGACACATAAGATTGGCTAACAATGCCAAAATCATGCAGTACAGCTTTTCATTATTTTTAATCAGAACTGCCTCTCTTTAGGGATGATGTGAATTTCAGCATAAAAATGCTTATTTTGAGTCTGGACAAATCCCTTCTGGCTGGAAAATGCTGTCACAGAATACTACCAATAAAGGCAGGCACAAAATATGGCCAATGTGCCTTCCTTTTTCTTATATCTAAGACTGTACACACATCTAGTAGAAGGAAGAATGGAATAAGAACAATGTGTGTGGGACGCACACCCTGAGTTTAGTCGAAACGTGGGTGCTCGTGCATAAGTAGTCTATAGCAATAATGATGGCACTCACAGGATTTATGCACAAAAGGCAATGGGGATGAAAAAGAAAAAATCTTTATTGATCCAATGTTTCGGTCCCACACAGGAACATTTATCAAGGATATTTCACTGACACGTTTTCTGGCACTAATTCCTTCTACAAGTTTTTAAAAGTGTGTGAATTGAGAGAAACTGTGCTTGGGGCTACAGACAAAAGAAAGGGACATTTACATGTCTATTGATAGTGCTTCTTGTACTCAAGAGGGTAGGAAAAGTGCTCCATGGGGGATATTAAAATAATGAATATTACAAACGTTTCATATTTTTATAAAATTGCATAGACGGTCCATATCTGAACACAGATAAATTCTGATCAGGCTTTGTGTTCTGTGGTTTGATCCTTTATCTCTGTTACAGCAAAGCAAGTGTGGGAGCTGCTAAGCGAGTGTTGCATGTGTTAAGCAGCGTTAAAAACCTTAAAGGAACAGTAACATTAAAATTTTTTACAAAAAAATTCGTTAGAATAGAACGAAA
>CM044434.1:105702356-105713251 GCA_024363595.1 Xenopus borealis
TGTAGGGGTATGCTATAGACCCCCTAATGTAAGTGAGGAGGAGGAGGCTAAGCTGCTGACTCAAATAGAAAAAGCTACTGGTTTGGGTAAAGTATTGATAATGGGGGATTTTAATTACCCAGATATTGACTGGAGCAAGAGTTCTGCCAGATCAATTAATGAGAATACGTTTATAAACTTGTTGCATGACAATTTTATGGCACAGGTTGTTGAGGAGCCTACAAGAAAAAAATGCTATTCTGGATCTAGTGATCTCAAATGACCCAGAACTTACAGCAAATGTGCAAGTCATTGAACCCCTGGGTAATAGTGACCATAATGTTATATCATTTAATGTCTGGTGCAAAAAAGAAATATATACTGGGGCAACAAAAACCATGAATTTTGGAAAGCTAATTTTAGTGCCTTTAGGGCTGCCCTTCAGAGTATTGATTGGGGCATTATGTTTTCAGCTAAAACCACAGAACAGAAATGGTTATCATTTAAAATGATATTAAATCATTACTGTTCTCAATTTATTCCCTTAAGGAGTAAATGTAGAAGCTTCAACAATCATCCTATGTGGCTTAATACAGCTGTAAAGAAGTTAATAGGAAAGAAGAAAATGGCATTTAAAAACTACAAATCTGTTGGGACAGAAGCTGCGTTTGATGAATATAAACACTGTAATAAATGTTGTAAATCAGCAATCTGGAAGGCAAAAAAAGAAAATGAAGAATTAATTGTGGCGCAGGCAAAAAGTAACCCTAAAAAGTTTTTAAAATATATTAATAGTAAAAGGATGCAGGTTGAGAGTGTTGCTCCATTAAATAATGGTACCAGTATTGTTGTAACCGATACAGAAAATGCAAATGTGCTAAAGCAGTTTTTTTCTTCAGTGTATACAATAGAGTCTGAGTTCCCAGGCTTCATAGATGCACTGACTCAGCTCAATCTAGTCAGTGGCTGACTCAGGATATGATTCATAAAGCTTTAATAAAATTTAATGTAAACAAGGTGCCAGGGCCTGATGGTATACACCCACGGGTTCTAAGAGAGCTTAGTTCAGTTTTAGACCATCTCCTATTTCTGATTTTCTCAGATTCACTTTCATCTGGGACGGTGCCGATGGATTGGAGGAAAGCTGATGTCATCCCCATATTTAAAAAGGGATTACGATCTTAGCCTTGCAATTATAGGCCAGTAAGTTTGACATCTGTGGTGAGCAAATTATTTGAAGGCTTGTTAAGGGATCACATTAAAAATTTTGTCCTAGTGAATGGCATTATGAGCAGCAATCAGCATGGCTTTATGAAGGATAGTTCATGCCAGACAAATGTGATTGCTTTTTATGATGAGGTTAGTAAGATGCTGGACAGTGGGGGGGGGGCAGTAGATGTGATCTATTTGGATTTTGCCGAAGCGTTGATACCGTACCCCACAAATGACTGCTTTCTAAACTATGGTCTTAATGAAGTCGTTTGCACATGGATAGGAAACTGGCTACAGGATCGCGTACAGAGGCTGGTTGTTAATGGTATGTTTTCTACTTGGAGTAAGGTTCTTAGTGGGGTCCCTCAGTGCTCGGTATTGGGTCCACTTTTATTTAACTTGTTCATTAATGACTTAGGGGAGGGTGTTGTAAGTAATATATCAGTGTTTGCAAATGACACAAAACTATCCAGCCCACAAACTGGATATCTGGGCAGCTAAGTGGCAAATGAGATTCAATATTGATAAATGTAAAGTCATGCACCTGGGATGTAAAAATATTCAAGCCACTTATACACTTAATGGGACTGCACTAGGCAAATCCATCATGGAAAAGGACCTTGGAGTCCTTGTAGATGATAAAATTGGTTGTAGCAAGCAATGCCAGTCAGCAGCATCAAGAGCCAATAAGGTCTTGAGCTGTATTAAAAGGGGCATAGAATCACAGGAGGAGGGGGTCATTCTTCCACTTTATAGAACACTTGTAAGGCCACGTCTAGAATATGCCGTACAGTTTTGGTCTCCATCACTCAAACAGGACATTATTGTATTAGAGAGGGTACAGAGAAGGGCGACTAAGCTGGTAAAAGGTATGGAAAATCTTAGCTATGAGGAAAGACTGGCCAAATTGGGGATGTTCACGCTGGAGAAGAGGTGCTTAAGGGGTGATATGATAACTATGTATAAATATATAAGGGGAAAACAAAAAGGATAATTGCGCTCGCACTCCCTGGCCGTCCAATGTGGTGAGTCCCGGTGCTCGATGAACGGAGGTGAAGGCATGGTTTGCGTTATAAAAAGCTATGTTCACTGATTTCCGGTATGCTTGACAAAGGGGTCACGCCCCGAAACGTTGCATCTGCAAGTTAAAGAGTAAGGGTTTTGCCCTACTTTAAATATCCTGTTGTGCCGGTGAATTTTTCCCTTTCTAAATATATAAGGGGATCATATAATAATCTCTCTAATGCTTTATTCACCAGTAGGTCTTTCCAGCTGACACAAGGTTACCCATTCCAATTAGAGTAAAGAGGTTTGGCTTAAATATCCAGAAGCGGTTTTTTACAGTGAGAGCTGTGAAGATGTGGAATTCTCTCCTGAATTCATTAGATAGCATTAAGAAGGGGTTGGATGGCTTTTTAGCAAGTGAGGGAATACAGGGTTATGGAAGATAGCTCATTAAACAAGTTGATCCAGGGACTAGTCCGATTGCCTTTTTGGAGACAGGAAGGCATTTTTTCCCCTCCGAGTCAAATTGGAGAGGCTTCAGATGGGTTTTTTTTCCTTCCTCTGGATCAACTAGCAGTTAGGCAGTTAAAATAAAAAAAAAGTTAAAAAGGTTGAACTTGATGGTCGTGAGTCTTTTTTCAGCCTAACTTACTGTGTTACTATGTTACAAAACATAAAAGCTGTTAAAGGAAGGTCGTAAGATAAGTCATCTTAAAATGAAAATTGAATATATTTGTAATTCTTTAATCATTTACAAATATTATTACATCTTCACTTTGTTTCACTGAAGCTTGCCTTCAAGGCAAAGGCTGCTTTTGTCATATACAGTAGCTCTAGGTTTGTTCAGCCTATGTACACAACCACCACCCCAGCGGGAGAGTATCTCTATCTTATTTTAGTATATAAATTCCTTTTACCTAACAAGGAACAGAGCGACACATCAAAATGACATGCATTAAATGAATTGAAAGATAAAGCCAACACTCCATTCTACAGCCCAAATGATTTGTAATTCATGTTGCTTTCATTTTTATGTAGCTTTTCACTCAGAGTTATAGTCACTTTTTATTTATTTTTTTTACTGTGAACATTTTCCTTTTATTCCTTTAGCAGTTTACTGGCTTCTTTTACACAGACACTAATAAGTACTTTCAGCTCCTTTCTCTTCCTTAAATGTATTGATTTTTTGACAGCCACCTTTGTTGGTTTCTCAATATCTGTGGAGTGTTGTTTTTCATCCTCTGTTTCATCTCTTAGTTTGCCTGTAGGCTCAAGTCTAGGACATTCACCAAATATGTTCAGTTTATTCAGCCCCGTGTTTCTAAGTCACAGCAGCAGTGCCAGCGGGAATTAATGTTATCTAGGTATTTCTAAAACAGTCTGCATTATAAGAGCATTGGGAATACAGTGCAAAAATAATAGGGACATTTAATAAGGAGGTATAGTATGAAAAGCAGTCATACACTGTACCCTTTATCTTCATAAAGCTATATATATAGATATATAAAATATATCTATATATATTATACTCCTTGGAGTGCTGTCACCTGTGGATATATAACATAAATTGTTATTTTCTGTAAAAAACTAAAGTCTGACTTTTGCTTTACAAGAAATTCTTGAACAAGTATGGGGCCTGTTATGCAGAAAGCTCTGGACCTGGGTTTTTCCAGATAACGGATCTTTCTGTACTTTGGATCTTCGTACTTTATGTCTACTACCTTACGTCTTTAATGGAATCATTAAATAAACCCAGTAAACAGGTTTTGCATCTAATAAGGACTCATTGGGGGCAAATTCACTAACCTGTGTAGTTGCACCTGCGTTGGCTTTACTAGCGTTTGTCGCACTTGCCCACGTGTAGTTTCGCCAGCGCTACGCAAATTCACTAAAATGCAAAGTTGCGCTCAGGGAGGCTAATGGTAGCGAAGTTGCACTAAAGTTACTTCATTACGCAAAGCGAAGTTAAAGTATAATAGACGTACAGTATATGCTGCAGCCACTACATTACACTACCCAAGCTCAGGAAACCTTTAATAACTCAAATAAAGGTTTTCTATTGCCCTAAACATGTGCCTCCTATATATTAGGGTTGCCATATGTAAGGAAATGTAGGGGGTTTAGGTTACCCTAAAAAAAAATTCCGATCTATTTCAGCCTATCATCCTTAAAAAAGTAAAACATGCCAGCGTTTTTTTGGGACTTGGAAAAAATGTCAACTTTCTTTTTCAATCTCCTATCTATTGTATTGAACTTCGCCAGGTCTGACCCTGGCGAAGTAAAGTCTAGCGCAGGGTGTCCAACCTGCGGCCCAAGGGCCACATGTGGCCCAGCATGGATACGAATGCGGCCCAGCTTGGAACGATTGGTTCCCAAGGAAATGCCAAAATAATATAGTAATATGTCAATTTACTGTAATATCCAGGTGTCCCATTTTCCTGTTATAGCTCCATCTGGTTATCCAACTGGTATTGTAAGTTTTTTTGTGTATTTTCTTTACTTTTACAAATCCAAAGTGTTTGTGTATTTCATGTGTGCTCCCAGACAATTTTTCTATCTCCATTGTGGCCCAGGGAAGCCAAAAGGTTGGACACCCCTGGCTAGCTCAAGAGGTAACGTTCAGTAAAATAGACATCTTAGTGAATTAGCGTAACTTTGCCTGACGTAAGGGTGCAAAGTTGCATTAGTCTATCTAGTCAGTGTTGGTAAATTAGCGAAGTTGCGAAATGACGTCACGCTGGAATTCAGGAACTTTCTGAATAATGGGTTTCTGGATAACGGATCCAATACCTGTAGTCCGTAACGTTCAGTAAAATAGACATCTTAGTGAATTAGCGTAACTTTTCCTGACGTAAGGGTGCAAAGTTGCATTAGTCTATCTAGTCAGTGTTGGTAAATTAGCGAAGTACCACATTTTACAACATAAAACATTCTAGGAGTAGGAAGCTAAAAACTGTCTATTTAGACTGGCGGCACTGCATATTTCTTTTCTCCGCTGGCACATTTTACATTCCCATCATCAAAGACTGATTGCGAAAACAGATTTTTGTTTTGGAGTTTGTCACAAGAATAATATATACAGTCTGAAACAATTAATTTGTATCATTCGGTATGCGTTCTGCAGAATACCATGAGGCAGTTCCTTTGGCACTGAATGCTTAAGCAGTACTTATGGGAATAGCAGAGATACATTTGTTTCATGCTAAACATTATTATTTAGTCAGCTTTGCCGTGTGACAGGGAATTTTAGAAATGTCATTATCCATTACATGATTGCATTTTAATATTATTTGTGAAATGTGCTATCTGTAATTTCTTTGCTTTGCTACTTTATAATTTATGATCATCAAGTCTTTCCCTAAGTTCAAAAAACCCTTTGCAGACAAACTGTTTCTCATCCCTTTAAATGCAAACTATGATATCTATAGCAAGCTGCTGTCTGTGTAGATTGCTGGTTTGTCCAACAAAAGTGTAAGTTGCCCTTCGATTTTAAGCTCAATGGACAGGGAATCTCTCAACCTGAATAATGCCATACACAGGCCTGCCTATAAAAAGTCAGGGAACTGAGTGCATAAACAGATTTAAACTACATTTTTTTATTGCTTCAAAAATTCTGTGTATTTGAACACTGGCATGTAGTAATGTAATCATTTAAATTAATACCTGCTAATTTGACAGGCTAAGAAACTAATTTGAGCAGATGTGTCTCTTCATAGTCACACAATAACCCAAACATAATTTCTGTAATGACTCTGTTGAGTAGTGAGAATAGTGAGACATCCATCATTTGCCAGGCCTGCTATGGTTACTCAAGCAGTGTTAATTGACCTAATGCTATCTGAATAAATATTGTGTGAAGCATTCAAAGGTTGGGCAGGCAAATGCTGAAGAGTAAGATATTGCTGGCATGTAAGATTAGAAATGTAAAAAGCTTTCAAATGAACTTAAGAACGGTGTAAGAGTAATGATTATTCAGATGAATAATTTGTTTTATGATTTGTCTTTAAAGGGGAACTAGTGAGAAATTGAAATTTTTATATATGCTTCATCACATAGATACTTTTTAATTAGAATCAATTAAAAATTCTGTACTGTTTCTGAAATAATCAAGTTTATCTTCACGCTCCCTTTCTTAGCATCTGTTTCTCTTCATTCTCTCTTGATGCAGCAGTTGGGTGTCCAATATTACTTGACCGTTAGATCCAATATAACTTATGGGGGGCTCCTTTTGCCTACAAGATTAGAGTATTAGAGCTCACACTATTGAAATCACCAGAAATGATGTCTCTCTACATGCAAAATTTGTGCAAAAGGCAGTTATTTTGTTAGATTTTGTTTGTACTGGGATCAGTTATTTGAGCTCTAATACATCTGCTAGGAATGGAAGTCCCCCCCCCATAAGGTATATTGGATCTAACTGACAATGACAGCCAACTGCTGCATGAAGAGAGAATGAAGAGAAACAGATACTGAGAGAAAGGGTAGTGACCATAAACTTAATTATTTTAGAAACGGTACAGATTTTTTAATTGGTTGTATTTAGAAAGCTTCTTATTTCAGTATGAGGAAGATTATATTAAATGATAATTTTCGGGATCGTTCCCCTTTAATAAAAATAGGAAAAATAGTTTTAGGTGCAGGAATAAAAAGGTATGGATGCAATGAGTTTTTCTACAAAATGAAGGTATAAAATACAGAAATTGAATATAAAGAATTGGTACTCTACTGGATTCATGAAGTTCAGGCTACTATTCTCAAAAAATATAACTTGGTTTACAGGAATTGGTTCATTGCAGTATCAATGCAATGAAATGTTTACTCCATTCTTAGGGACCAGTTAATCAAAAATCATTATAGATTAACAGATGTCAACTGATCCATAATGATTAGGGGAGTTATCATTTAGAATAAGGACTTGGATTTCATTAGATCAATTCAGAACTCTTGAGATTTTCCTTTATAGAGAAAAGGGGTAGTTGCCTTCATCTCTCCATGAGTGATTATGAATGGAACGTAGAAACCTCATGCAAATCTTCAGAGAAGTTCAGTGTATACTGATCCAGCCACTATATATTATAGAACTTCATCAAAGTCTTCAGTAATGTGTTTCAGTAATACATTACTTTTTGTCTGTTTTGATAATATTTAACCTTCTGTGCTTCCTTCATTTTCTATATATACAAACAGGGCTACCATCGAGGGGCACAGTGTGGACAATTGTCCTGGGCCTGGCAAAGTTTAAGGTTAAAGGGAGGCTTGGCCGTGCTGCACTCGGAAAAGCCACCCCCCCTTTACGCAGCATTGGCAAGGTCCGAAGTGACCCGAAGCAGCAGCGCCGAAAAGACCCGGAGCGGCAGTGAAAAGACCTGAAGCGGTGGAAAGCCGGAGGAGCCGAATAGAACAAAGCTGAAGAATCTGTAATCGCCAGAGGACAAGGAAGAATACCTTCCACTGAACCCCAATTTTATTTAGTTTATTTTTCATTAAAACCCTGGCACCAATGTTTTTTTTTAATTTTATACGGGGACCTGCCCACCAATGTTTTTTTTATTTTCTATGGGGGCACCTGGCCACCAATGGCATTTTTTACTTCTATGGTGGGGGGCTTGGCCACCAATTTTTAAAAAGGAAATTCTATGGGGCCCCTGACCACCATTTTTTTTAACTTGTAAGGGGGGGCTTGGCCACCATTGTTTTTTATTTTCTATGGGGGACCCTAACCACCAATGTTTTCTAAAAAACTTTTGTGGGGGCTCAGACGCCAATGTTTCTTTTTCTAACTTGTAGGGGGGGCCCTGACCACCAATGTGACGTAACAATTATGATCTTTCTCGGAAAAGACGTATACACGTATAGAGCTGAATCGTCAGATATACAGGTAGAAACAATAGAATTCTACCTGTATTCAGTACTAACAATGGCCAATGATAAGGGTGCCTTCAAAGGCATCCAATTAAAATTTTCCATCCAGCCCGATCAACCAGCCAACCAATATCTAAATCATCTGACAATATCAGTCGGCTCATTTCCCTCCGTACACGCACCGAATATTGCACGAAAATTTGTTTCGTATGATATTATCTGTGAATCTATGGCCACCTTAAATGGGATGCAGTGAAGGCAAGGTAAAGTTCACAATACTCTGGTTCTACAAACTAAAGGAATAGCTTCTCTGGGACAAGGGAGTAATAACTGTACATACTGTCCTTTATCAAAAAAGTAGTCCAATTTCAAACAGCCCTTTACAGTGTTCATCTTTCACATAAATTCCTGCCCAAGCTCAGCAAATGACCTAAGGTCCCTATCACATTCACACAAGAAACACATTTTTTTCAGAAGTCTATTAACCTGCCTGTATTTTTTTAGAGTGTGGGAAGAAATTGCAGTGCTGGGAGAAAAAGTCACACAGACAGAGAGAACAGACAAACTGATTGCGGAAAGTGCCTAGTCTTCAACTCTGTACCACCCACCTGTATAACAGAATACTCAGTTTATACGTGTCAAGCTTTGCATTGTTGTCATGTAGTGAAATTATGAACATTTTAAGTATAAATTCCTGCACACCCTCAGGAATAACTTATGCTCATGTGATTCTAGAGTGATTGGCTCTGGCTTCCATGCTCGGTGTTATTTTTATTATCTTTTATATATACAGCACTGACATATTTACACAGCACTTTACAGAGTTTATACATTATTCTCATCAGTCCCAGCCTCACTGTAGCTATCAATCAAAAGTCCCTATTATATTCACTCAACACATTAGGGTCAGTTTCATCATGAACCCTTTAATCTGCCTTCATGTTTGTGGAGTGTGGGAGGAATCTGGAGGAATCACAGAATGGACACAGTGAATGGAAGTCCCAAGAACTGCAAAGTGTTAGCCAGAGAGCCAACGTTATGGAGACTTTTGTCTTAGGAATTAATGTACAGCTCATGTATACTGTACATGGCAACATACATGACAAACTTTGGATCCATTAAGTTTTGAAAAGAATGGATCATATCATCACAAATGGTGACTGGTTTTAATTCCGTGACCAGCTGGCTCAACTTTCTGCAGAATTCTGTAAATGTCATTTTTATTTTATTTGCAGTGCTTGTCAACTTCTTTATCATGTAAACATATATATATATATATATATTAATGTAGTAAAGATCCGCACACCATTCTTGCTTGTGTCAATCTCATGTATTTATTTTGTGCATAAATCCTGGATTTATGCACAAAATAAATACATGAGATTGACACAAGCAAGAATGGTGTGCGGATCTTTACTACATTAATGTATGCACATGCTTTGGATCCAGCACCCGATATCGACTATAGGAAGAATACCGGATTAGAGTGCAGTGCATAACGCCAATTATATATATATATATATATATAGATAGAATATGATTTTTGAAGTGGAAGAACATGTTGGATTCGGTTGAGGTTTATTTATTATATGCAGTGCTTATTAGTTAAAATGCCTGCACTGTGGCTTTTCCTTTGCTTGCATGAAGCGCATAGTTTTTTATTTAACACAAAATCAAAGTAACTACTAAATGGTGAGTAGTGCAATTAGGAAGATTTATTGGCCTCCAACGAAATACATCCCAGAGCTATCTATCAATAACTGGGTCCATGTCTTTCAGACTGTGTCCATAAATCAGCATAATCCATATACACAGTCTAGCAAATGTTCGAGTTTTCCAAGTTGAATTGCTATTTTATGTTTAAATTAAAAATCTCAGTTTTGCCATCATAGTGCGCTGTATAACACACCAGTTTGCTTTATAGTCCTAAGATAGAGCCAATATACATTCTAAAATGAGCAGAAGACATTATCATTGGCCTGAGAACAAGCTGGTTGATAGCAGTAATTTTTTCACCTTTATGATATGCTGCTTTTGTTTAATTGGGCTTTATAGGAGACCTTGTTAACTGCTGCAGCCCTCATCAGTAGCATTTTTTTTAAGTCGGTTCAGTGATCTGGAGCGCCAATTACTTTCAGTGAAAGGCTATTATCTCTCCCCTGCTGCAATAGTTAGCTGAGACCTTCATTTTGGATTCAACTTTCTATGCATTCTAATAACAGCTATATTTTTAGTTGCCATTTTCAGTTTTCAAATAACCCTTTAATTTGCAAATGTATGATCTTCCTACATTCCTTTTTTTATCTTTTTCATTCATTGTCTTACTCAAAGTGGCTCTCAATACTATAAGTATTTTATAATATTAGAAGTTTTTTTTAGGTTAGAATTACAATTTTGCAATATTTTTACAAGGTATTTGGGAAAAAACATAATCAGCAGTTTACTCCTCGACTATGAAATATCTGAAATTTTATTTCTAAAGATCTTCAGCATAATCAATTGAAGCACATTTTCATGTTGCTTTTCCCACAATATAATATACTTTCCATGAATTACAGTAAAACTATTCCTTCTGCATCTAGGAACATAGTACCAAAGTAGGCAAATCAGCACTAGTACAGAAAAGGGTGATGCTCCGTCAGCTCCTGTACCTTATCACAGATTCTGAGGTCATAGTATAGGTATGAGATCCATTATCTGGAAACACATTATCCAGAAAAAAACAAGTTACGGGAAGGCCATCTCCCTTAGACTTCATTTGAATTAAATTGTTTTTTTTTAAAAGGAAACTGTCATGGGAAAACATGTTTTTTTTTAAATGCATCAGTTAATAGTGC
>CM044434.1:105721925-105758891 GCA_024363595.1 Xenopus borealis
AACTAAAGGGTAATAAAAAGCATCTTATGCAGAGTTTACAGCATGAGCAAATAGCCTTATGTTAGTGAAGATTCAAGTCTTCCTTGTTCCCTTGTGTCTGTGACACACTATATGCACATTGTGAAATTAGCTAAGGATTGTCACATATTATACTGAGCAAAAAATAAGTGATTTGCTGTCACATGAACGTAACTTTTTACTCCAATAAGGTCAGGGTCAGAAGGGAGACTTAGGGGCTGATTTACTAAGGGTCAAAGTAAAAATTAGAATGAAAAAAATTCACATTTCAAAGTAATTTTTGGGTACTTCGACTTCAAATTTAAAATTCAAACAATCGAAAAAGGAAGTACTGTCTGTATTAAAAAAATTGAATTCGAACCTTTGCCACCTTAAACCTGCCGAATTGCTATTTTAACCTATGGGTGACCCCCTGGAACCTTTTAGGACTGTTTCTGAAAAATTTATGAAATTCAAATTTTTGGGGGGAAAATCGTGTGAATCGAACAATACAATCAAACAATTCAAAAGATTTTTATTCAATTGAAAACGGACCTATTCGATCGAAAACGGTCCATTTTTGATCAAAGAACCCAAAAATTTGATGGTCGAATTTCGAAGTTTTCTAGTTTTAGTAAATATGCCTCTTATTGTGGCCAAACGAGTGGCTCTTTCACACCATATGTCCACCCAAGGTGGGTGATATCAGTCGAATCTGAATCCCTAGGGCCAAAATATCGGATTCAAAGATGGGAATAGGAGCGGTCAGGCAGGAAAATCAAACCTGCTTGGATATCTGGATGATTTTTAACATATTGGTTGGATAGGCCCAAACAAGGGCCCCATACACAGGCAGAAAGCTGGCGAATCAGTCTAAAGGACCAAAATCTGTATCTTAAATATGCCCATGTATGGCCACCTTTAAAAGGGTTGTTCACCTTTTAGTATGATGTAGAGAGTGATATTCTTTGACAATTTGCAACCAGTTTTCCTTTTATATTATTTGTGGTTTTTGAGTTATTTAGCTTCTTATTCAGCAGCTCTCTAGTCTGAAATGTCAGCAGTCCAGTTACTAGGGTTCAAATTACCCTAACAATCATGCATTGAAGGCCAAGTGAAAATTTGCCATTTTATAACATACTAGGAGGCAGATTAATGTAGGGTAGTATTCAAATGTAAATTTTAATGTGAGATTTATCACATTTCGACCATGGAAACAATCCTAATTCGAATATTCGCCACCTGTTGAGCCATTTGGAGATATCAATAGCCTTCCTGACATTCAAGTTTTATTCATACAAATTGAATACAATTTTAATTTTCTGGTTGGAACCTATAGATCGAATATTAGCCATTTAATTTTTTTCTTAAAAAATCTAATTGGGAGTATATTCTAATAAAAAAAAATCACATGAATTCGAAATTCAACCTTTGAAGTTAACTTCAAGGTGAACCCCCACTTTAAGCATCAGCCATCTATTTTGAGTATATCATATTGTCATGACCAGATTACTCTTTAGGTAATTAAAAACATGTTTAAGGACAAAAAGATACATGATGCACTAATGAAACATGTTTCCTATATTTAACCTGATTAAATGTGTTATCCAATTTTCATATTTTAGATGAATAATGTGAAAATATTATATATGGTACAGCACAATAATCATTGCTGATTTGCAGAATGCCCTTTCAAGGTAATATCACCCAGGGCATTTCTCTTGAGCTAGTTACTATAATATGCTTCAGAATATTGTTGCTCAAACAAGGTATATGTTGCCAGAAACACAACATTTCAAGTGTTGGACTGAGAGATCTTTATGGTAAAACATGTTATGTATTTTAAATGCTCATATCGGTGCCATATTGCCATCCATCAGTGTTAGCAAATTGTACATTGCCAGCTGAACAATTATACTGCATTGTCAGTGAACTTTATAATTCTGTGTATTCTGAGTCTCTGGGGCAGATTTACTAAGGGTTGAATGTGAGGGTTAAAAAACCCTCAAATTTGACCATGGGAATAGCTGGAGAAGTAAAATCCTTTGAATTCGAATATCGAATTCGAAGGATTTTACTGCAATTCTATTAGTCGAACGTTGGAATAGAAAATATTCGATCGATAAAATCGTTAGAATCGAACGATTTTAACCATTCGATCGAATTTTTTTATTCGATCAAAAATAATGAAAGCCAATGATCTGGCGAACTAGCCAGTCGAATAAAAATTTAAAGGGGAAGTAATTCAACTGTCGAATAGTCTAATATTCTAATAGATTTTTATTCGAATTATTCAAATCATTCGATTCGATCAAATTTTCAAAATTCACTGGCCGAAGTGGTCTTCAAAAACATTCGAAAATTCGAATTTGAATCTTTTTGAAAATTCAATCGAACTTCGAATCCTTCATGTGAATTTAGTAAATCTGCCCCTCTGTGCGGGTTAGCTTGGTACACCCCCACTACATCAAAAATTTTTTTATATATACAGTACTTGTGAATTACATTTTGCTTTTTTTTATACTTTCTATTTTCTCATTGCATAGCTACTATTGAATGCTACTGTAGTTAAAAATTAATAATTTTGTTAATGAGCATAATACTGATTTTTATTTATGGACACATTTTCTCGGATCACTTGGGTTAATTACCTTTGATGCAAACTGTAAAATTGTACCAGGTTTTATTTCTAATGCACCGTTTCTTAATCAGTTGGGTGTTATAAGGTTAGTACACAGAGGGTCAGATCAAGCATAATTCGCAAACTTTTGTTAAAGAAAGAATTTACAACAACTGTATTTTTGTTATTGCCTAATAAAAATTTAGTTCCAAGTTAAAATATTGGTCAACACACTGTATCATGCACAAAAATTACAGATATTTTGTGAAAATATGTATTTTATGCATGTGTTTCTTCTATATAAGTGTGCTTTGTCTCTCTGATCCAGTTATTTTATGTTATACAATCAGATACAATGATGCTCATTTAGTTAAGCATCAATTGAATTAAAGGGGTTGTTCACCTTTCAGTTGACTTTTAGTATGATGTAGAGAGTGGTATTCTGAGACAATTTGTAATTGGTTTTCATTTTTTATTATTTGTGGTTTTTGAGTTATTTAGCTTTTTATTAAGCAGCTTTCCAGTTTGCAGTGTCAGCAATCTGGTTGCTAGGGTCCAATTTACCCTAGCAACTATGCATTGATTTGAATGAGAATATGGAATATTAATAGGATAGGGTCAGGAAATAAAGATGAATAATAAAAATCAGCAATAACAATAAATGTGCAGCTTTAGATAGGATTTGTTTTTTGAGGGTGTCAGTGACCCCCTTTTGAAAGCTAGAAAGAGTCAGGAGAAGAAGGCAAATAATTCATAAACTATAAAAAATAAATAATGAAAACCAATTGAAAAGTTGCTTAGAATTGGTCATTCTATAACATACTAAAAGTTAACCTAAAGGTGAACCACCCATTTAAACATCCTAAATATGTTACTCACCAGCCCCTTTGGAAGTTAGCCCAGTGTCCTCAAAGCAGGTGCTTTTTGTTATTACGAGTTTTGGTTGCATGAAAACCAGGTGTATTGCCAAATACAGCCTCCTATAGAGATTTAGTCCTCATAGGAGGCTACAACACTTATTTTGAACCACCCAAGAACATATTTTTTATTGTTGCTCCCCAACTTTTTTTTCATCTGACTGTTGCTCACAGGTAAACACAAAAGAACTCCACTCTAGGATATGGCTAGAACATAGGGGCAAATTCACTAAGATCCGAAAATTCACTAGCGTTAGCTTCGCTAGCATTTGCCGCACTTCGCCAGGTGAATTTTCGCCAGCGCTACGCAAATTCACTAAAGTGCGCAGTTACGCTAAGGTCGGCAAACGGTAGCGTAGTTGCGCTAGTGTTACTTCGCTAGGAAGAGCGCTGTTACGCTAGTGAAGCCTAATTTGCATACGGAGGGAACTTTAAGTTATAATAAAAGCCCAGGAAACCTTTAATAAAATAAATAAAGTTGTCCTATTGCTCTACATGTGCCTCCTGTATAGTTTTGTTGCCATATGTTAAGAAATGTAGGGGGGAAGGAGGGTAACCCCCCAAAAAAATATTGATTTTAGGGGCAAATTCACTAAAGCGTGAAGCGTCTAACGCTAACGCTAATACGCCAGCGTTTTTTTGGGACATAGAAAAAATGTTACATTTTTTTTTTAAACCTCCTATCTATTGTATTGAACTTCTAACGTAAGTGGTAACGTTCAGGAAAATGTTCATCTTAGTGAATTTGCGTACTTAAGATCCTTCGTCAGCGCGTAAGGGTGCGAAGTTGTGCAAGTCTATCTACTTGGCTAGCGTCAATTCACCAGAGCCGTTGTTAGTGAATTTGCGAAGTTACGATTTGACGTCACCCTGGCGAATTAGCACTAGCGTTAGACGTTTCGTGCTTTAGTGAATTTGCCCCATAGGGTTGATATAGTCAAGGAAGGAGTAGTTAAATATGACTGAAAATGACAAAAACCCCAGAAACTGCAGCAGCTGAATGTAAGTTATTGTTATCTCACAGGCTGTATTTATTTCCAAATTAATTAGTCTAGCAAAGGTAAAACAAGATATTGTTAGGCTTTGGTACCTCTTGTTTTAATAATTAAGGGTTTTGGTGAGATGGTTTTTCCCCATGCAAGCATATTGTGCCTTGCAAAGAGGTCTCAGGTTGTTTACTTCCTATCATTGTCCTCTAAACTACTTTAATATTTTTAGTTTGGTTTAAAGCAACTTTCAGGATGAGCTGAGGGGTATGCCTAACTAATGTAGTAAAATTATTGTTTAGGAGTGTTTCTTTTTTGTAGAACCATATCTTCTAGCAACTCTATTAAAGGCATGTGACCACATGAACTTTTGGCATGCATTTCACTATAAAATGAGGTGTTTGGCTTCCAAGAGCAATTTTATGAAGCAGT
Organism: Xenopus borealis; assembly: GCA_024363595.1. Classification (NCBI taxonomy): domain Eukaryota; kingdom Metazoa; phylum Chordata; class Amphibia; order Anura; family Pipidae; genus Xenopus; species Xenopus borealis. The sequence continues at coordinate 105,726,878 of CM044434.1, forward strand.
CTAATGTAATAACTACTATCAATCTTAGGATATTAACTGTTCATCCTTGGTTTAGTACAAAACACTACAGTACCAGACTGTTTTTCTTTTAGACAGACAACTTCTAGAGATATAAAATTAGCTTACGGCAAGGACATTCTTCTCCATTCAACATCTGCAATGTTAGAAAATAATATGATAATCCTCCTTCATTTTACTTTTTTTTTCTTTTATATAAGAAAAAATAATTTAAATTGGAATCTGTTAGACAAGAACATCATTTATTTTATTTGTTAATGCTAGTACTTCTTCTGCATCACACACTGTATTTATTACCTAAATGCTTGAAGACATTTTCCAATTGTTTTTTTTTTTGGTCAAAACTCTCAAATTCAAATTGTGAATTATCCAAAATCGAGTTTTAATTCGAATTTCAAGATTTATTATACTGTGGCCCTTTAAGAACTCAAATTCGACTTTTCACCACCTTAAACATTCCAAATTGCTATATGGATCAGTGAGAGTGGTCCAGGGATCATTTTGTGATGTTTGCAGCCTTTCTGACATTCACGTTTTTTTCGGATAAAAAAACTTGACTTACGTTTTTTAAATTCAATTTCAGTTGTTCTAATTTGAATTGAATTTGATTTGAGTTTTCTAGTCGATTCAATTCACCTGAGCTGAGAAAATTAGATTGTATTTATTAATAAATTTTGATTTTAAGTTTATGGGAGTTTTAAAAAAACGATAAATCGTGCCTCCTAATGTGCACCTTTTCAGAATTTATTTTTTTTATTCTTTTCTCCACACCAAATCCCACCCCTCAATATGTCTAACCATTCCTTAGGAAATTATATTACAAGATGATTGTCAACAGAAAAAAAATGAGTTATTAACTATGGTCATGACTTTGCTGAAAAAATTCAAAATATTCAAAAAATTCAATAGATTTTGTTCCTTTCTGTCTGTTCTAATCTGTAGCCTATGACCACTTCTATGTCTGTCTTTGGGCAATATATAGAATTCTCTAGAACAAACTCAAAAATAAACAGTTAAGGGACCACACAGTCAAATTATGAATTTCCAGTGGGCAAAGGTTTTCAGACAATACTATACCAAGCTATATCAAAGTAGGTACAACAACAACACCCCTTCCAATTTTACAGATCCTTATTATAATTGTATTCTAATTTACTAATTCTTATTATAAAGGACATGGAAATTATCTAGCCCTACATTCCTTAGCAGCTATTCATTAGCAGCTAGGACCTGGGGCTTTCTGGATAAGAGTTATTTCCGTAATTTGGATCTCTATACACAAAGTTTACTAGAAAATCATTTAAATATCAAATAAACCCAATAGGATTGGTTTGTCTTCAATAAAGATTTCTTATATCTTAGTATTTTATTTTAAAAGGATTTAATTTTTTTTTTTTTAATTATAGAGTCTATGGCATATGGCCTTTCAGTAATTCAATACCTTTTCGGGGGAAAGAGTAATTAAGTAATTGTAAAGTTTAAGTAATTGTAAAGTTTTATTATGTGGCCACTTAGATCTGTGTTCCAATATGGTCCAACCTATATTTTCTTAGGTTCTTAAGTTGCCCCCCCCCCTTGTTAAGAATCCACTAACATTACAGATTTAGAGATTCTATGTCTAGACTTAGCAAAGATAAACTTCAGAAATGTTAACTGTATGTCCTTGGTGAAGGTAGCAGAAGTGTCTGCAAGGTTCTATAAAAATAAAAAGTTGTGGCCCCAAAAGATGGGAGAATGGCCATCCTGTAATACAGAGCTTTCTGTATAAGTGATTTCCTGATAACGGATTCCATACCTGTACTAGCATGTAAGTTATTCTTTTTAATGCGCTTAGAAGCTATCAAAGTCAAATGACTGTGAAGCACATAATTACTTTGGCACTCATTTCGATCTAGTGTTTCAGAATAGTCTGTAACTGCTGACCTTTTATTTTCCCATTGCTTAATTGAAGCAACTGATGTCTTGATGAGACATAAAGATGAGGGGGGGTGTTGTTCAGTGAACCTTTGCAGCAGAAGAATTGGAGAAGTATGGGACAGTGAGTAAAATACTGCATGTTTTAGATGTGAGAAAGTTAGGGCATAATGATGGATTGTAAGTGATAAGACAGGGTAGAATTGTATAGGAGTAACAGAGCTGTTACTAGAAAGAAAGATTTAACTCATCAGTTGCCAAAGAATGGGTGAAAATAATAAAGCAAAAGAAAGCTTGTCATTGTGCTTAATGATCAATACCAGTTCCCTGTGCACCAAGAAGAAAAACAGTGTAAGACTAATGGCTTCCCCAGTGATGATCAGATAACACACATTCTTCCAGCTACTTGTATCCAACCCACTTAAGGGCTAGAGCAGACGGGGAGATTCGGGGGCATTTTGTCGCCTGGCGACTTGTAGCCGCGACTTGTAGCCCCCGAACCTCACGAATAGACAGGTCCTTAGGCGCACCGGCGTTACTTGAAAACGCCTGCGCCTATTCACACGCAGCGGCGCGATTTGTGGAATCGCTCCAAATTGATGCTCAGGTTCATCTTGATCTGATGAACTGTGTGCAAGTACTAATTACAGGGACACTTAGCAATCCTGGAATTAAGACCTGTCTTGAATAGATGATACTCTATTGTGTTGCACCTAAACACAATTGATTAGCAATGCTTACGTTGTTATTTGCGTGTCCATACAGGTTAGTTGCACAAAGAGGTGAATGCAACTTTTGCAGATAGCTGCAAATATTTATGCATTTGGGGTAAAGAACAATGGGAATTTGCACCTGACTTTTTTACTTGACTTAACTTGAATCAAGCATTTTTATTGTTTTACTTGTATTAAATTTACTGTTTTGGGGACAATGGATTGTAATGGGAAATTAAAGTTTGTTTCATTAAAGGACCAGTAACATCAAAAAATGAAATTCTTTTAAAGTAATAAAAATATAATGCAGTGTTGCCCTGCACTGGTAAAACTGCAGTGTTTGCTTCAGAAGCACTACTATTGTTTATATAAATAAGCTGCTGTAGCCATGGGGGCAGCCATTCAAAGGAGAAAAGGCTCAAGTTACACAGCAGATAGCTCTGTAGAACATAATGTTATCTGTTATCCATTACTTATCCTGTGCCATGTAGCCAATTTTCTATTTCCTCCATTGCTACTCAGCAGCTTGTTTATATGAACTATAGTAGTGTTTTTGAAGCAAACAGACCAGTTTTAACAGCGCAGGGCAACACTACATGATACATTCTTTACTTTAAAACACTTTAATTTTTTGGTGTTACTGTCTCTTTAACATGCCTCCAAATTATTTTAGCATCTAACAGGCCCGGACTGGCAATCTGTGGTTTCGGGTAAATGCCAGATGGGCTGCTTGCTTTGAAATGTAAATGTGCTGCTTACCTAAAAATGCAAATTAGGTCTGTCTTTAATATGTAAATGAGCCAATCACTTTAGAAATGTAAATGAGCTGTCCGTAATAGCCAGCCACAGCTAAGCCGATGCCTGCATCTGTTAGTACTCATACCTGTACTGGCCTATGGGAGGAACTTCTGACCAACTTCAGTTACTAATATTAGAGTTGCTTGCTATATACCCAATCCCTTATGATTATGATAGGTATGTTGGCAACAGGAGGATCCATGCTCAGAGAAATCACTTCAGCCTGTATATAGAATATTGTGATATGTAGCATTAATTGCATGAGACAGACTAGTTTATTCAAGTATGCCACACTTTGGCCCTGTGATATTAAAGTTCTGTTATCTGCACGGGTACATGGTCTAGCTGGGGGCACACAAAGGAAAATTTAGAATATAATGTATGTATAGGGCCACTAATCCATCAGATAGAATAGTTGTGATAGAAACTAGGGTGAGATATTTGTTGCAAGGGCCAGTTCCAGCACATAAGGTGTATAATATTGCTGGGGATTATATGGTAATGGACTCTTAAAATATCTATAAACACTAGTTCTAGTTAACCTTGGGGTTGGAAATATATATCAAGCTTTGGTGCGCGTGAATACAAGGGCTGCTTCAATACTTTTGTGAGGGCTGCTTTTTCCTCCCAGTCTGGTCCTGGCATGAACCTTTTATCTTGGTCATTTCCTTAAGAAAGACAACCTACAAAATGCAAATTATTCCCCCAATCAATTTTTATTCCAGAAGCATGACATTATAACAAAAGTACACATTTTTTGTAAGAGTAGGATAATAATAGGAAAAATCACTTTTAATTAGGCATGAAATATTAATCCAGGCACAATGCAGGGATTTGTGAGCCAGGTTTGGCATGCTTTTAAAGCTTGTGCAAATAAAGATGAAAGCATTGGAACCTGTTACTTTCTGTTCTGTGCCATGGCTAGACTTTATCATTAGCTCTGTCCCAATGAGAATTGACAGGCATGTTGTTTACTATGACACTGTCAGAATTATGGTGTGCTAAGAATTGAAATTATTAAATTAAATTAAGCAAAATTATGTACTTACCATTTAGTTTGCTCCAATATGTTCTCTATGTGTTCAAGTCTACAGTCGAAACAGAGACAACATTTTAATCTACTGCAGGGTGATGCCAATAATCAGAGAAAAGAAATTGTGACTTCAGGAAATAATTTAACTGTGTGGAATGCTCTCCCTTCAACTGCAACAGACAATTATATACATAATAAAAAGGCTTTTAATTTAAGCCTACATTGGATGTTACCTCAAGCATGCTGGTGTTTTATTTTAGGATACCCATATTGCATGGTGAGATTTTGTTGATTAAAATGGAAACACACTGTTATTATTTTTACAGCAATTAATTCTAAAAAGATATGATTATAATCAGAAAGCTATCATATGTATTAGCTTTGCTATTCTATACAATTTTATACTAAAGTAAAAAAAAAAATAGTAATGCCATATTCTAATCTCATAATTTACCTCTTTTTGTTCAATTCCATTTTATTTTATTTGCAGGGAGTGTTTTAATGGCATTTTAGTTGATGTTCTAAAACTGCACTGTGTCAAGTTTCAGATGGACCAGGTTACACGTAGTGATGAAGCTCCTAGCAAAAGTTAATAGTGATACTCCAGCAAAATTGAAATGCATTGAAATCCATTTCTGAAAAGAGCAAATAGATTTTTTATATTTCATCTTGAAATCTGACATGGGGCTAGGCATAATGTCAATTTCCCAGCTGCCCCAAGTCATGTGACTTGTGCTCTGATAAACTTCAAACGCTCTTTACTGCAAGTTGGAGTGATATCACCCCCCCAGCATTGCACCAATGATAAGAACAATATAAAGGCAGCAACGCAATATAGCCCCTCATATGTGCTCCATACCATTGGCCTGTAGAGTTGCCACCTTTTCTGGAGAAAAATACCGGCCTTCCTATATATTTAGCTTTTTTCCCTATTAATAACATAGGGATCTACCATGAAAAATACCGGCCAGGCCGGTAAAATACCGGCCGGGTGGCAACCCTACTGGCCTGTAGACTAAAAGCATACATGATTTGCCAGTGTGCATCCAGTCTACCCTCATATTTCATAGTTTAAATCTTCCATCCCCTTTACCAGTTAAGTTGCATTTCATTAAAGGAGAACTAAACCATAAAAATGAATATGGCTAGATATGAACTTAAAGAACCAGCCTAAAAGTTCAGCGCTGCAGTAGTACAGGTATGGGACCTATTATAAAGAATGCTTGGGACCTGGTGTTTGCCAGATAACAGATCTTTCCGTAATTTGGATCTTCCTACCTTAAGGGCTGGTGCAGACAGGGAGATTCTGTCGCCTGGCGATTAATCGCTGGCGACAATCTCCCCAAACTGCCTTCTCCCTGTCTGCCGCCTGTTTAAATTAAAAAGCGCCAACGCCAAAACACACGCGACGCGAATCTCCCTGTCTGCACCCAGACTAAATCTACTAGAAAATCATGTAAACATTAAATAAACCAAATAAGCTGGTTTTGCTTCCAATAAAGATGAATTATATCTTAGTTGGTATCAAGTACAAGCTACTGTTTTATTATTACAGAGAAAAAATAAATAATTTTAAAAAATCTGGATTATTTCAATATATTGGAGTCTATGGGAGATGGCCATTCTATAATTTGGAGCTTTCTGGATAACGAGTTTCTGGATAAGGGATCCAATACCTGTATTGATCCAGGCCTTTCAAAGTTGTCACAGGAGTTTATCATATTGAATTTTGATAGGAAATTCTGTGCCTGAAAAAGCCAGAATTTGTTAAAATTTTGCCTGAAAAGCCGGAATTTCCAGCAAATTCCAGTGCAGACCACAGAAATTTCCAAATAGGATAGGGACCTCTCCCATTGACTTATATACAACCTTGGCAGGTCTGAGATAGCATTCCTCCCGATATTGTAATAGCAGGCACAGTGAGAACAGTAGTCCTTGGCCCGGTTGATTTCTAGTTTAAAGGGAGGTTAGGCCGTGCTGCATTTCCTGGATTAGCCAGCCCCCCTTGAAAAGGCACTAAGGCAGCCATATTAGCCAATGCTGCAGAAGGGAGCCTCAGCAGTAGAAGGGAGCCTCAGTAGTAGAAGGGAGCCTCAGCAGAAGAGAGGGAGTCTCAGCAGTAGAGAGGAAGTCAAAGAATCTGCTGTCACAGAAGAGAATGAAGAAGACTGCCAACTGAGGAGCGAGAAAACTGCTCACTAAACTTTAACGCTAAATTTCATGAAAAACAATTGCATTTTTCTTTTTTATTAAAAAAATGTATTGCTACTTCAGGCACGGGAGCCATTATTCCATAACCCATTATCCAGAAAGTTCTGAATTACAGAAGGGCCGTATCCCAACATTTTATCCAAATAATCCAGTTTTAAAAAATGATTTTTCTTTTTCTCTGTAATTATAGATAGTTTATTTAATGTTTACATAATTTTCTAGTAGACGTAAGATATGAAGATCCAAATTACAATTTACATTGCACAATTATCCATTATCCTGAAAAGCACAGTTCCTGAGCATTCTGTATAACAGGTCTCACACCTGTACTTTATATTTTCACTTGGCTGCCTGCCTATGCAAGCTTCGCTATTCCATTCCATCCCTTCACTGTGCTAGACCAAACTATTCCTTCTATATTTCTCCCTTAATTCTAAACATGATTGTGGGAACATTTCCAAGTGCCAATCTCCAACCAAGCACCTGCACTATTGCCAATGTCCAGATTAGATGTTAAATTGTTTTAAAGTAATACAAATATAAAGCAGTGTTGCCCTGCACTGGTAAAACTGCAGTGTTAACTTCAGAAGCACTACTATTGTTTATATAAATAAGCTGCTGTGTAGCCATGGGGGCAGCCATTCAAAGGAGGAAGGCTCAAGTTACATAGCAGATAGCAGATAAGCTCTGTAGAACATAATGTTATCTGTTATCCATTACTTATCCCCTGCCATGTAGCCATTTTCAATTTCCGCCATTGCTACATAGCAGCTTGTTTATATGAACTATAGTAGTGTTTCTGAAGCAAACAGATCAGTTTTAACAGCGCAGGGCAACACTACATGATAATTTCTTTACTTTAAAACACTAACATTTTTTGGTGTTACTGTTCCTTTAAAAAGCCAGCTCGATTGCATTTACCACAATACTCCCTGGCCAAATTGCTTCAAGAACACACATATAGCAAAATGTGACCTCTATCAGAGTAATAACGTTTGGTCTCTGTTAGATGCCATGTACTGCAGTTGTTAAGCAGGCCATAGACGCAAAGATACCATTGTACAATTTTCAGGCCGTTTGTGGAGTGTCCTGATATTTCTCGTACTATGGAATTTGGTTGCTCAGTCAATCAGACAAGTTAAAAGATTTATATTGGCTACTGATAATTTCTCTGCATATATTGATTGACACTACTATTTGTCAGGCATAACTTTTATATGATTGCTGTCTGCCAATTAAACTACTTTATATTTAGCTGAATGCTTAGTTGCAGGTCGGAAGATTAGCATGGGTGATAGTTCATCTGACTAGGCTAGGAAAGGCTATAAGCTGCACATCTAACGTCAGTTTTAGTTCTGCTCTGATCCTATGCTTCTGATATAAGCTACCACTGAGTGTGCTTTAGACACGGTGCTTCTCATTAAATAACATTAGGAGTGGAGGCAGGTGGAAAGGGGCATTAAAGTTTTCACCTCCCTGCGTGCCATTGGCCACAAATAGATACTCAACAATGACACAATAACAACTTTCACTCATATTCTAGAAAACATAATTCTCTTAAACAGACTTCCCAGACTCAAAAAGTTGGTTAAATGAAGAAAGCTACTTGTAAGAAAGATAAGTAGAATCAAGACCGCAATAAGAAATCCCAAGGCCATGTACAACAAAACTTCAAACTCAGAGCCGGGACACACCGGCCAGGTGCCCTAGGCAACATGGCTGGCTTTGCCGCAGGCTGAGTGCGCGCATGTGTGAGGCAACACCAACGAGCATGCGTGCAAGAAGACACGGAGAGTGGACTGGACATGGGGTAGGCGACAGAGCAGGTACATGCCTGGCCTCCCGCTTTGCGCCCTAGGCACATGCCTACTCTGCCTACCCCTTGGTCAGGCCCTGTTCAAACTGGTCACAGGGGGTCACATCTTGGAAAGAGTCTGTGACAATCACATGCTTAGTGGGCTCTGAGCAGCTGTTGAGAAGCTAAGCACAAAACGAGGTTTGTCTGTAATATAAGCTGCTGCTACAAGGCTGATTATTACATTCTGATGCTCTATGTTGCACTGGTTTCTGTTCTGCCATGTAGTAATTATCTGTATTAACTACAAATCTTATATTGTAACACTTATTTTCTATATGTACTCTATATTGTGAGTCGGTCCCTAAGTTCAGTAAGGAGATGAGGAGCTACTGGGGCATCTTTGGAGACACTAATCTTCCCTGCAAATGGACTGTGGTTGCTTGTACTGAAGCCCAAAACATAATGTACAACATGTCTAGCCTACCTCTTTAGTTTAATTTTTATTGTTCTTTAAAAAAGTCTTTATTCACCTCTTCTTCGGCTGTATTAGCCAACTTTGGTTCCATTCGACGGCTTGCTGACGGAAAGGGAGGCCCGACTACTTCAAGGAGTGCAATGCCGGTACGGCTCTTCCCCCTGACGGTGGCCCTGGGAAGAACCTTGGTGCTGTCCAACTTATTACATAAAGTGGGTTAATTGTATGTCATACAACATGTTGGAGGGCCAAACTGATTTAAAGGAGAATTCAACCTGTAATAAAAAAAAACCTGGGTAGACCCCCCCCTCCCCCCCAGGCTTCCTTTCCCCCTGGGCAAATGTCCCTAATTTTTTTACATACCACTTCTGCAGATTATGACCAAGGGAGTTCATGGGCACATCTTTCTTCTGTCTTTTTCGTAAGTAGACCGGTGTTTTTGGGTGCAAGCACAGTTGGAGGAAATTTCCGGTCCAAACAAATGTGCATGCGCTGCAAGTAGGGTTGCCACCTGGCCGGTATTTTACCAGCTTGGAAGGTATTTTTGATGGTTGATCCCAATGTTATTAATTAGGGATGCATCGAATCCACTATTTTGGATTCGGCCGAACCCCCAAATCCTTCCCGAAAGATTTGGCCGAATACCGAACCGAATCCAAACCCTAATTTGCATATGCAAATTATGGGTGGGAAGGGGAAAACATTTTTTACTTCCTTGTTTTGTGCCAAAAAGTCACGTGATTTAGCTCCCTGGTCCTAATTTGCATATGCAAATTAGGATTCGGATTTGGTTCAGCCAGGCAGAAGGATTCGGCCGAATCCGAATCCTGCTGATAAAGGCAGAATCCTGGCCGAATCCCGAACCGAATCCTGGATTCGGTGCATACCTATTATTAATAGGAAAAAAAGATAAAAAATATAGGAAGGCCAGTATTTTTTTCAAGAAAAGATGGCAACCCTAACTGCAAGTCACAAATTTTTCAGTAATTCTCAAGACTTTCAGTGCATGTGCAGTGGTTCGGGACCGGAAATTTCCTCCAACTGCGCATGCGCCGAAACTTATGAAAAAGACCGAAGAAAGAAGATACATATATAGGAAGGCTGGTATTGTTTTTCCAGAAAAGGTGGCAACCCTCCCTAAGTGTGGGTGGGGTTGCCACCTGGCCGGTATTTTACCGGCCTGGCCGGTATTTTTGATTGTTGATCCCAATGTTATTAATAGGGAAAAAACTTAAATATATAGGAAGGCTGGTATTTTTTTGTAGAAAAGGTGGCAACCCTAAGTGTGGGCCGTAAAAATCCTTTGAAGGGCCACATCCTGACCATGGGCACCCAGTTGGACAGCCCTGTTCCAACCCACCTGTGAATCACTGGTGAAAATTAAGTAAAACTCCCTTTTTTTTTTCTAAGGCACTCCAGGTTTTGGGACTGAAAAGCTGAAGTATGATTATTATTTTAACACACAGGGACATTTAAAATGGCTTCCTTTTTTTCCAAATAGTAGGTGTTACTGCTGGAAATATCAGTTTCATATTTTCAAATCTTTTTTTTTTCAACAATACACCTGCAACTGGCAGCATTAGCTTTCAATAGCAGAAAGAATCACTGCAGCCGCATTACTTCGAAAGTAATAACGCAAGACTTTTCGATTTACTACTTCAGTATATTTAGGGCAGGAAAACACGGGCGTTTTGGACCTGCGCTCCCCTGCGTTGCGTTTGGCTGTGCTCAGCCGCAGGGGAGCGCAGGTCTAGACGCACCTCATTTTGTTCAATGAGGTTGTACCCACGAGACACGTGTAAGCGCCGAACGCAGATTCAGACGCAACATGCTGCATTTTTCCTGCGTTTGGCGCCTACATGCGTTCGTGTGAGTACAGCCCCATTGAAAATAATTGAGTGCGTCTATACCTGCGCTCCCCTGCTGAACGCAGCAAAACGGAACGCAGGGGAGCGCAGGTAAAAACGCCCGTGTGTAAGGGCCCTTATACTTGCAAATATATATTTATAATGAAACGTAAACAAAGGATTTAAAATCGATTTTTGGTCTGGATGGAATGAATTTTGGTCCAGTGCTTTTGTAACGTTGCTGATTAGGTTGGCGTTTCTAATCCACTGCAGTGGCATCTCGGGAAAACGCGCTCACAGCACTTTTGGCCTCTGCTGCGCTTTTGACGCATGCGCATTGAGTTAGTAGACGGCATTGTGGGTCAGGAGCTTAGTGGCGTAGGGCAGAGCTTCCGCCATCTTGTCCTCGTCTGCAGGCTGTGGTGCCCAGGCCGCAAGGCAAACCTGCTGCTATTTTCCTAGTGTTATGGGCCGTTCCCGGAGCCGTAGCTCTTCTCGATCAAAACATGCCAAAATCGGCAAACATAACAAAAAACGGAGCCGTTCCCGAGAGAAGGAACGAGTTAGAAAACGCTCAAAGTCAAGGGAGAGTAAGAGGAACCGGCGCCGGGAGTCTCGCTCTGGGTCCCGCTCGAACACCGCTTCTCGGAGGGAAAGAGAGAGAGCGGCATCACCGCCCGACAGAATCGACATCTTCGGGCGCACAGTGAGCAAGAGGAGCAGCCTGGACGAGAAACAAAAGCGGGAGGAGGAGGAGAAGAAAGCGGAGTACGAGAGGCAGCGTCGGATGTGAGTATGCGGCGGGCCATGGGGGTTGGGCTGCTCGTGTGGGATAGGAAAGTGCTTAGTGTTGCAGGCCAAGAGGCGTGAGGCAGGTAAGGCCCTGCAGGTGCCCGACGTGTGATGCCTGGGATTGCCCTGTCATTCCTTTACACTTGTGTTCCTCCGCGCTGCACTGGTTTGTGTGTAGTAACAAGTAGTGCAACATTGCTGTCCCACGAATGTGCTTTCCTTCTGCGTGTGGCTCTGCTAAAGGATGATGTGGCAGCTGGAAATCCCTTGTTCACACATGGAAAGCCAAAACTAAAGCTGCATATCCTACACCAAAAAAAAGCTTTTAACTCCCTTACACTAATCATGATGGGCTCTCTGTTTGCTTGCTCCCTTGCTTAAAGGAGAACTAAACCCTAAAAAGCAACATGGCTAAAGATACCATATTTTAATATACTGAACGTATTGCAGCAGACTAAAGTTTCAGCTTTTCAATAGCCGAGATGATCCAGGACTTCAAACTTGTCACAGGCGGTCGCCATCTTGGAAAGTGTCTGCGACATTCGTATGCTCAGTGGGCTCTGAGCAGCTGTTGAGCTAAGCAGAAAATGAGGTTTGTCTGTAAGCTGATGCTACAGGGCTGATTATTAAAGGGACTCTATCACAATTCTTAGCCTGTAGTTTTTATTGCTACATTACACGGTTTACACTGCAAATAATTCATATAACAAACAAGGGAAAGTTGCTTTCACCACTAATTTTTTTAAAAAACCTTAAGCAGGGGGGGGGGAGGGTGCAATGAGGTTCTGACCACAAAATTCACATAGACAAAAACAAGAGATCCTCTGCACTCAGCCCATTATCAATATATTAATTAAGGGCATTGAAACATTTTGTGCCTTAAAGGGATACTGTCATGGAAAATTTTTTTTTTTTCAAATGCATCAGTTAAGAGTGCTGCTCCAGCAGAATTCTGCACTGAAATCCATTTCTCAAAAGCGCAAACAGATCTTTTTATATTTAATTTTGAAATCTGACATGGGGCTAGGCATAATGTCAATTTCCCAGCTGCCCCAAGTCATGTGACTTATGCTCTGAAAAACGTCAGTCACCTTTTAATGCTGTACTGCAAGTTGGAGTGATATCACCCCCCCCACCCCCCGCAGCCTAACAACAGAACAATGGGAAGGTAACCAGATAGCAGCTCGCTAACACAAGATAACAGCTGCCTGGTAGATCTAAGAACAGCACTCAATATTAAATCCCCATGTCCGGCTGCGTACTATTCAGTTACATTGAGAAGGAAAAACAGCCTGCCAGAAAGCAGTTCCCTCCTAAAGTGCTGGCACAAGTCACATGACCAGGGGCAGCTGGGATATTGACAAAATGGCTAGCCCCATGTCAGAATATAAAAAAATCTGTTTGCTCTTTTGAGAAATCGATTACAGTGCAGGAGTCTACTGGATTAGCACTATTAACTGAATGTTTTTTCCATGACCGTATCCTTTTCAGCTACTAAAAATGCCTTACCCTTTAAACAAAACGGATTGTTTGTCCATATATTGCAATATATTTAAGCTGGCCAACTACATGAAAGTCATCCCATATCTCGCCAGTCCTACTCTGAATTTGCTTCTGATTAATTAAGAATTCTATTGCTTCATTATACATACAGATATGGGATGACTTTGACTTAAGGTGGCCATACACGGAGAGATCCGCTCCTTTGGCAATCTTGCCAAACGAGCGGATCTCTCTCTGATATGCCCTCCTGGAGGTGGTTGATATCGGGCTAATCCGATCAGAATGACATGGATACGGGCGACTGAATTTTTATTCCTGCCCAATCAACATCTGGCCGGACGTTCGGCCAGATATCGATCGGGAAGGGCCGTCGGAGGGCCGATAAACTGCTGACTGTCTGTATCTTTTATCTGCCCGTGTATGGCCACCTTTAGTTGGCCAGCTGGCATACATTGCAATATATGGACAAACAATCCGTTTTTTTTTTTTAATAAAGGGCAAGGCATTTTTAGTAGCTTAAGGCACAAAATGTTTCAATGTCCTTAAAATGGGTTGAGCGCAGTGGACCTCTTGTATTTGTCTACTGCAAATAATTCACGCTACCATATAAAATGTAATTCATGAACCAGCAAGTGTGTGTTTTTTTTTTTTTTTGCCGACTAATCGCCTCTTCTTCGGGGCGACAATCTCCCTGAACTACCTTTCGCCTGCTAAAATGAAAAATCGCATGCATCAATGCACTCGATACACTTCGGTTATGGAAGTTGCCTGAAGTTTTCTCGTGAGGCAACTTTGCGCGACTTTGAAAATCGAAGCGCCGCGATTGCCATTGCGCTGACGTTTTCTCATTATATCAGGGGGAAGGCAGTTGGGATAGATTGCAGCCCCGAAGAAGAGGCGATTAGCTGCCAGGTGACTAAATCTCGCCGAATCTGCCCATGTGCCATTTCCCTTACGATGGAACTTCTTTCTGCCAGGCTGATTCTCTTAATCAATGTGAAAATTCGATGTGGCTCACCAGATTCTTTTTTGGCGTGGTTCCACGGGTTATCCTGTGTCCGATATCCCAAATATTCGATAAAGATAAAGTTTGTTTGTGGAACAAATCCATAGGCAGTAGTCTTGTCTGCAATGTACTTTATTGGGGCACAGAGGTACACAACATGTTTCGGGCGGGTGCCCTTTGTCAATCAATGTAACAATGTGTTACAGTGGGACTTTTACTAACAGGTGCTGTTCTTCTATCTACCCGGAGCTGTTATCTTGTTAGGGGGCTGCTATCTGGTTACCTTCCTTATAGTATTGTTGTTAGGCTACTGGGTGGGGGTAGGGGGTGATATAAATCCAACTTGCGGTAAAGAGTTACTGAAGTTTATCAGTGCACAAGTCACATGACTGGGGGCAGCTGGGAAACTTGTCAGATTTCAAAATTAAATGTAAAAAAATCTGCTTTTTTTTTTAAAAAAAAAACTAAAAATTCCCATGACATCCCTTTAAATTCTGATGCTAGCTGAATTAGTTTCTGCACTGCCATGTAGTAATCTATAAGTACTTTCTTCCTTATATTGGGACTTTTATATTTTAAGTGTTTTATTTATTTCCGAGTCAGTCCCTAAGCTTCATAAGTGACAGCAGCACAGAACCTGTGCAGTGAATCAGCAGAAATGAAGATGGGGAGCTACTGGAGAATTTTCAGAGGCACAGATCTTTACTGCTAAAGGGCTGTGGTTGCCTTGGGCTGGTACTGAAGCCAAAAGCATGTGTAATATTTCTAGCTGCTACTTTAGTTACAGTCCAGAAGCATGACCAAACATGCACTGTAAGGTCCTCTAATTGGGCTAAAGATTTGCTCTTTTTAAGACCTTTGCCAATTTGGCCACCAAGGCCAAATTGTGATTATCTGATAGATTAACCCCCGCGACTGATGATCAGATTATAATAGGGTCTAGGAGAGGATATCAATGTGCCATTGCAAGCTTCGCCCAACAGGACATAATAAAGGTGGCCTTACATGCTACAATTATGATCTTTCCCAAGACCATTGGTTGTGCAAAAGATCTTTCTTCCACTCTACTGTCGTTAAGAGCTGAATTGTCAGATACGCAGGTAAAACCAAAAGTAATTCTTTGACTCTGATGGTTCAGTATTACCATTACAATGTTTATGAAATTTCAAAGGAGTCTGTTCAAAATTTTCAGTCCTGCCCAATCGACCAGACAACTGATATCCAAGGCTTTTTACCAATATCGGTTGCCCTGTCTCCCACCATACACACAGTGATCATCATACGAAATATCTTTCAGACGAATTTTATCAGTGCATCTATGGGTACCTTAAAGGGATACTGTCATGGGAAAACTTTTTTTTTTTTTTTTTTCCAAATCCGTTAATAGTGCTAATGCAGTAGACTTCTGCACTGAAATCCATTTCTCAAAAGAGCAAACATATTTTTTTATATTCCGTTTTGAAATCTGCCATGGGTCTATAGACATTTCAATTTCCCAGCTGTCCCTGGTCATGTGACTTGTGCACTGATAAACTTCAATCACTCTTTACTGCTGTACTGCAAGTTGGAGCCTAACAGAGTATGGCTTCTCTACATAAACCATATTTGGGTTGTGCAACTGAGCCCTTTGCTTAATCCTGAAAAGATGTATTGTGCCTTTAATAAAGGGGTATGTCATGCAAAACCTAATTAAAGGGCACCTTTTGAAGTAAAGTTCCTTCGCCTTTGAGTGCAAGCTGCAAACCTAACAGGTTTACATTTTATTTATGGGAACAATTTGGATGCGTTAAAGTACCAGGAAATACAGATTCACGGGGTGCCGCTGTTAGGCACCCCACAATGAATCAAATGCCTTGAAGTCTGCATTTGACAACTGCAAACCTACCCACTGATAATCTGAATTAAGACACATGCATGTAAATGCTGGGGATCCTTTGGAAAATAAATGTTTTCCTAAATAATATGAATAACCAACCCTATATTGCCAGCTACTATAATCGATAGTCTTCAAATATTATAGAAACATACATTTACTGAGACATGCCTAAAATAAATGCATCACTGCCTGTGTTTCATAGACACTGTTGACTGTCGCTGTGCTGAGGCCAGAAAATAGGTCAGTCCAAATAACTCTTATTTGCCTTTTATATAGCAGGTCTGGTAGAGGCAGGTAGACCTCTGCAGAAAAATGCTTACTTTGCAGTCTCTGAGTAGTTGTCCATCAGTCACTACCTTGCCTGTAATAGACAATTTGGAAAGGTGGCCATACACAGTTAGATTTTGTCTGTCATGTCTGTATGCCCTCCTTGAGCCCACTAAGGCGGCTCTGAACAAATTGACCTCAAAGGGGACTGAAACCAAAAAGGTCAGAAAACTGTGTTAAAGGTATTCAGACATAAAGGGATACCATTATTGGAAAATGTTTTTTTTTTTCCAAAAACACATCTGCTCCAGCAGAATTCCACACTGAATCAGGTTCTCAAAAGAGCAAACCGATTTTTAAAATATTTTGAAATACTGCTGTACTGCAAGTTGGCGTGATATCACCCTGAGCCCCCTAACAACAGTACTATAGGAAGATAACCAGATAGTAGCTCCCTAAAGGCCCCCCCCATACACGGGCCGATAAATGCTGCCGACAGACCAATCCGATGGGCTTCCCCGATCGATATCTGGCCTAAGGTTGGCCAGATCTCCATCGGGCAAGTTAAAAAAACCTAGTCGGATCGCGAGTGCATCTCTGCATGTATGTGGTCCCGCGATCCAACCACCCATATCGCCTCCATTCTGATCTGATCGTTGGGCCCTATGGCCCAAGATAGGATCAGCCCAATATCGCCCACCTCAACGTCGGCACATCGGGAGAGATCCACTCGTTTGGCAATATCTCTAAACGAGCGGATCTCCCCGTCTATGGCCACCTTAACACAAGATGACGGCTCCGGGTAGATCTACTCATCTATGGCCACCTTAACACAAGATAACAGCTCCGGGTAGATCTAAGAACAGCACCCGATAGTAAAATCCAAGTCCACTGTGACACATTGTTTAAGAGAAACAGCCGGCCAGAAAGCACTTCTACCATCCTTAAGTGCTGGCTCTTTCTGAAAGCACATGACCAGGCAAAATGACATGAGATGGCTGTCTACACACCAATATTACAACTAAAATAAAAATACACTTGGTCCAGGAATTACATTTTATATGGTAGAGTAAATTATTTGAGCAAGTTGTGTAACTTAGAAATAAAAACATCATAAAAATTACAGAATCCCTCATTCTATATCATTATATTTCATTTTATCTGGGCCAAGATTTAAATCTTGCTCAAGTTTTATAAATTCACTATAGGCATTGCCAAGCAGCAGTCAGTCATAATGGATAATTCAGATAGGGTAGTCCATCCTGCTTTGTTTTGTGCCATACTGGCTCTGATAAGAGTATTTCCAGAAATGCTTCCATAAGGAAAAACAAGGCATCTGTTTCCTGCCAGAAAGGAAATGCAAATAGTCACAAGTGTCAGGAAAGTCCTCCATGCAAGCATAAAAAGTTAAAATAAGTATCAATTTTTTTCCTAAAGCAATTACTTTTGCGTTACGTTCTGCTGACTACATACCAGGTAACATTTGCTTCATAATATACTTGACCTTTCTGTACAATTGAATTGGTGTACTGTACATTAATTACATGTTTAGTTAATGTATTGATTGTATGTCGTTCCCTCTCTTGGTAGTCGCCAGCAAGAAATTGAAGAAAAACTCATAGAAGAGGAGACAGCACGGAGAGTAGAAGAATTGGTTGCCAAGCGTGTCGAGGAAGAGCTGGAGAAGAGGAAAGATGAAATCGAGCGAGAGGTTCTACGAAGGGTTGAGGAAGCTAAGCGCATCATGGAAAAGCAGTTGCTCGAAGAACTCGAGCGACAGAGGCAGGCCGAGCTATCTGCCCAAAAAGCCAGAGAGGTAACGCTCGGTCGTTTGGAAAGTAGTGACAGTCCATGGCAAAACTTTCCATTTTTATCTTTTTGTGCTGCTGTTTGACAGAAGGAATATACTCCTCTTTAGTTTTGCAGTGCAAGACATATTTGCAGCATTCCTGACTTAATTGCAATAAAAGAAAATAACTTTGTTGTAGACGCTTTTTAGAATGAATAGAGGAACCTTTGGTAACAAGAGGGTTGCAGAGGGTTTCATACAACCTAGAAACCAATATTTGCATTTTGTTAGAAATAGTCTTGAAACTTTTGCCATGGCTGTAGAATTATAGTTTGAGCACAGAGCAAACCTGTTCCTATTTTTTTTTTATTTATTTTTTTTTTTTGTGTGTGAGTGTTCTTATTTTATTTTTTGTTTTTTTTATAACCAGTCGCACCTGTGACTACTGAGCCAAGCTTTTTAGCCCTTTAACAGCATCAAAGAATGTTCTTGCTAGCCAAAAGTTAGAGCACCTGAACATAGAATTTGTTTTCACTTTGTATTCAAAGTGTGGAAAAATCCATTAATTGGCAGTCTTTGGTGTTTAGTGGAGGTTAAAGGGTTGAACCATTTTCAGCATTTGGCCTCCGAGTTACAGCTGTTCTGTGAAATCTGGCATTGCAAATGGGAACAAGTACTCAGAATCTGGAGGACCTACTAACCCATTCACATTTTTCTCGTCCTTAGATTAACATTTTTTTTTTCCTTTTTGTTCAGATTGTGATTACCACATCTGGGAACCTAGTCATAACTTCATTCTCTCCTAGATTTCCATGAAGATATTATGTTGTTCTCAATTAATATATTTCACTTCAGCAGGTGGAGCCAATGCAGAAAAGCTTTCCCTATGAGAGTAATTGGCTAATTCACTTTTATTATGGTTACTCTACACTGTAACCTTTTTAATCAAATTTTTTCTCAGTCATTCTTCAAACTGTTGTTGAAAAATGCATATATTTTTTTGTCAGTTTACAAGGTGCAGGCCCAATTATTTTTTTTCTCTTTTCGTGTGTAATAGATGGGGGTTAGAATACACCTGATTCTGACCTGCTTTATTCATGCTTAATCTTAGTTACACCATAGACTTTTATTTCCAACATGTGTAGTGCTTTAGTTTTCAGATATAAGTAAGTCATCTTTAGTCATTAGGGGTGATGACGTCACCACATAGACAATGAAGCCCCATATCACGCAGGCAGAGGTATTCTGTGATAGATATGATAGATCATTCACATTTCGTCTGCATTTCTGTATCATTTTCTTTGTCGTGGGTCAATCTCTTGGTATGCAAATATTCAGAGAAAACACTTGAAAGTCTGATGTTTTAATAAGCTGCTTACTAATCTATAGATGATGTGGCTCTTGATCTAAACCGTGTTGGAAAGACCACTATAAACAGATGCAAGTATCTGACACAATAAGCCATAGCCTATATCTGGTTAAAATGAGTGGTTTACCAGTATTAGTTCTACTCAGTCTGCTCAAAGTATGTGCAATATGACTGCTTGCCAGCTTTGGGATTGTGGGGAGACAAATATCACTCTGTATTGGATAGTCTGCAATCCTTACCTATATATTCTATAAATATATTTATATATAAGCTACAGCACTTAGAAGTGTGTTGATTGGTTAGCTGGTAGGCCCAACTTAATCAAGCAGACTAGCTGTATCTAGAACTTCTCTTTCAATAGAGTCCCTCTGTGAGAAAGTATGGTTTTTTTTATAATTCAAAAGATGGGAACAGTGAAAACAGGGTGCAGTACTGTCCATCGCACTTCAATGGCATGGTCACCACCTGTGTTATATCCTTTAAATAGTGCACAAAGTCTTGCTACTCTGCCATCATTCAGATCCTGTGCTGCTCAGTACAGGTGGTTTTCTGCAAAGAAAAATAGACAAAAGCTTAAATTGTTATTTGATTTACATTACACTTGAAGAGTTAATGGCATAGGGATCCTCTTGTTTCTAACAGATGCAGATCCAGGGATGAGCTAGGTGTGGGAATGGTGTGCTGATTTCATGGGTGAACTGTTCTTATATGAAAGTTTGAGCAATTAAAGCTCAGGGCCTTTTTTTTTTTTTTAATTTCTTTTTAGTTGTCACTTGTAAATTTTATGTACCGCAAGTTTCCCTTGCTTTTTACCCACTAGATTGTCTTTTTTACCTCTGCAAAATACCATTGTCTCGGGCTCATTTGCTACCTTACCAACTCCTATAGTGAATGTATTGTGTTCTAATCCCTTAAAGGAGAATTAAACCCCCTAAGCGTGAAAATCTATCTGAAACAATTGGGATCTGGGATTTTCAGGATAATGGATCTTTTCATAATTTGGAAATGCTTAAATATAATGAAAACATTAAATAACCCCTTGGTTTGCCTCCAAGGATTAATTATATCATAGTTGGTATTAAGTACAAGGTATTTTCATGTTATTACAGAAAATAAAGGAATTTTTTTTTAAATAGGATTATTTGCTTTAAAATGTATCTATGGGAAATGGCTTTCTCATAATTCTGGGCTCTCTGGGTTTTCAGTATTAACAATATGACTAATTACTAAGTTTACTTTTCTTAAACTTCACATTTTCTTCTCTGGGAACAGTGAGCAAGGACTTAAAAATGCAGGCAGTTGAGGCGCGGTACAGTGCAGAACAATATATGTTGTATTACTGAATATAGTCTATTTAACCCAGACCTTTCACCTACACATAAAGCTGTATGATAAAAGTTGTTTGCAAATTAAACATGGAACCCACATTCTTTTTTTTTTTTCATTAAAGCATCCATACCTCTTGTAAAGGTGTTTAAATATGTGACCTGTCGATCAAATATTACCTTCTCAGATGTCACTGCCTTCCTCACATTCCCCCTCCCTCCTAACGTTCTATAGTTGTGTAGGGCACCGTGTATGGCCATTAGGTCCCCCATTCTGGTGCATACACAAGATTTTGGAGTAATGCACAACTAGTCTTTATAACATTATTCACAAAATGGCTCCTGCCTGCTTGCTATGATTGTTTAATTCCTAGATCGAATGAAACAAAATGTAAATGTAGTGTAAATAAATTTTATTTTGCTTAACTAACCAACAGAAAAAAATTTGTAATTATTTCTTGGGGTAACCGGTCTGCTATAAGCAGGTGCACCCTTAATATGAGGTTATTTTTTTGTGCAGCTGTATTGAATTAAAAAGGACACAACTTAAAGGAGCAGTATATTCGTTAAAACCCGAGCTCCATTAATAGGGCTTAACATCAGTTTTGACTATTTTGATTTAAAATGTCTCATTCTTGCTCTAAACAAGAAATTGCAACATCCTTTTATTGTAGCAGTTGCTGGTTCTTTCAAATGACTGTTTACACAGTAAAAACTGGAAATCAAATTACCAATGCACATCTTCACCTTTATATAATGAGATTCTTTCTTTTACAAGACCAGATTTAAGAGATCATAGTATCTCTTTAGACAATTAACCTGTTTACAGTAAGATGTAAATGTTCATGGTGTGTCTACTGCCCCTTTAAAGGAGAAGGAAAGACTCAAATTAAGTAATCGGTACACCAGTAAACCATCAAAGTAATTTTGCTCTGGCTCCTCAGTCAAAAGTAACGCAGTATTTCTTACCTTCTATTGTCCTGTTTTTAGCTTCAACCTCCAAGGCAAGGGCTCCGTTTGCTCCCCTCCCTCCTCCCCTCGCTACTGTAGTCTGCCCATAGTTACGGGTTGAAAAAAGTCCATCAAGTTCAACCCCTCCAAAGTAAAATCCAGCACACACATACCCACTATTTCACACAAACCATATATGCCCATAGCTATGCTAACTGTAGTGTTTAGTATCAAAATAGCCTTTGATATTATGTCTGTCCAAAAAAATCAACAGTGAGCCATCACAACATCACCCGGCAGTGCATTCCACAACCTCACTGTGAAGAACCACCTACGCTTCTTCAAATTTAAGTCCTTTTCTTATAGTTTGAAGGGGTGGCCTCTGGTGCGGTGATCCTCTTTATGGGTAAAAAGGTCCCCTGAAATTTGTCTATAATGTCCTCTAATGTATTTGTAAAGTGTAATCATGTCCCCTCGCAAGCGTCTTTTTTTTTTTTTCCGGAGAAAACAACCCCAACCTCGGCAGTCTACCCTCATAATCAAAGTCTTCCATCTCTCTAACCAGTTTAGTTGCACATCTCTGCACTCTCTCCAGCTCATTTTCATCCCTCCCAAGGACTGGAGTCCAAAACTGCACTGCATACTCCAGATGAGGCCTTACTAGGGATCTATAAAGAGGTATAATTATGTTTTCATCCCTCAAGTTTATACCTTTTTTTATGTAGGACAGAACCCTATTTGCTTTAGTAGCTACAGAATGACACTCAATGCTCAGAATTAGACAACTTATCTATAAAAACCCCAAGGTCCTTCTCACTTAAGGAAACTCCCAACACACTTTTAGTGTGTAACTTGCATTTATATTATTTTTGCCAAAGTGCATAACCTTGCATTTATCAGCATTGATTTTATCAGAAATGGGCTTGCACACTCAAAAAAATAGAGGATACAGTGGTATGCAACCCCTTGACAAAGGCTTCACGCCGAAACGTTGGGGTTATTCTCATTTTGGCGAGTGTATCCGCTGCTTGTAGGATTTCTCTTTTTTCATTCCAGAAAGTATACGGAGTGGTATGTACATGCTATCTACCAATGCCTACATATTTGTATAATGAATTTTGTCATGTTATGTATAATGTTTTGGACATTGAGTAAAAAGATTTATTAGCATACCACTGTATCCTCTATTTTTTTGAGTGTGCAAGCCCATTTCTGATAAAATGTTTGTTGTTAATGCTATATGGGTAGCATTTTAGGGCTTTTTTTGCACCTTATATGAATGTATAAATTTAGTGAAAGAAACTTTAAGCTTTTGGAGTGCCCTCCACCTATTGATATTTATCAACATTGAACCTAATTTTCCAGTTTGCTGCCCAGTTTCCCAACTTGGACAAATCACTCTGAACCTATAGTTCTGCACAATTTAGTATCATCTGCAAAAATAGAAACCATATTTTCAATGCCCACGTCGAGGTCATTATTAAACAAGTTGAAAAGCAAGGGGCCCAGTACAGAGCCCTGCGGTACCCCACTAACAGCACTGGTCCAATTAGAAAATGTTCCATTTACCACCGCTCTTTGTAGTCTATCTTTTTGCCAGTTCTCTATTCAGTTACAAATACTATGTTCCAGGCCACATTCCTTAATTTAACCAGTAACCTTCTGTGTGGCACTGTATCAAATGCTTTAGCGAAGTCTAAGTAAATCACATCCACAGCCATCCCAGAATCAAGGTCCCTGCCCACAGCTATAAGTGAGCAGGAAGTGATGTCACACCAAGCTAATATGGCAGCTGCTATCCTAAACAAACAGAGAGCTTCTTGAGCTGTTTACTCGGGTATGGTAAAGCATTCTGCAGAATAAATATAGTGTTGTAGCTTGCACTATTGTGGCTAATCTGCTGGCAATAAACTGCTTCTGTAGTCCTAGATTGTGCCTCCTTATGTTTGCTTTTAAGAGAAGCTCCTTTTTCAAGTTTTTAGTTGTTTTATGATTAATTTTAAACTTTCAGAAGTAATGGGGTTTCTTTTAGACTTTTATCATAAAAATAAAATCCAAAAGTTTGGATGTTAAAGTGACTGCTTTTGGTAATTCATCGTAGCATCTTCTTGAATGTGAATGCATAGAATATATGGGGAAAAATAATTTTGGCTAATAACTTAAAACAATGTTTTGTACCCATTATTCATCATGGCTCATGTTTGGAGACCAGATTATATTCAAATGTTGACATTGTAAACAGTTCATCAAGCACTTGAACATACTTGCGGCCATAATTCCTTAGATGGCCACAAATGGCCCTTGGGCTTCCAATTGGACAGCTCTGACTTAATGGATTGCACCTTTAAACTGATAAAAACATTTTTAAAATCCCCTTAGAGCCTTTAAATTGGTTTTGGTTGTGTTTTTGACTAACAATCAATGTATTTTTCTTATGAATTGTTTGCCTTAGGAATGATGAATTACATATTTTTGTTCCCTTTTACGATAAACGTCTGCATTCCTCAGCTCAGCCTTCCTTGTATGTTTCTTATAATTGGTTGAGCTGCTGATGGCAGGTGTTGCCAAGCTAACAGTACAAATCATTTTAAAGAGGAAGCTGGCGCGTATGGCAGCTGAGGAGCACACTCTGCAGGACACTGGACAAGACAGTAAATATTCAACTTTTAAAGCTGATTAAAGGAGTATAGGTAAAGAATACGTAGGTATACGTTATTGGTGAGAAAAACTATTCCCTTTATATCTTTTCTGTTTTTCTTTTTAATTTTGATAAATGCTTCCCAGTTTTGTAGTTGTCCCTGTTATGTGTGTGACTTAAAATAAAGCTTTTAATGTTAGGATGGCTAGGGAGGGTTTAAGTGATTGGTGTTTTGATTGGGAGGGTTAAGATGAATTTAGATCTAGACTGTGTCTGTGAATGTACTTTTTGGAAATGGTGGCTCTTGAGCTGCCCATTAAATCCCAAAATGAGTTGAGGCAGATTAGAGGAAGATGACACCCTGGGTATTATCTTTTTCTCACATTGTATTGCATCCTCCATTTAGGAAGAAGAAAGAGCAAAACGTGAGGAGTTAGAGCGAATACTTGAAGAGAATAACCGTAAAATTGCTGATGCTCAGGCAAAACTGGTGAGATTTTGTTTTTCTTTTTTTGTCTTCTTTTTTTTCCCCTGTTTGTTTTACTGCTTTTTATAATGTTATGAACATATACATAACCAATGATAGGTACCTAACCAGAAACTTGAAAATAAGAAAAACCCACAGCACCTAAAATGAAATTTGATTATTAACATGAGGATACTGCTATCGGCCTTATACTAAACATACGTTTTTGTTAAAGGGGAACTATCGTGAAAATGAAAATTTAATATAAGCTTTCTTATACTGAAGAAACTTTCTAGATACAATCAATTAAAAATTTGCATTGTTTCTGAAATAATCACATTTATATTCACTATTTCTTTCTCAGCATCTGTTTCTATTCAGTATGTCTTCATGCAACTGTTGTGTCAGATGAATGATCCAATATATCTTGTAGTGCACGGCTCCCTTTCCTAGCAGATGTATTGAGCTCACTAAAATAACTGATTCCAGTAGAAACAAAATGACTACCTTTTGCACAAATCCTGCATGTAGAGAGACAGAATTTCTGGTGATTTTAATAGCGAGTGCTAATGCATCTTCTAGGCAAAAGGAGCCCCCTATAAGATATATTGGACCATTCATCTGACACCCAACTCCCATATGGGGGAAAACAGGTGCTAAAATTGGAATAGTAAAGATAAACTTGATTATTTAATTATGCTGAAGCTTTTATTAAATGTTCATGTTCGCAATCATTTCCCTTTAAAATTGGCTTTGGGAATTGCTGTAATGCTAGTGCTTCAGAGCCTAGTATAAGTGTTCCTATGCTTTTCTTTTAGGCTGAGGAGCAATTGAAAATTGTTGAAGAGCAAAGGAAAATTCATGAGGAGAGGATGAAACTAGAGCAAGAAAGGCAACGACAGCAAAAAGAAGAGCAAAAAATCATATTGGGCAAGGGGAAATCAAGACCAAAATTGTCTTTCTCGTTAAAAAACCCAGATTAAATGGCTAAAAACATTTGTCACCCAATCAAGACTGTATGTTAGCTTCATGTTGAAGTGCCCCCCCCTCCCTTTTTTTTTTGTTTGTTTTTTTACTACTGGATGCTATTTTGTTCTAAAAGGGGCTGTGCTCTAAATTCCATATTTTTTAATATAATTTTTCTTCAGCTGAAGTCAAATCCTTAACAGATCACATATCTTTCTCACAGAGTGAATGCCAGTCCTGAATTGAATCTTACTGCTAAGTGCTCAGTATGATGTGTTAAGGTTTTCACTATCAAAACTATAATGTTCTATCATTTTTTATTTTTTTTATGACATTTGAAGAAAACATAAGATGGTATTAGACATCTTTAAACCTACCACAGTATTGTCAATGCTCTGTAGTGTATTAAAGGGTCAGTGTCCCCATGATGATAATCTCTTGCTCTTGATGTTCCGGTACAGGTAAGGATACAGATGTGTAACACAATTCTAATTTAATTTCTCTGTAGTTCAGTATTGTCTGTTCAAAAATTGTTTTTAATACCATTGATTCAAGCAGCTTTCCTCAATGTAAATACACCAATTTGCTGAATAAAGTCTTAAATGTTTCACGTATGTTGTGAATATTTTAAGGTATCTTTCATGGATTGGTATTTAGATTTCTTGCTTTATCCAGCACTTTCCCAAGAGAACTTCTAGGTGTATGCATATTTATTAATTTCTTTTTATAAGAAAAAGCTTGCTGTTATGTGAATGTTAGTTTTATTCTGGCCGAGCCCTATTTTACAGCTGCGGTATCATGTTTAAACAGCTGGTTGGCTTAACTGCCTTAGACAAATGCCTGAATACCTAACGCCTTCTAATTATAACATAAAGACGCATGTAGCTGCAATCAAGTAAATTCATCGGCTCCAGTAGAAGTAGCATTTTTTTGGAACCTAACATGTTTCTCAAAATTGAAGAGCAGACATTGCTGGAGCCATAAAACAATGGTCCTATCAATGCAAATGTTTAACAATTCCAATTTCTTCCACAAAACTGCCATACATATGTTTTCATTCGTGCAAAAAAGATTGTGCTCTTGTTTCCATTTCTGCAAAAAGATTTGTTCATGCCCTGAAAACCTGTTAAATAAACTTTTTTTTTTTTAGTCTGCCCTTTTTATTGTCATACCACATTGTTACATTATTTCGTCCAAGAAATTTGTATTTGAAATGTGTGTGAGTCTGCTTCGCAGGCATAGAAATAATCATGCATATGAAATACGATTGTTGTAATATCAAGATTTTGTTTGGTAGTCTCTGCTTAGTTGTGCTGTGAGCTTACTAGTGTTTAAAAGAACGCGTGGCACATAATGCATTTGTATTTGGTCATACAAATACAGTGTATATGGTTTTGCCCTAAATTATGTATTTGTAGCAATTAAAGAAAAAAAGCTTAAAATAATCCTAAACAAAATGTTTGCGTAAAGGAACAGTAACTCCAAAAAAATAAAAGGGTTTTTAAAGGAATGATATGTATTGCAATGTATACTGCTGTGTAGCCTGTGCCTTATCTCCTTTTTCAGATTTAAATGTCTGCCCTCCCCCTTGGCTGCACCTGAGCGGATTCCAGTAGCAGGTTTGTTTTTTTGGTTGATTTGTGATTCGTAGTTGATTGTCATGCTCCATAATAGTGATGTGCGGGCCTACCCGATACCTGTGGGTTTACTGCTCTTCGCGGGTGGGTGCATGCGGGTTGAGTTCTTCTCTCCCCCGCTACCTTCAAATGTCGGCTTCCAGATTTATAGTGGTGCTTCTGCTTGCGCCGCCCATTTTGTGATATGGGCTGGTTTATAAAAGGAACCCCGAAGGGCGGGTTGAAAGATGGTATGTTAGGGTCGTGAAAAGTGCTAGCAACTGAAGAGGTGGACTGTATGGTTTACAGATGTTAAAGCTTTAAACCCTAGTTGTCAAGCTGTCCTTAAACCTTAAAGGACAGGGAAAGTTAAACTAAAGAAATAGGCTAGAAATCTTGCACATTATGTTTTGGGCTTCTGTACCAGCTCAAGGCAATATACAGTACACATAGAATATAAATGGCACAGTATAAGGCTGATTAGCAATTAATACAGACAATTACTACTACACTGCAGCACATAAACCAGTGCAACTAGCATCAGCATTTAAACATCAGCCCTGTAGCATCATCTTATATTACAGAACAACCTAATTTTCTGCTTGGGTAATTCGCAATGACCCCTAAGCTGCTGCTCAGAGCTCACTGAAACTTTCCAAGATAGTGATCCCATGTGACAAGTCTGAAGTCCTTGATCATTGCGGATATTGAGAAGCTGAAACTTTAGGCTAGTGGCAGATGAGCAGATTCGCCTCTTCAGTTTTGCAACAATCTCCCCAAAGTGCCTTCTTCATGCCTTCCGTGTGCTTGAATGAGGAATCGCCTGCGCAAATACACTTGCAGCGCTAAAATTTCCGAAGTGGCCCAACGTTTCCTCTTGTGGTAGCTTTGGGCGACTTCAGATATCGAAGCACCGGGAGTGCATTAGTGCATGCAATTCCTCATTCAGGCACGTGGAATGCAGTTCAGGGAGATTGTCGCCAGGCTGAAGAGGCGATTAGTCGCTTGGCAACTAAATCTCCCCAAATCTACTTGTCTGCCACTAGCCTAGGGCTGGTGCAATAAGTTCAGTATATAAAACTGCATTTTAGCCCTATTTTTTGTGTTTAGTTCTCCTTTAAATAAATTCTCCAGTTTCAAAGCTGGTTTTCAGAGTAAAGAGGTAAATGTATTCACATCTTATATTATAGGAGCTTTGCAAAGTATGATGAATGGGAATTACTAAGCTAGTGGTTTTAGCAGTGATGGTTTTGATTTGTGCCTTAAGCTACTAAAAATGCCTTCCCCTTTAATCAAAACAGGGATTGTTTGTCCATATATTGCAATATATTTAAGCTGGCCAACTACGTCAGTCATCCCATATCTGGCCAGCCCTACTCTCAAATTGCATCTGATTCATTAAGAATTCTATTGCTGCATTATACATTTTACAAAAGGGACTAAGTTTTACCTGCAACTTACTTGCAGCTTTCAAAGTAAAACTCCCAAACATGGTTGCCCCTTTTATTGGCCACCTGTGGGATCACCTGACTATAGCTGGGAAGGGTGGAAGCTACAACATGGAGCTGGCCTTTTCTCCTGTATTAACTATAAAAAACAAGGGAAAGTTGTGCTCACCACTAATTTTGAAAAACATGGGGTGAGTGTATGTGTATTTTTGTATGTGAATTGTGTGGTCACAGTCTCATTGCACAACTTTTTTTGGTTTTAGATTTGTCTTAGTAAGCATCGTATGTTCAAATAATAACCATCAGTAAGCCTAATGACACGAAGCTGTGCCTCTGCGTTTCTGTTTTCTGAAACGATGATGCTCCCCTATTATCAACCTTTCATGTCTGCACTGATAGGTATGTGTGCCAATCCGCTGTGCCTGTCAATACAAAGAAGCAGGAGTGTGAAAAGCCAAGGCACAGCTCTGTGTGCAATTAACCTGAGGGCCCTGGCAGATGAGCTTTGTAGCCTGTGCAGATTACCAAAGTTTAGGGTGAAGAGAAAAGGATACTGATATGGGCTTTCAGTTATGCATCTGCTAGCTACAAAGATCCAGAAACATGCTGTCTGAAGAGCATGCAGGGGACAATGGCTGAAACAAATCTCCTTAAACTGCCTTCCTTTTCAAAAAGCTTTGTGTCATTTTCTGTACAGTTGTAATATAGAGAACAGTATATCTTTCTACACTTTATAAGAAATAGGACTGTGGAGCATTTAGACACCTTTTTATCCGTCTGATGGCAGCACTGGTCTAAACATCAAATGTGACATTAGCCTCCTGTCTTCAACACAATCCTCTGCATATACTGTATACATTTAGTCACATAAGTGACGGGGCAGTGGATTTGCTTGCTTTGTGCTACTTCTAATATAATGTCTACCAATCCTCCTGCACCCCAGATAGTGTCTTCTTTGCCTACTGTTGGAGTGACTAGATATTTGTAGCTAGTAGTTCAGTAACATCAACAGTATAATTTTACTGTCACTTTACACACTTTGGGGTCTTCTGTACCTTCTATGCCCCCTAATCACAAGGTCTTGTATAGTAACTCCCCTGGTAGCTAGGCATATCTGATGCTGGCAACCAATGTCCACCCAAAATGTAAAGTTTGACTGATGTTTAGTGCAGGCATTGCCAATGGACAGAGTTTTGCCATGCTTCCTGTAGGGTATCTTTTCCACTGACATAATGGATGGACATTGGCTCTAAAGCACAACCACTGATTCAGATAGTTTCTACTTCTTTCCCCACCCCTTTTGCCACTCTTCCCTTTCAATCTACTACATTCTTTGCTGCTTTTCCTTTCCTTGCACTCTTCCATCTGCTTGCGTCTCTTCATCTCTCAATTATTTATCTTTACCCTCCCCCATGCTCTCCCTTTCCGGTACCCACAGCACTTCCCCACTTACCAAAAAGGCATTCACTCTGGGAAATGTAAAATAGCTTTCAAGCTTAAACTATGCTTCACTCAGCTCCTTTGTTTACTAGCATGCTAGCAGGCATGGACTGGCAATCTGTGAGTTCAGGCAAATGCCAGAGGGGCTGCTATAAGGTGCCATAGAAAGTCAGTATTCAGTGGGCTGTTTGGGCCTCTGAATGAGATGATAGAAAGTCAGTATTCAGTGGGCTGTTTGGGCCTCTGAATGGGATGAGAGAAAGTCAGTATTTAGTGGGCTGTTTGGGCCTCTGAATGGACTGTTTGGGCCTCGTTGAACCTGAAATGCCAGGGCCTATTTTTAGTCTCAGTCCAGACCTGCAGGCTAGGATATTCCTCACAGAGGAACCCTAGCTAATTAGACATTCTGTGTTCTGTCAAACTATCTCGCATGGCTCCTTTACATAGGGTTGCTACCTAGCCGGGATTTTACCGGCCTGTTGCTTGATGCCAATGTTATTTATAGGGAAAACCCATAAAAATATTGGAAGGTTGGTATATTATTCCAGAAAAGGTGGCAAACCTAACTATGCAGTGCTTTTGCAACACTTCTGACCCAGGTGTGCCAGAAACTTGTTTCTGTATATAGTCATGGAACTGTTCAGAATATTTTGCAATTGGGGGCACATGATTCCCTATATAATTACTAGAGACCTGTGAAATAAATCATTATGCTATCCGTTCTATTTAGAGTTTAGAATTGTTTATATATGCCACATTTCTCACTGAAATGCCTAATAAAACATTCCCTATATAGAACATATACAGAGTGTACATCAATACAGGCATATATCCTGTTCTGTTTCCACTCACTGCATTCCAGCTCTCCTTTCCATTATTCTTGTATTAACAAATATTTGTTCCACTTACCATATGTGTCCCTACCCCATCTTGGTTGTATTCGATTCACTTATTTGGCCTCCTGTTCCGGCTCCTGAATAGCTGCTCATGAAATAACTGTGCTCAACCACACCTCTTTGAAGACCAAATAAGATCAGGGCTCATCCGATTTGATTTAGCTATGGAAGCGAAACCAGATCTGTACCTTATTAGAAACTTCTCATTCTTACAGGCTGGTAATTGCAAAAAGCGTACACTAGACCCCTGCAAATTAAAAAGATATTCATGTTTTGCTGCTGCCACAGTATAGCAGATTTATATATATGTGAACAGCAAATGCCAAACATTCATGTCTTCAGACAGCTAATAATTAAGGATGGCAGATTCTGTTTGCACCCATTGTCTTATAAATGAAAAGAGACAAACCATAGAACAGTACAGTTTTATGTATCAAATTCAAAAGAGTGTTTTAGCAACCTTTGCTTGAAAAGTTCCTGTCTTTAACCCTATAAAGCCATTGCTGTCATACGCTACCTCTTTGCTTGAAATTCGGAACATGATCTGATCACCATCATACAATGTCTCCATGAGAGACCCTTTTTTCATTGAAGAGCACCCAAAATATATAACACTTGGGTCCCCTGTGCCTCAATCAGTAAACCTATTGCCTTTAAGTGTCCACAACATGCCCAGTAATTATTACCCAGTATGGATTTTAGCTCCACTCATTCTGATAAACTCCAACTGGTACCACGGACATGGTTTATCAGGCAGGTTTGACAATGTAATCTATTGATGCCAGGGACAGACCTAGGGTTAAAGGAAAACTATACCCCCAGAACTATGTAGGTCTCTATAAAAAGATATTGCATAAAA
>CM044434.1:105763298-105773795 GCA_024363595.1 Xenopus borealis
ACTATTAACTGATGTGTTTTTAAAAAAAACATGTTTTCCCATGACAGTTTCCCTTTAAGTCTGTAGGTATGATGTAAAATGCAAGCCAAAGTTTTGTTAGGACAGATACTTCCTTCAGTATATAACAAATTAGAAATAAGTCACAACAGGATAAAAGCCTCTTTTTATGGTCGCCACTATGTATGCAAGATGTTTGATGAGTAAATTGACATAATTAGACATCAGCCTGAGCATATCTATTATTAGTATAGAGTATAGATATTATTGTATAGTATAAGCTGAAAATGTTCCTATTTGTGAGTAATGGATACATACGTTAGATAAAACAGGTAAGTGATTTGTTGATACAGGCATGGGACCTGTTATGCAGAATGCTTGGGACCTGAAGTTTTCCATATAACATATCTTTCCTTAATTTGGATCTTCATACCTTAAGTCTATTAGAAAATCATGTAAACATGAAATAAACCCAAAAACTGGTTTTGCTTCCAATAAGGAATAATTATTTCTTAGTTTTGATCAAGTACAAGGTACTGTTTTAGTGTTACAAAGAAAAAGGAAATCAATTTAAAACGTTTTGATTATTTGATTTTAATGGAGTCTATCGGAGATGCCCTTTCTGTAATACTGAGCTTTCTGGATAACAGGTCCCATACCTGTACTTAGCAAAACAGCTGAGCGACTCCCCACGCACAGCCAGACCTCGATTTGTGGAAAGGCCACAAAAAAGCTAAGGGCACACCGGAATTTTAGAGGGGCGGCATGCCTGATATGTAAATTCAGCCCTGCACACAGTGGCTCAGCATAAGTCACATGGCCAACCCCAGGAAAAACTTTATACTGGAAACTTTTGCCAACTTGCAATAGTCAACTAATACAGTATGTGGTTTTCAGGACCAAAACTAGGGGTAGGAAAATGAGGCACATGTCTAGGGCACAAAGGTAAAGAGGGTGCGGGCACATACCTCTTCCATCCACTTACCCCTAGTCTAGGCCCACACTATGTTGGTATTTGTGTTCTCTGGCACCTCCTCCTGACATCAGCGTACAAAGTGTGGGTTGCCTAGGGTATCTGGCCAGCTTGGCTCGGCTCTGGTGGTTTCACATCTTAAAACTAGCAGAAGCCTTTGGTGCCAAGTCAAGGAAGGGATTGTTCTAGTCTTAATCAGCGAATCACTAATTTTCCATAAAACTGCCCTTAGGTTAATAATTCATTAGCTAGTCATTCAGTTTTAGAGCATGGAATAAAATGTAATGATACTGTGCCATTGGGAAATGGCCTTCCCATGATGCAGAGATTTCTGGATAAAAGAGGTTTCCTGATAATGGACCTGCTTATGAGTTTTTTTTCTAAAAGCCTTTTAGAACATTAACACATTGTTTATAGTTTATTTATTCTCAGGAAATCTTGCTCAGCAACATTGTGTTCTGTGTTGATCTTACTTATTCATGTATCCTGATTCACAACTATGAAGCACAGGTCCGGACTGAGAATTAAAATAGGCCCTGGCTTTTCAGGTTCATATAGGCCCAATCAGCCCACACAGAGGCCCAAACAGCCCCCTCCAGCCCACTAAATAGTGACTTTCTATGGCACCTTATAGCAGCCCCTCTGGCATTTGCCACTGCCAGACCCCACAGATTGCCAGTCTGGGCCTGATGAAGCACTATTGCTTACCTTGACCAAAAGCTTGTTCAAGTCCTCCACAGCACAACAAAACCCAAGAGACATACAGATTCTTCTTGGTGGGTCAAAAAGTGTGTTATTAGCTGAGTGCAATGAAAACCAAACTATGAAATGCACCTATAAATGAAATAATGTTTATATTCAACTCGATTAGCTGCTCATTCTGTGTGGATTACACCAATTTTATAATAATATTTATTTTATGTATTGGTTTTCTTCTGTGGAACTCAAAAAATACTGAAACTATTTTTTTTTGACCCAACGTACTATGTATTCCTCTTCTCTAAATTTACTGGCCCAGAGGACATTATGGTGGCTCTGGTAAAGCTGCACTACTGCAGATTACAGAACATCTAAAGGTTTTCTCCCACCAGCTTTAATGTAAATTGCTGGTGGGAAAACATACATATCACTTGTGCTTTCCGACGTGACCTGAAATTGCTCACAAGTGCTCACGAGGTATCTTTGGACTACTGCGCCACATGTATGCTTTCTCACTGGCGATTTACATTAATGCTAGTGGGAAACTTTGGATGTTTTTTTGTTCTGCAGAAGTGCAGATTTAAAGAAGACAACAAAATCTCCCCTGTGCCCGTATTCTTAGGCTTGTGGCAAACAGGGAGATTAGTCGCCAATCAATAAATCTTAGACTAATCTCCCCGAAATGCCTTTCCACAGGCAAGAATGTGAATTGCCAGTGGGATGGCATTTGCGTTGTTTCGTTTTCCGAAATCGCCAGAATGGAATTCACATTGTTTCTGTTTCCAAAAGTTTCCAACTTCGGGCGACTTTGGAAAATGAAGTGATGCAAATGCCATCCCAACGGCGATTCATATTCCTGCCAGCGGAAATGCATTTCAGGGAGATAAGTTGCCCACAGCAGCAAAGATTTATCACTTGGCAACTAATCTTCCTGTGGGCCACCAGCCATAGGGTGAGACACACAGAGCTACTAGCAGCCTTGTAAGGCAACTTCGGGTGACTTCGGAAATCTGAAGCAATTTGTTTGCCATCCCACCAGCGATTCGTATTCTTGCCGGCAAGAATCTTCTGGAAGATTAGTCGCCCACAGTAGAGAATATTTGTTGCTGGGTAACTAATGTCCCTGTCTGAGTCGGTAGCTTATTGGACTGTGTATGGTGCCAGCCAACAGCACTGTCTGACTGATATCTGGACAGATTTGACTCTGTCTTTGCATCAAAGGAGCAGATCTTCACATGTATGGACAGCTTTCTTTGAAGTAGAAGTTTTGGTTTTATTGTACTTTGTTTTTATCAGCTTTGCTGACTTCAGCCATCCTTTATCTGTTATCTATATAAAGCCCAAGTCTATTGTGTTCAATAGAGCCCTAGATTAGATAGCACATTTTCATAAATAGCCCAGAAAAAGCCCAGTCTGGAAAACTAAATTTCTTCAGGTAAAAATATCTTCACAATTTTTCCAAAGTGGGCATATCTGTACATGTTTTATGGCATTGTCATTTCCTGGTGTAACTAGGGTTGCCAATTTTTCTTGAAAAAAAAACCAGCATTCCTATATATTTATCTTTTTTTCCTATTAATAACATTGGGACCAACCATCAAAAATACCTGCCAGGCCGGTAAAAAGACGGCCAGGTGGCAACCTTAGGTGTAACTATCCCTTTAATAATAAAAAAAAAAATCATCATGTTGCAGATGAATGGAATTCAATAAATAAAGTGTGCTATAATTTATGATTTAAAGATTGGCTTTCCTATACCCGCCATGTGGAAGAACTACCTTGTGAACAGTTCAGGCAGTACACTAACCTGACTAATGTAACCTTTCAATAAAAAGCGATCTCATGATAAGATGAGCACCCAAAGCATGTCACTAGGTCTAGGCCTCATAGCTCTTGCTTCCATTACTCAACCAAGGTCTTAATCTATAGTAACATTTTAATTATCATTTGTTGTTCTTGTACTCTCTGGCCTAACCCTTCCTTATTATCATACCATTTTGTGTACAGTGTCCTTTTATGTCCTTTTGATTGTGCCATCAATCATCCAACCCATCTCCTAATGTAGAATAGTCATCAACCCTCAGCAAAGTTACCAGTTACAGGTGGTGGAGCCAGTAGTCACAAGTCAACCAAAAAAGTTAATTGTGAGTGAAGTCACTATCCATTGCCTCTTTAATAATGGGCTCTGTGCTTCTAATCTGTTTGTGTAAAATCCTCTTACATAACAATCCGAACTTTTGAGCTGGCTCCATCCTTGACCCCCATTTACAAGCTCCTGGGACAACGTCTGAGCTATCTCAATCTTTGTAAGTCCTAAACTAACATCTGGGTATGATTCCTATGTGTAACTGCGCGATATGCCGTTAAATCTGATTAGAGCGGAGACACACATATGTTTGTGTGGGTACATAACCCCTTAGTATAAAATTCATATTGTATGTATTGCATAATACAGAATCTTCAAAAAAATATTTAAATACATATTTCTAGCTCCCTTGTACCCTTCATATGGAGCTCACTCCAAGTTTTGTATTGTGCAGTATCATTGTTCAATGCCTTGGGCAACACTTTACAAGGAGGTAGCTATATGTGTGGCCCTTAGAACATAGGAAGAGATAGATAGACAAGACAGACAGACAGACAGACGAATGGACGGGCAGATGTACAAACAGAGAGACAGATAGATAGATAGACAGACTGACATAAATAGGCACAGATAATAACTGATGACCATTTATAAAGAGTTATTTTACAGGTCCTGCAGGGCATTATATTATTATAGATGCATATGGAAAGCTGAATAAACAGACTTACATTGTAGAGAAAAGGACACAATTATTAACTTTTCCTACTGTAAAAATATTTCTGTTTTATAACATTTTAAAGCAGGTCTGGCTTTTAAATTACCAGGTCTAACTTCCTCTGGAAACCGCATCTAGTTCCTCTGGAAGTTAAGTATATTTTACAGTTGATATCATTGCTTATTTAAAGCAAACAGATATGTGTAGACACAACTGAGGCTTTCCCCTTTTTTCCTTTTTCCACCTAACCCCTACACCTACACTGTGTGGACCTGCATGAGATGCCTGCATAACAACCTGCCCTTCACTCACTGACCACAGAGCCTTTTAATTACTGGCTGTTTGCACAGTTGTAACATCAGTGATTATCTCATGTTTATCATAGGGAACAGGGATGTGGACAAAACTTCAATGAATCAGCTGTCATCATAAGTAAGGATAACAATCGGTTAGACAATTAACAGCTCATGTGTAAAGTTAAATATATCCTGGTGGGAAGGAGAGGGATTGGGGAAAAAGGTTTTGTTTTGTTACAAATATTTCTTTCATTTATGTTTCAACAGCATGGGCAAAAGAGAAACACACATACCTATATTTATATTAATATCTCTCCAGCTCCAGCTGTATACCTAAGCTGCTATATTCCAAGGGCCACAGGTAAAGCCATATATTAGGTACACTTTCTCACGTGTCTGAGACCTGCATACTACAATATCCTGATAATCTCTCCAGGCATCGCCTTACAGGAACCACAAATACTTATAAACACACAAAGTACGATGTGAAACCAATCGGTATAGGACACAGCACCAAGATTACCCCTCCTTCTCCTCGATGGATATAAATCTCTCACTAACTAAACCCACTCACAAATGCTTAAGTGTTATGGCAAAATAATAAGTGTCTTTAAAGTATCAAAAACTTTTTTTTTTATGCCACTGGGAAAAAAAACACCCTTGTATTTTAGGGAGAACATAAATAAAGTGCAAGTTAGAGAGGCAGCTTTGCACTCCCAGCAATCACAAAGCTACAGGAACTAAATCAGAGCCAGCAATCTGTTTGGTAGCTTTCCAACTTTTTTTTTTAAAAATTCATTTTTGTTACTTATTTGTGTTTGTTTTCATTTATTTGTTTATTTATGTGTGTGTTCGTTTGAAGAGAGGTTGTTCAAGTGAAAAGAGGCAGTGACAGGCAGTACAGCAGGGTCGTAATTATGACAAATAACTCAGAAATCTTAAAAGTCCAGACCTTATCTGGATGTAGAGACTTTCAAAAGTCCTGTCTCCTATCAAGCTAGGCAACAGCAGAGACTTGTTTCTCTCTCTCCCCCTCTCTCTCTCTCTTTGTATGCTTTTCTAAACATTAAGATAAAAAAAAAAAACTTATCTGAGTAGCCCGAAACATTGGTCGTTCTTAATACACTCATTTTTTATATAGCTATGAAATCATGGGATGCTGTTGTTTTTGTATATTTAAAACATACAAAAACAGATACATATTTTTCAACTTGCACATTCATTTACCATAATATGTTATAATATTCAGAACAGTCGAATTCGTACAACAGACAGGGGTTTTGTGCGCTCTCAACTCCAGTACTTGCTTTTATCAGCACCTTTTCAGCAGGCTTTGATGTTACTGGTAACACGGCGGCTTTCTGATCAGCCGGGGCTCATGGTGGGGGATTCTATAGACCCCCATTCAAGTGTCCCTTTGTACTTTTTACTTTTCATTTCCGAATCGGGCGAGCTTTACCGGAAACCTGTCCTGCGCACTGGCTGCATAATCAGCACTTTTTTTATGTTGTGTTTGGGGGGGTTGTCTGGCGTGGGATCCCATCCATAAATTTTACAAAGTAAATACTTGTACCATTCCGAACTACACAGCGATATTTTATCTTTCATTGGAATGTTTACAAACTCTGGCATTCGTGGGATAAAAATGTATATTTGGGAAACACTTCAGCGCGTTTATTATAAATCGCAAGGCAAGACGTTGCTGCGGATCGATATAGATCCATTTATATAACAGATGACTACTAATGAAGATAGAGCTAAATATATGACAGACAGATAGAAATAAGTTATATAGAAATATATTATTAAGCTTGCAAATTGACACTGAATCACCAGCAACGGGGAGCGTTTATATCCGCCCAAAATGTTTTTAGATTGATTTACCAGCAATAAAGGACAAGTTAGCTCGTATCATGAACCACACATTGTTACTAATGATAACCATGTATCACATTACATCAGTTTATCTATAATAAAAAATGAACAATTTGGATGGCAAGTATCAAAATATGTGTCATTGTCTATCTATCTATCTATCTATCTGTCTGTCTGTCTGTCTGTCTGTCTATCTATCTGTCTATCTATCTATCAGATATAGTTTTTAAAATTATTCACTACTAAGGATTCACTTTGAGCCTGAGAAAGAAGCAGTACAGCAGCAGGTCACTACTGGGAGAAGTGTTTGTTTAAAAAGGCGTCTGCTCTGCTTCTGTTAGCAGGAAATATTGCAAATAATGGGAGAGAAAGTGACAGCTTTAGCACTGGGGATCTGGTATACAGATGTCTGTGAATCAGTCGTCTGCACTATTGCAGCAGTCTGGCAGACCCTCCAATGTGTTTGATATACTTCTTGAGAGAGAGAGAGAGAGAGAGAGAGAGATGGTAGAAAGAAGGAAAGCAAGCAAGAGATAGTAGAAAGAAAAAAAGATAGATAGATAGATAGATAGATAGATAGATAGATAGATAGATAGATAGATGATAGATAGATAGATAGATAGATAGATAGATAGATACTGCAGTTATTCAGATTCATCAATCAGTATATGCAATGTATCTTCCCTCTTACTTGCTTTCTCCCAATGTATGTTTATCAGGGCGATTGTTTGCTGTTGTATTTTTAGCTGTTCAGTTCTATTTGGAGCCAGGACAAGGATTCCCGTTTCCTTTGTTTTACTCCAAGCAAGGATGCAGCAGACAGAGGTCAGCCCTGACTTACACCCACCCTCACTCATCTATCTATCTATCTATTTAAAAGGAACACACAAAAAAAGAAAGAGGACAGGAATTGCGTGGAGCAACAGATATTTTTTTCCCAGATGACAAAAGGCCTGTGCCACCGAAGACCTGCAATTAGGTTGTGTAATAACAGGCATGGATGGTTCTCCCATATGTGTATCAGTCTCCTCCTCCGCCTGTAGGATCATCTCATTGGCCATACCTCATGACTTATGTTTGGATATTCCATGGTTTGTGTATAAACCACTTCATGTATATCTGTCCAGCAGAACCCCCTGTCTGTCTGCTACTTAATGTGATTTGATCCAATCCCGGGCAGCCAGACTCTTTTTCACTGATGAAAACCTGATCCACGACCTTTGTGAAACTGCAAATTAAATTAATAGTTTGCTAGAAAAGAAACCTTTTGAAAATGGAGTGTGAAAGACAAACTGTTTTTTTTTTCTCTCCCTTTGATGGCGCAAAACACATTTCTGAGATAAGAAACCACATTTTAGGGAAGGGAAGGCTGGAAATGGGATTAGGAAAACCTGGGGGGGGGCTCACATAGTTTGAGAATAAAATACAAAAAACACCCATGTTATCCTTCTCTCTGATTGAATAGGTGACATAAGAATCAGATTGATGACAATAGGTCGCTGCGATACAAATGGCATTTTAATCCCATTCCCAACACGTGTAAGGACTAGGAGAAGAGAACTCAGGAGCGGCTGCCCAAATTGACCCATTGTGTGTTTTATAGCCCTTTCCTCTGCATTAAATATGGGTTGGAAACTAATCATTTCATCATTTCAATGTGTCTTTTGTGTCACTGATTGGGCAGGTTTAGCAAACACTTGTCATTCACAGCACAAGTCACTTTCAGTGTGTGTGTGTGTGTGTGTGTGTGGGGGGGGGTTGGAAATGGACCAAAGGGCGCCTGACTAACTACAAGTCTCACTGCTGCCCCCACTGATACACACGGTTTGTGCATAATCAATAGTATATGGTCCCCAATTTAACTCGCACTAGTCAGACAAGTGTCTAAACAGGCCAGTGCCAGATCCATTGCAAGTGCTACTCTTGTGACTCACTATTATAACAATACACATTCCCGAACGTCTAATCCCCTTGATTTAAGTGCGTGCATGTGATCAGCTCAGATAGTGTATAGAGAACCCCACATAAGAGCATAATTGCAACAGCAAACTTTGTTCAACCAAATAGATTTTTTTTTTCAAAGTCTCAAGAGGTTATCCGGGGAGTTTTAGGGCCAAGCGGAGTCTTAGGTCAGAGAGTTGTCACTAGTGGGCGCTGCGACTCCGTGGGAAATAGAGAGGCGCCAGGCTGCTTAATATTGGGAGCTGCAGACTGCAATATTAACAACCCCCCCCCCCCTTCCCATCTATCCCACTCTGTGAGACTGGGAAAGGCAGACCTAGAAGTTTATATATGTTCCCTACTGCGGCAGCACATGGTGCCCTAGCTGAACCCACAGAATATGTTATGGAATAAGGGCAGTTGTGCAGTCAGTTACTGGGCAACCACTTGAGGGGTTATCTCCCTCTCTTAGCCAATCAAGATTACTTGCCAGACGTGCTGCAGAGCACTTGAGGGGCCCAGTCAGCATCTGGTCTAGGATTTTTTTTATCACCTCTTTGCTTGTTGCAAAATGTGACACTGGCATGTGTGATGGTGTACAGAGCATCATTGCACTGGAGTGAGCAAGTCAAACAGGCCCCAAGGGGCGATGGTGGGGGGTAGAGGCTGGCCCATGTGCACAGTCAGGCAGATAGGGCAAATCCCTTCCAAATACACGTCTGCAGCAATCATGGCCATTAACCTCTTGTCTGCCACAGACGTTAAGCCCTTTGTCGGCCACTGATATAAATGAACCCTGTGTCTATCACAGATATCCACATATAGCCTGGTGACTAATTCAGTCAGACTACATTAACCAATTGTCTGTCACAGGATAAATGCCATTATCCTCGCTAATATACATTATTCTGACGTCTGGCACAGAGAAGTTGCTTGCATTCTCCTGTTTAGCTCCGAGCTAAGGTGCTATACAATTAATTTTGTCTGGGAGAGAATTTAACCTTCTACCTGCCACACAGCTGGAAATTATTTTTTATTATATCCCTCTTCTATTTTCCAGGTTTGGTGTGAGTTATAGTTCTGTGTGTACAGTGTACGTTAAGGAGGTTGTATTTATTTCTCGTTGTAGTGTTTTATATGTACACAAACAGACTGTGACACCTAGCACACGTTAGGACACAGGGGACATGGGGCAGAAACAGTATTTCATGTTGTTCTGTAAAAAGCTTTTAACTCCCCTTTCAACTCAACCCTGGGTGCTACAGCTTCGAATATAAAGGTCCTATGAAGGTTCTATAGGGTGTATGCTCTGCGCAATTAGTTATATGGCATTTGTCATAGGTGCATTACTCTCCCATTGCTAGTTAATGGGGCTTTATGCAGTTGTCAGTATGGCTTCTCCTTCCAATTAAAAATGACAGTTACTCTCTAGTTACCATATTCCCTGAACAGACTCCAAGCACAATGCAGAGGCAATAGTGCCAAATATACCAATAATTGCTCTATATCCCCATATAAACAGTTGGATTGTATAATGAGACAGTAGTTCCATTACATTTCCCACACCTACCACAATATATCCATTAATAGACTATACACAGCTGGACTCTGGAAATGTCTAGTTTGCTGTGGAAATGTATATTTTATTTACTCCCACCCTTGTACCTCGGAGAAGGAGACAGATTTCATTTATCTACTCCCTGTTCCCAGGGGATCAGTATTTTCTAACCAAATAAAGTTTATAGCCCAAAGTGGCAAATGATCTCCCAAGATGCTCCCTGGAGGCTTTTTTCCAATTACTTTCCATTATTTATTTTTTACTGTTTTCCCAAAATCTAAGTTTAAAGTTGTATGTTTGTGTCTCTGGTGTTTGAGTCTGGCAGCTCAGCCATTCAGGTGCAGACTCTAAACTGTT
>CM044434.1:105780393-105810769 GCA_024363595.1 Xenopus borealis
GCTATATTGTATTTAATAGTTCAGCAATGGCAGTTGCAGCACAGCTGGCCTGAAAACTCCCAGCTACCTCAATTAACTCAAAGATATTTGAAATTAGCCATAGGTTCTGACATAGCAAGCTCACTGTGAATGCACTCGCCTGCTTTCTTCCATATTTGCTATTAACAGTAACAGACAATACATCCATACAATTCTAGTAATGTCGAACTGAAAATTAAAATATACAATCACTAAAGGCTGTTTAAAGAAGATAAATATTGTGTGTTAGCAATGGAATTAATTTTATACCATATACAAAATGCATTGGAATTGTAGCCATTGGCCAAATAATCATAAGCCTATCAAGTAAAAGAAACAGATCTTTCAGGCCTTAGCAAATACAAAATCTGAGATTCCATTTTTGTAATTTTAGTTGTTTTATCCCTGTAACATCACAGGGCCTTCTTCAAAGAACACAGGGCCCAGGCACTCCCATGGTATATCAATTTATTTATCTTACTTTTAGTAATGAATGTATTTTTACATGGATAATTAATGATAAATTTGAACAACCTAGAACACTGATGAAATTCTGTCATTTCCATTTTTTTGTGGCAGATGCTAATCCCTCTTCTTATAAGTATTTGGTAAAATATAGGCTCATAGAAATCAGTGATATTGATTAGAGACACATTTTATCTTAGGTTGCTGTGTGTTTCAGTGCAACAGCTTTTGTGGGGTTGTAAGTTCGACATACCTGGATGAAGTTCCTCCCCTTTAGTTGGGTTCCTGACATTGTGGTAGGCTTTCTTTTCTTTAACACAAGCCTTTTTCACTTTTACCTGTGTAGTCATTCACTTTTTGATTTGGTTATTTTATCCCTTTACAGCCTCTTATGTGTAACAGGTCTAAACAAGTGTTAATTTAAGCACCTTTAAATAGCAGTTGGCCTACTTAACACGCCTTACATCACAGTGGCGTAACTGCAAGATGATCAGTTTGGTACACGTGTATTGAAAATGGTCTACTTGGCCTATGGTTGCCACCCGGCTGGTATTTTATTGGACTTGCCGGTACAAATGTTGCTTGTTGCCAATGTTATCAATAGGGAAAACCATAAAAATATAGGCAGGCCAGTATTTTTTTCCAAAAAAGTGGCAACCCTAATTTGCCCCCCCCCCCCTTCCAACCTCTACTGGGCCTATAGTTTTGCCTGATAAACTCACTGAGTCGGTGATAAATATCTTGATATTTTAAAAATAACTACTCACCCTAATAATATTGGATTAAAATATACATATGACTCTTTCAAAGAGACTTTTTCAAATGAAACTTATCTGCCACCTGTTCATTTACTGAAAGGCGAAACCATAACCTACTTTCACTCCGGAGTGTACAGTCCAATAAATCATTTAAGATTCCACAGAGGCTTCCATGTCAGAATATTCAACATGAACAAGTACAACTGCTATAGGGCATATTATCGAAGAGGTAGAGGTGCAGAAGTTGACTTGACTCTGGTCAGCGTTCAATAAGCACTGCTACTGTTGAGTTACAACTGCCCCTTTGTAAATGAGAAGAAACATTCCT
Source organism: Xenopus borealis (assembly GCA_024363595.1). NCBI lineage: Eukaryota > Metazoa > Chordata > Amphibia > Anura > Pipidae > Xenopus > Xenopus borealis. Next base: position 105,781,963 of record CM044434.1, read on the forward strand.
TGAGTCAGTCTGCTGTTCATATGGGCCTAATCTTTTCCTTCCGTAGTAGCTGACGTTAAGCAAACCAGTTTTTCAGGTCATCTGTCATGAATTTTAGTTTACTTGCTTATGTGCTCGTTCTTTGTGCGGTTACGTGGGAGACTAGAAATGGGTGTGTTCAGCTGTTCAATGCATTTTGATTCAGATATGCAGAGCAGCAAGCTTCTGTCCTTTTCACCCCTCACATCTTTTGAATGATTTTACCCATATGGTATATGAAAAGCAAACGGAGGAACAGCAAATGGTCACCTCACCATAAGAACAGCCTGGAAACTCCTGTGGCTCCATTGTTCACCCAAAGCACAGGAAGACAAAGGCCTAAGCAATTCGGCTCCCTCTCTCATGGTGGAAAATGCAAAGCGTTCACACAGCTTTCCTGTTTGACTTGCCTCATTCTCATTTTAAATTCAGCCCCATACCAGCGGTGTGAAATCTGATGATTTCTTTTAGTAATCCATTTTGTAGTTTCCATTTGAAAACAAGGCCGAGACAATTTGCTTTTATATGAAGCAAATCAATCCACGGTCATCGTTAATAAGGGGATTACAAACCCCGCTCGATCTACACAGAGGTAATGTAAATCGACAACAGGCTCTAAAGAAACTGATCCCTTTTGATTGAGAGTGAGGGGGGAAGGCCCTAGAGAAACAGCAGTTATGATTGTATGGCAATAAAACCACCATTTTTATGCGAAAAATGTGCCAAATCCATAGTTCCCTAAACAAAAAAAAAGGGTAAATGCATAGAAAGTGTGCTGCCATGGCAACATGTAGATTAGTCTGATGTTAGAAGTGACACGCTTCTCAAACGGATGTCAGAATAGGCCCTTGCCTGGAGCTGTCCGGTCTTAATGGTAGCCATGCACAAAACTTGGAGGGCGTAATTGTGCTTACAATGCAAGCCTTCATAATGACCTCTTCTAACACATAGATTGAATATTTTCCACATTGAAGTGACAATTCCTCTCATGTTCGTTTTTATTAAGTAACTTTACTAGCAGCCCCATAATGTATTTATGTGGCATATTTTAAATGTATCCAAGTCTACAAATATGTGGTAACATGAGTAGTTAGACTGCTCATTATATGAAAATAGCTGGACTGTTGTTAACTTGGTTTTACTGGTTCAAAAGCACCTTTTCTATAAGTAATGCAGCTCCCTGTTGTGCTCTGTAGCCACCTGACATAACACATTACTCTCCCCCCCCCCCCCCCCCCCCGGGGGTGCACCACTTTTATCCCCACCCCCCCAGCACATTTGTCACAAGCACCTGCACTCCTAGTGACATATGTGTGACCCAGACTACGGCTTGGAAACCTTGCTTTATTTCATTGAAATTTTACTGAATTTGCTAAAAACTGTCTTTGCTCTTATGTTGAACTATCCTGGGATAGTTCATAGCACCCTGCCCAATATTTCACTATTTCAAGTACAAGTTCAGAATTGCCCCTCTAGTGTCTGTGATACCTTTATAAAGAAAAAGCCTTATGTTCCAAATCTTAGAATTATTACTTTATTTTAATGTCATTGGAAAATGTAAGTGGGAAGGATTCACTAGGATAACATACCAGGTATTTATTAGTTTACAGCCATTGCCTTTGTCATGCAGTTAAGAAGTAAAAAAGAAAGCTGATTTCCTGACATTTGCTCCTCAGCTGAAAACAGCCCTTTAAAAATGAGAAAGACAAAGCTGTTTCACTTTTGTTTCTTCCCTGTACTTTGTCACCATAGACACAGGCTACAAGAAGGAATGACACTAAAGAGTTCTTTAAATGCCATGCTGTGCTGTAGTTTTACAGGTGCAGGACAAATAAAGAATATTTGTTTTATGACTTGACTGCTTGTGTGCTAGTTGAGCAGAATTCTTTATGATGGAAAGATAGCTCAGACTGAGAGAAAACACAGAAGCCAACAGTAACTGTTCTGTCTGCACGAATAATCCCAAACACACTTTTTTGATTAACTGCGTCTCAGATGATTTCATTAAATCATGTTTCTTGGCAGGGTGGTTTGGAGAACTTTCCAGGTTTTTACATCTTTCTTTGTTCATAGGGATTCAAGCACAGATACCTGTCTTTTACTTCACTTCATCGCAATGTTACATTGGGATTTTTGCAAAATACATGCTAATGGGGAAGAAAAAAATAAAAAATATCTATAGTATCAGGTGTTTTCCAAATAACCAGTCTAGAACTGGCTTTGTGTTATGTGCACAATGAACTAAGCCATCATTGTATATAGAGCACTAAAATTAACTGCTAAATTAAGTTGCAAGCTGCTTGCATTCAACTTCTATGCAAGTCCAAGTGCTTAGCAAGACGGCATTCAACTCAAGTATTTATGGAGTATGGAGGAAAGACCATTCTGGATGAGTGTCCAGCAACTTTACAGCCTCTTTTGCTTTTGAAATGCAGCCTTGTGCATGACAAAAGGGAAAGTCGAATTACATTGGCCCCACGCTTATTATTATTAGGATAAAAAGGGTTACTGCACTTAAAAGACAACCCTCATTTCCTGAAACTCCTTAATATTGAGCTCAGTTCACGTGGCTTGTTCCCTATCACAAATGTTGTAAGTTCCATAAGAATCACTGAAACTAGTTGAGCTCCACGGTAGGTCCACAGAATGAAAGCTTTTCAGTATGCTGGTCTTTTAGTGCAAGTCTAGGTAATCCTATTTATGTTTTGCACACTGAAAATCACAGGCAGGCTGTTCCAATGCTATTCGCTTGTCTGTGTTAATCTAAAGATTCTTACAGTGCACTAGATATGGCAGCTAGTAAAACAACATTCTTGCATTTTGAAGCAAAGAAAAAAAAATGGAGAAGAGAGAGATGTATGATTTCAATCAGCCTTTGAACATCAATGTAGAGAATATGTTTTTTTTTATTATTTGAAACATTCCCACACTTTGTTTTCCAGTTAGTAAGTAAGTCATAAAAAGTAAGTAAGGCGATTGTTTGTTAAAGAGTTATTGATTATTGTGAGCCAGGAATTGACTGGGTGGTTTGTATGACCCATATACCTGCCACATCCTTTTTTCATCTCTTGTTTTTAAGGACTATTTGCATTTACAGATATAAATCCGAGCCAGGCAACCAGTTTGACGCCATCAACGGCAGAAATACAAGTTAACAAGTAGTTAATCATTTCTTTGGTCTTCGGCAGAGTTTCTTGGCTAATGGGTGATCAAATTCAAAGTATGCTAATTACATAAATCACAATGTGTCATTATTTAGATTAATGTCTTGCTTCTTTAATTTTGAAAAGTGTCATGATTCAAAGCATGATGTCATAAAATGAACAGAGGGCCACACAGCACACAGCTGTCTAGAGAGAATATTAAGGGGGGAGATGGCTAGAGGACAGAATATGACAATGAAGACAGATGGAAAGCACTGCTGAGTGGAACAGAAAGCACTGTTAGCATGCATAATGCAAATGTACTTTTTATTAAAATGGATATTATTAATAAATGAATTTAGTTTTTTCCTCAAATTTCTAAAAAATCATGGTTTTCTATTTTTTTTTAATGTAAGATTTGACAAGTGAAAAAAAAAAACCCCAATAACGCTTAATGCTGCATTTTGCCAAGTAAAAGTTGTTGGGATGATATAGAAGTCAATGGGAGGAGGGCTGATCATATTGGACCATTTTTAAATCAGAATGTTAAAGATTTTTGGATTTTTTTTCCCTAGAAATTGTCAGAAAAACTAGAATCATTTAGCGCATTTTTTTTTTTGTTCATACTTTTTAAATGGGGACTTTTAACAAATTCAGTGACAGTTGTGGTTTTCGAGTTTGTGAGTTTAGCCGTGGTTTCAAAAACCTCTGAGATCACTAAAATCTGACCTTTAATAAATAAGCCTCCATGTAGCACTGGAAATCAGATTTTATTTTTGACATGCAAACGTGCAGCTAATGTAGATCTGTACAGATTTGGAGACTGAATATGTAATGGGGGTAGGTCCTGTGATGTCTGTGGAAGGTTTTTTTTTTTATCACTGGGACTTTCATTCACATCTAAAACAATGAGGTCAGCAGTCAGTCTAGTTTAAGCTTAGGTGGGCAACTGAGCTGTGTAGAAAAGATGTCTTATTTTTCTTGATCTAGTTACAATTAAATGTCATTTTATTTTTGGATCGGGTGCTCTGCCAACTTTCAGTCTTTCATGGTTGAGAAAGTCTCCCAGTCATGTCCAGACCTATTTCTTCTGGCTTCTTGCATATAGATGTGTTGAACTGGGCCCAACTGCATTTTAATAAGATCATGACATCTTATTGCACGTCTGCACTTCTGTAGCTCTACAACACATGCATGCGCTGCTCATTTTTTATTTCACTAATGCTAACCCAAACACTAATTCATTTTTGTGAACCACTCTGTCTGTGGTGAACAGAGAGAAAGGGTTTTGAAAATCCTTCAAAATCAATTTATGGGTCACCTTGGGGTATCCATACTTTATTGATATGGGTATTACTTCTGTATCTTCTTACATGGAAACACTGAGTTTAGCCAAACAGAACATTTGCTGGTAAGGCTAAAACTAATTAGAACAATAGTTACAAACACAATTTCCCTTACGTTTATGTTACAAAAAAATAAGGATGGGGACAGATAAGTAAAACTATGACAAAAGTCCACAGTTAAAAATGTGTGGCCCCTGTCTTTATTTATATTCATGCAGCAGTGATTATGTTTCTTTTATGCAAGTTAACGTGCTTCATGTGCATTTGTATACAAATGGCTGTCACACAATTTGCCATAGGCAGAGCATGTCAAGACTGTGTTTATGTTTTCAAACATACAGATGTGTCATTTGTATATAAGAAAAATGCTTTCAGAGCCTCAGGTAATAGATGAAATGTGAAATCAGCTTTGCAATGCTATATCATTGTTTGACCAACACCTTGCTTGAATACCAATATGGCACCCCCCTCTCTGCCAGTTTGCTTTTCTCTGGAAATGAGTTATGTAATGATATTGGGGTGAACTTGATGGATAACCCAGTGTAATATTGGGTGGAGAACTGATTAAGGCTTCTTATTATGCATTTTGGTGAAGCCAAATGACATACTATTTTGTTCTTCCTCTTTTGTCAGTAAGTTTTATCTTTTGATTTATGGTGTTTAAGTACAGCCAGTTGTTTAACAGGTGCAAGCTGGTCTTGGTTAACCAAAGAAAACATTCCAGTATGTTCTGTTTGAGGAACTGATGGTTTGATTCAGTTTTTCTTCATCAGACACCAGATATGTTTTTCCCAAGGTCATGTATTATCATTATTATTAGTGAATGCACTGCCCCATTGATGTCTCTGCTTAAACTCCAACTATAATTCCAAGCATCCACCAAAGGGCGCTAAATATGTAGTTCCAGTGACCCTGTTCTTCATAGAGAGCATACAATAAAGCAGTAATGAATACTGTAAAGTTACTACTGTTTTACATTTAGTTTGCTGGGGCATATTATATATGATGTAGCAGGCATTTCTTTTAAAGACAGGTATGTATATTCTAATGTAAATATACAGGGTACATATTTTATGCACTTGTATTTTATTGCCGATTACTGCTGCTGATGCAATGTTCCCTGTCCCTTTAATCTACCTTAATCTAAGAGGAACTAATTTATCAAATTTAGTAAACTGTAACCCAGGTTTTTTTTTGTTATGCAAATAGTCTGCAGGTATGGGTTAACAGCAATAAATATATCAAAGGGAGTCCGCTTACATATGAGCCGAAGTTCAATTGTGCATTGCTGTAGGCTGTGAAATTTGATATTATTTTTTCCTCCATAGTAATTGTGAGATCGTTGAGGGAAATTGATTAAGAATCAAATAATACCCTACCCAGCAGCATATTCTTTTGTCAAATAGAATTTGAGGTCACCAAGGCAAAAATCAGCTCCCACTACCTATGTCAGCATAATTTGCCATTTAGTAAATAAGAGGATATTAGATTGTAACTTTATTACCTCCAGACTTCACAGCAATGTGCTGGAACAAGTCACAGAGGAACTCACTCGACTGGTTTGTTGCCTGCCTGTTTTCTGTATTAAGGGGAAAACATTTCCCTGTTCCTGCCAGATTTTGTTTTTATATATTTATTTTTAATATAAGGGCTATTAAATACTCTTTTACTAGAAGCACATTTGCCTGTTTTGCAAGCTGTGACTTTTTAGCACCTTCCTTCAAGTGGAAGTTTACTGAATAAAAGAACATTTTTGAAAATTAAAGGAAAAACCTTTAGCATTTTAAAAATATTTAGTATTTGTCCCCATGAAAGGAGGTAAACAACCTTCAAATACATTGATTCTACTGGTAAAAAATCAAAAGGGGGGCAGCACTGAGCTGTTGACCTCTGCATATTTTATTATGTCTTGGCTCACTTACTGCATTCATATTTGTTTTTACCTCTGTAATTTTACCTGATATAGAAATGCAAATATATTAGTCAGTTTGGTTATCAGTTGGGAGTTCCTTCATTATACTCCACCCTTGATTTGATTGGGGCCACATTATGAATAAGGAATGTTAATATCATATATACACCTGGAATGGGGTCAAGCGTTACACCCCTTCCAAAGCAGAAATTGTATGAGTAACTAGTACCAGTGGTTGATTGGGCCCCCTTGTATAAGCAGTATATAGTCATCCAATAAAATGTAAATGTATTGTTTCTAAAATTAATACTATTTTTATTTGTAAGAAGAAAACCTAGTAATGCTTGGAGTGAGTCTGCATTTTATGTTGAATGCATGGAATTGTGCTATTTGTTAAACCGATCCATGCCCAGTTGGCATTTACTGACCTCTGCAGAGAAATATACCTGCTCAAAAGATCTGTACAGTGTTGAAAAGCATTGTGGAAGTTTCGAAGCAAGGTACGGAAAAGGTTTGCGGTCATGGGACACATTTTAAGATATAGAAGCTACTTGGAAGGAAGGTAAACATTAAGGAAATTGTTTCATTTTGTATCACACTAATGTGTTTGTAATCCACTTGTGACTAACAAACATTATTTTGAGCTATTGTAAAAAGTGGGGGCACATTATGACCACCCAGTGTGTGTGTGTGTGTGTGGGGCATGTTTGTAGAGTGCATGCTCTGTCCCGGAGTTTTCAGCTCAATCCCCCTTGTTTTAAATGATAAAAGAGTACGAAAAGTGTTCTGTGGGCAACTAAGCCCATCTTATAGTGAAATACCCACATACTTGTAGATGCCTGTGATGCATATTCCACTTACATGCATATATATGTACATATGAATCTGTATTAATGTACATAATAAGCTATGCATTCATAGCAAGGGACAATAAAATAAAGTTAAATACTTTTTGTTCCTCATTAAAGGTGCCATTTCACATGGCATTTAATTTCTGTGGTTAATAAGCACAGAAGGAGGTTTGTCCCAAAGTTAACGGTTTCGGATGCAGCAAAGTTTTTATTGGCTTTATAATTTGAAATGGCCAGGCTGAGCTCTGCCTTCAGTATAGCTTCCTTTGCATGCCTATGTCAAAGACAATCAAATTTACTTATCATTATTATTATTAATACCGTTTCTAGGCCAAAAATGGCTGTTCTGCTGACATCAGACTTGATCTCTCAATTAATAAACATAGCCGGTGGCCTTCTTGAGTTCAATTTGTAAAGATTTCTGACTTTGTTTTGAAGTTTTGTTCTTAGTCTTTAATATTTTAATGAGTCTGCAGGCTTGGTTTCTTACAAATGAATAGAGATTTCTAAGTGATGTGTTTAATGTTTCTAAAGATGTTGATTAGAATACTCCTGTTCCGATTTCCCCCAGGCATTCAGCCTTAAGCGATACATAGAGAAGCTTGGATTCAGATAGGCTTCTGTGTTCAGTAGCTTAAGGACTTATTGCAGTAATAAGAAATCAGGCTAGAAAGAACCACTTATCTGCAGGCTGCTAATGTTGTGGTTGTTCCAACAGCTTTCTGTTTACAATGAAATTACTAGTAATGCTTGAAACAACCTGCACACACATGAAAGGATATGCAAGTTTCAGTTAAGCTCCCCATAGACGCAACTATCTTTCCCCACAGAACGACCAATCGTAGGGAAGTCCGACCAATCTGTCAAATTATCGTGTGGTTAGTGGGATACAAACGATCGTTCATCTTACGATTTTTTGTCCGACATCGGTCTGATGATTGATCGGCCAGGTTAGAAAATCTTTATCGGTCCCCATGCAATCTACCTATGTTTGCAGGGCCAAGCAGGCTGCGATCCTTCAGTTTTGCTGGCAATATCGCCTGAAATGGTCTTTTTAGTTGATGGACACATCAGGCATTTAAACGATCATTTTGAGACAATCATGGTCTCACGATAACTATTGGATCTTTCAAAAATCTTTACATATATGGCCAGCTTTAGAGTTACAATAGAATAACAGATAAATGGTTGTGCACATCTCCTAGAGAAAGTTACAGCTCATGTTTAAGAAATTCTGTAGGTTTTTGTATCAATGTAGAGAAGGAAACATTTCTGAACTATGAGATATATAAACCTAGGCCATGTACTGTTACTAAATGCTGATTATCTTTGTAACTCGGATTAGTACAAAATATGTATTTTTTCGTTTTTGCAAATAAAGCATAGTTCCTCTTAAGAAGAATATTCCCTGTTGATACACTGGAAAGAAGAATATCCTACTTGCTGAAATGCATATTGTAATGCTTTCTTTTTTACTGCCCTGCACTATAGAATCTAAAGCACTGGCAGACAGTAGATTCTATGGTTTTCCTTTGATCTCTGCCTATGTAGGCAACACACGCACCTAGGAAAAGGTTAAAAACAGAGTTTTTGTATTTAAAGGGCATGTTGTACAATCCAGGCACATTGGGTCATATCTATAAAGGTGCATAAAATACTTCCAAAAATATGTGTAAAATAGTGTATTAATTAAGCTCCCTTGCAGTCCATACATATAAATTGACACTATGCATCACAATTAGCTAATTTTAAATGTGTGCATTTTATTTCAACCCAGACATCCAAATATCTTATGCCTTTACTCAACACATTTAAACTGCAAAAAGTTTTAGGCATGTCGCTGTAAATTGCTATGTAAAAAGAAAGCGTTGTAACTTAATGCCCGTTTTTTGCAGCTTTAGGCAGACTCATTATTTATGCCAGAATTATTACACTGAGCTATAAAAAAAAGTGTGATTTTACACGACGAATCATGGTGTTAAAATGCCCATGCCTGGTCTTTGTCAATGCACACTTTTATAAACATACCCCATAGGCAACATTTTAATAAGTTTTTTAATGTGACACGTTTTGTAGAAGTAGTTTACAGGGATGTGCACTAGTATATTGCAAGCTCCTGTTTTGTATTCCTATGTTGTACTTTATTGTGTAAAATTCTGGGCACCTTATAAATTAGGGAAATTGACAAAATCATAGTGGCCCATTTCATGTACACTAAATCATGTATGCAGATAGTTATGTGATACAGTATATATATATATATATATATATATATATATATATATATATATATATATATATATATATATCCTTTGAAACTTTGAAGCACAACTCATGTGTCTTTTGATACAGTGTGAAGTCTTGGGTGCATGAGAGTTTTGCTTGTCATGACAATCCATACATTAATAAGATGATTCTCCTGGTTCAAAATAGACACAAGCAATTTTCAGACAATTTCTCTGCAAGGTTATTAATAGAAATCTATGTGAAAAGTGCCCAGGGTATGAATTTTACATTTACCATACATAGCATTTTAATTTGTAATTTTCTTTTAATTAGAAAAATGTACAGTATTCCTAAACTATGTTTATTGCCAATTTAATTCCAATTTAGTGTTCAGATAACAGTCTTGTCTACATGTATTCATTTGACCACTAGAGGTGCTCATTCTGCTGCCATTTATTGAAGTGCAGAACAAAGCAAGATGACGTTCCTTATCCATTAAAAGAAAATATATGGAGTACAAATATTCACTATACAAATTATAAACTGATTAAATGTGCACAGTGATCTCTATATACTACATCCTCTAATAGTAACGTGCTTGTGAAATAATTAAAAAATGGACTGCCGCCATAAATTGATTCATTTAATAAGACTGGGAGCAATGAGTCAAGACCTATTTTCTTTCTTTATCGTCCAGAGTCTTTCACCTTCTACTTTGTGATAATTCTTTAAGTGAACTAATGTATTTTGCATTCTCCAAGATCCTGCTGCAGATCAATTTACAGTTTAAACAGAATGTTAATTAAAAAAAGAATAATTTGCTTAAAATCCTGGCACAAGCATAACTGTGCCTTCTGGACTTGTTTATTCAGAGAAAGAATAATCCACAAAAATCTACAAATGTCACTTTTCTTGAGAGTAAATGAATGAAAATAAAAATTTCCCAGTTCTGGCCTGTGTTAGTATATACTTACCATTGTCCTTTATTAGCCTGCAGTGGCAATTGCAGATTACTGGCCACTCAACAGATGGGAGCTCCTGACTGACCATTCCCTATTAACATTCCTAATAAACACTAAGTAATTGTCCTAAATCTGTCACACTCAATGCTTATTATTCTAGATTTTCATAGGATCTGTAGATGAACTTTTTTACCTGAATCTTGAATACTTACAATTTTTATTTTTATTTTAGGTTTCTTCCTGGACAAGGGCTGATCCTGTACCCAAAGATAGGAGATAAACTGGACATCATTTGTCCTAAAGTGGACTCCAAATCTGCAGGCCAATATGAGTATTATAAAATCTACCTGGTGGATAAAGAGCAAGCGGACAGCTGCACTATAAAAGACAGAACACCTTTGCTCAATTGTGCTAAGCCAGATCAAGATGTGAAATTTACTATCAAGTTTCAAGAGTTTAGCCCAAATCTCTGGGGACTGGAATTCCAAAGAGACAAAGACTATTACATCATATGTACGTATAGCCACTTTTATTTTCATTTTAGGCCTCTGGCAAGGTTTTTCCATTTTCCATTACAATTTGTGATTTGCCTTTAAGGGTGGGTTAACCTGTATAGTTCTCATAGGATTGATTTAATTGTTTGCTTTTCCATTACAATTTGTGATTTGCCTTTAAGGGTGGGTTAACCTGTATAGTTCTCATAGGATTGATTTAATTGTTTGCTTGTTTTAATATACTTTAAGCATTCAACAATAACTGGTTACTTGTTCTGAAACATTTGTGTTTGGGCCCCCTTTGTGTTATACAACTCAAGTTCAGCTCTTCAGTTCCTATTAAACCACAGTATCTACCTAGAGCTTTCAGTAGTTGCTAGATGTAGGGAAATGTTGGCCGTACGTAGACAGCACTGACCACTGATATAGCTTGTCACCAATACCATGTTGGCTCCCTGTAAATGCAGTCTAACATTTGCGGGCCTATCCAGAGGAAGAGATAAATATATAGGCTACTATGGAGCTAATACTATTTCTAATGCATTTAAATGGGGCCCAATGGGTTTCCCCTATTTATTGGAGACAGCAGGGAGTGGTATGCTATATCAGCTTGATCCACAGGATTTTTTAAAAATAAATATAGTACTTCTTTTACACACTGAGAAGAATACTGACATATGAATTCCATTTCAAATGGAAAGTGTCTGGATCTAATGGAAGGACCTTCTGGAATAGGCAGCAGTATCAGAATTGTATCCAGGTGAAGAAAGTTAAAGTGAAAAAAGGCATCAGGAGCTATGAAATATACATTCTATACACAGTTATTTGCTGCATTAATGGCTTTGCTGGCTGAGATCTGATCAAAGCTTCCAAACTCACTTTCATTCCTCAGACCTCAAAGCCCAGTTGCTATGAGTTTTAAAAGTACTACCCAGACTATCAAGAAATATAATCATTTTTCAGCTTGCTAACCTCTTTTATGACCTGTGAAGTGGGTACAGAAATGCCTCAGGAAGCACTCTGCTAAAACCCTTCAACTTGCATGCGGACCTCATTAGTTTCTTTACAGTTAGATGATCATTTACTTTGACATGTACAAACTCAAATATGTACGCTTTGGACTGACTTTTTTCCTCCTTTCATTTTCAAGTAACAAATCTTAATTAATTGCCCATGTGCTTTGCTGCAAACAATCTAATTCCCTAACCAACAGGCACAAGCTGACCTAAGGTCAAACACAGACAGCTAGGTCACATTTTAGTCATGCAAGATTGCCTTGAGATTAAAAGTGATCTGAAACTGGGATGACCAACCTGCTACCCTCTAGCTGTTGCAGACCACTGGTAGACTGTCAGGGGATAATGGGAGATGTAGTTTAAAAACAGCTGAAAGGCTGTTAGTAATTAATAAGAATGGTTCAAATGCCCATTATTTAAAATTTTTCTGAGAATTTTTTATATACATATACATATACACATGTACTCAATCATACATGGAAATACTTGGCTTATAACTAAAACCATTAATCTATCTTTCAGGACAGTTGACTCATGTCCCATAGGCTTGTAACAATATTCCTATTCTAATGTTACCGTTAATGATGATACTATATATATATATGTTTTTTAACTTCACAGATTAACACTCAATTCTTATTAAACAAATAAAAATATACATTAGGTTGATGTCTTGAAAATGGTGAGGCCAGCATTTATTTAAATATGTTTTGATGCCTCAGGCTTACACTCGCTAATGGAGTCATGGTCTATTTTGATATTCCTCCCGGACCACACATTTCTTTTAACAGAATATGGATATAGAAGATTAATGCCCTTTGCTCACGTTACATTATCTTGGCTGTGTGCATGGTTTAGCTTACCTAAGAAATACAGGGCTGCACCATGGAATATCAGTGCTATTTGTCACCAAGGGCTGCATGTAAGAAAACTATTTTAATCTAAAGCCATGTCAAAGTCAAATTGGTACTAATATGAGTTATGACAAGGTGTAAGGGAGTTGCAGGATAGGGTATTATTCTGTTTAATGCCTTTCAAAGTAAACCATTGATTAAAACAAGGGTATGCCTTGAATTATCTCCACCCTTCTATATATATTTCATTTTCCATGTATGTATGTGTGCATGTTTTTGACACCATTTTGAGAGAAAAAAAATTAAGATAAGTCAGAATTTTAGATGGTATTTTTCAGAAGGCAATGGAAATAATGATGGATTTTACCTGTACTTCCCATATGTGGCCATGTAGTTAGGCATGCAGGGTAAGTTGGGTGACGTAAATCTGTTTGCCTGATAACCATGTTGATGGATCTATAGGATAAGTAGATGAATACAGTACTTGGCCACTCAAATGATCTCAGCTAAAATGCATTATGCTATAAAAAAAAACAAAATCCTATTAATTTGTAATAACAAGTGTACACCTTGAAATATGATTACATTCTTGTGCTTTTATACATTTATTATATGGAAAGATGCTGCCAGCACTGTACCTATTTACATCAGCCTTCATCGGCTGGGTCTTGGTAGTATGGTAGTATGAAATTCTTTCATTAACCTAAGCATGTAGAAAATTGCACTAGATTGCTATTGCAGAGTGCAGTTCCCTTCAAGGATTGTGCTTCATCATTAGGGCACTGTCTGATGGCCACATGGTATTGAGTGGAGCATTTTCCAATCTCTAGTCGTATATTCAAAACTGTCAGCTGGCATCAACTTAGTCATAAGTGAAATCTCACCACCAAGAGATGAACTCTGCCTCAAAATGATGTTTTCCACTTCAGTGCTACTTGTACAGCAATTACTGGGTCATTAATATCATTGGATGCAATTAGTGCCAGTAGAACTAGCATGTCCTTTTTTCCTTACCATGAGCCATGGATGGCCACAGAAATCTGTTATCCTTTTAAATTGCTAAGGGCACACATGATGTGTGGAGAAAATGGTTTAGAGACCAAAACAACATGACTTATTAATTATTGTTTCAGAGGGGAATAGAAGAAAAACAAGACAGCGTATATTAGTAATAAAATAGGTTCAGTAGCTATTGCATAAGGGTTTAACATTTAATGCAGCAGTGCAAATCTTACCACACAAACAAACATATGGAACGCTCTCTCTTATTAAATGTTCCTTGGTTTAGTTTACTTTTTGTTTGCCTTCTGTTTTTGGGTTACACATTATTGTATATGTAATTCTACTTGGCTGCCTCAACTGGAGCATTCTGCATAGGCAAGAAATATGTAAATTAAATATAATAAGAAATAATTAAAAATATGAAATATTTTCAATTCATTGTTTTCAAAAACGCTGGTCCTGCATTAGAGCTAAGGTAAGCCATTGCGTAGTTTGCTGAATATTACACATTCCATTAGATTTTATTTAAAACTGCTGCAGGAATTTAAGTGGAAACCAAAATCTTAGCAGCCAAGAGGAGCATTGCATAAATCTATAAAAAGAATCCCAGCAAGGAATTTTAAGAAGCCAACACTGGAATAAATTCACGCTTTTTCAGATCCAACAAACTTTGCTTCAGATGAACAAGTTCTACTTTCACAACATTATTGCAGTGACACAACAATAATTTTCTGCACCTTTGCGAAGAAGCGGCTTGTTTGTTAGTGTTACCTTGTGCCACCTTGAGTTTGTCCCCACACAACCAACTCAGTTGGAAATGATCATTGCTAAAATTCTGCATTAGAAATGTACACTGGCTTTTTACATATAATAAATTAGAGGGGTGACTATACTGTATGTTTTGGAGGCAAGAGAGAGACACCAGATCACTATGGCAATACAGCTTTTTTCCAATCTAGTCTCTTGACTGAATATTGTATTTAAACAGGAAACACCTCCCTTCTCTGCCTTGAGTGCTGAAGGAGAGACACAGTTTATTACTACCAGACCCATTTGATCTTTGTAAAAGAATTCAGGCGTTTTGGGCTCTGGCCTGGGTAGTTACTTGTGTCCTTGTCTCTTTTTCTTTCTTTGTCGTTGCTATCGGCAAGGATGGCAAGTAACTGCGCTTTACAAAGACAGCCGTGGCCTGTGAAATCTGCACTCATTAAATCAAGACACCCTGATCTAAAGTGCTTCTGGTAGCTATTGAAAGGCCACTATATAAAAAATAATTACAGCTGTGAATGTGCTGCTCTCAGAAATGGTTATTACGAAAGGGAAGGGGAACATTCGGCTGTGTTTTCTGTATTTCTTTCATAAAAAAGACTTCATAAGATACAGCTCCAATTACAGTTGATGATGGGAGGGCTATAGCTGCACGGTGGAATATTCATAAGCTCCCACTAGGCTTTTGTCTCGGTGCAAGAGTTTCTCCTGATGTGATGAGAGATAAAGTTTGATGCTCCACTGACTTCTTACCATTATAACAAACGTGATTTAAACTCCATTAAAAAAAAGTTCTACAGTGAGAGAGAAAATAAGCACTGGCCAGTAAAGACCCATTGCCACTTCCTGGAAACTAGAATTAATTAAATACAGGTATGGGACCTATTAAGACCTGGGTCTTTCTGGATAATGGATCTTTCTGTAATTTGGATCTTCATACCTTAAGTCTACTAGAAAATCATGTACACATTAAATAAACCCAATAGGGTTTGCTTCCAATAAGCATTAATTATATCTTAGTTGGGATCAAGTACAAGGTAGTATTTTATTATTACAGTGAAAAAGCATTTTTAAACATTTGGATTATTTAAATAAAATGGAGTCTATGGGAGACATCCATTCTGTAATTCGGAGCTTTCTGGATAATGGGTTTCCTGTATAAAAAGACATCAAGACAAATGCAGCCAGTAGTTTCATTTTGTAAACATTTTCTGAAGGAATAAAACTTTTCTTGCATTTGTATTATGTCCTTCAAATATGTTCATGCATTTTGGATTTAGCCCACCATATGATGTATGGTGACATGCACTGACATGTTTAATGGCCCCTGATTTCATATAGGCAAAAATGGCTCAAGTTTAGGGAAGTGAAGGGGCAATAATAAATACAACTAACATTTACATTTGAAATAATATTTTTAGAAATTTGTTGGTGGTTCCAGAATGGAGGGGAGAGATTATGAAATTGAAGATACAAAAATGTGCCCAGGCCCAGAATAACTTACCTGACGTTGAAAAATAAAGGACTGTAAAATACCATAGCTATAGAGAATAAGGATAGAGGATAAGGAAGTTTAGTTATGGAATGCTTGTTAGCAGTACCTCCTTTTGCAAGCTAAGGATATCAAAGAGTACACAGAATGTTTATTTTGGAATGTTAACTGATATTCTATAAGGGTTTTCCTGGTCTCTTTAATGTATGACACATGTATTAGATGTATACACATGTATTACAGAAAAAAGCTTACACCACCCTTCCCTTTTTCTTGAGATAATCACAGATCCAACTAAAAAATTCCGATTGTTAAATTATTTGCAGGTAAGAAGCAGTAATCAAATAGGAGCAGCCAGAATGTGCTTGCAAATTCTTACTGCCAAAGTATTTTCTTTGATAAAACAGCTGTGAGCTTGATAATCCTATGAAACGGACATTAGATCAAGCCAGACTTTACTTTACAGCTTGTACTAAAGACAGTTGGTTAATGCTTGAGTCTAAAGGCTTTCACTTTTACTGAGTGTTCTTTTTTCATTAATGAAATATCCACGTAGCCAAGGCCATCATTGTACACATAGCTGTGTTGCTCCAACTGAGGGTCTAGGAAATGTATTTCTCTTTTAGTAGAAGGTTGTTTATTTATATATTAAACCAATGTAATGGAGAATGTATATATAGGCTCAGATCCAGCCGCCCCTGATGCTCTGTCTGATTAATGTAATGGTACTATCTTGATAGGCTGAAAACAGACAGGATCTGTGCAGTAGCTTTGTCTCCTGGGAGTCAGCATAATAACAATCAAATGAAGACATATTAAAATGTAATATTACTTTGCCTCCATGGTGACTATATAAAAAATCATAGCCAGAAACTTCAAGCTTCTGCTTATTGCTTCTGTTTCAAAAGCCGATTCAGTGTATTTTTCTATTCTGGCATAAGTATTTCATGCTCTAAATAAGTCTCTGTCTGCACAGACATTTAGAAAACACTATTAACACTAGTAATACAACTTTCTCTGTCTCACTCTCTCTCTATTGGCCTTGTTTTTAGGTTCCATTGGGTAAGTTCAAAAGTAGGAAAAATGTAAAGTAGTTGCAACATTACAGCACTTCTGGCACTGAAGCTGCTTTAAATCATATTATGATTATTTTCCCCTTCTCTTATTCCATATCCTTTCTTATTATATCCAGTACTGGAAAGGTCATTTTGATAATCTGTGATGTGCCTGCAGATACATATAATGATGTCTAGTCCATCTGCAGACATGAATAGATTAGTGCATGATCTTCTGGTATGAATGAACAGGATCGTGTAAACAGAATCATAAACTGATATATTCTGATTTCAAATAAAACTATAATGGCAAAGCATTCCACCCCAAATATATTATACATATAAAAATTGAAATGACTAAATTGATGAATTCTTTCTCCCTGCTGATTTAACAGATGCACATGCTGGCTTTAATCCTGGAATTAAAAAGCCAGACCCAGTATTACTAGATCATATAGCAAGTGCTCTAAACATTTACTGTTTGTGGGCAGGTAGCATAATATTTGACCTGAATGGGTTAGATAAATCACATGGGGAAGCCATTTTTCTCCTTCGAAGTGTTTTATTTGTGAACATATCACATATCCAGAGATGCAACCTGTGATATCATTGAGCACCTCTACCACACAAATGAACTTTTTGTTATAAGAACTGGATTAATTCATTATTCTCTTGAATTATTCCCTTCTCAGTTACTATGGTATGGGCACATTTTGTCCTGTACTGAACTGGCCAAGCTGCCAACAGTGTACAAAGAAATGAAGCTTTGGTAGCCATGCATCATGCCTATATATACATTTCTTGTATATTGTATTATGTCTAGTATAAATCATTATATTATTCAACAACAGTAGCTTCATTTGTAAGCATGTAAGAGAATAATAAAGATGTCTAGTAAAAGAATCTATAGCTTTTTGCTCATTGGGCAACAAAAGCTAAGAGCAAATGATAGAAATAATTAGAACAAATGCTCCTAAGCAGGAACAACTTTCTGCCTGAGGCATTTTAATGGCATATTCCATTTCTAGCATGTTGTCTGTTTATGGTTTCTGGATATAACTGCTGTAAAAACAAAAGTATTCGTAAAAGTAATTCCCTCTTAGACTATCCATGTTATTTGATGTACCAAATATGCATTCTTTTGAAATCCGGGGAAGGAAAATATGGAAAGAAATTAATTGATGAGAAATGCTTTTTACCAGGAAAACAGTTAAATACACTTAAGTAGTATTCAAATTATTTTTGGAGCTCTAACACCCACAGATTAGAGTTTGATGGGTCGAATGACAGTTAAACATAATCTGACAAATATCCGTTAATGATTTGACAAATGTGTAAATTCATAAAAATACTTTCCCAACAATCAGGAAAGATAAACATGACTCCAACTGTTGGGAGCACATCAGGATTCCCCAGCTGGAATCTAAAAAGAAAAGCAAACCAACAAAAACCTGCGGCTAAATTTCTTATAGGCCTTTCCACATAATGCTTTTTCTTGACTTGAACAATTTGATAAAGGATATTCTAATGACTAGAAGGCCAGTCTCCTTCTTAATCAAATTTGTCTTTGGTAGTTACTATGGTGATGCTACTAGACATTTTGGAGGTTTTATTTTAAATGTCATTGTCAGATGCCAAGAACACAAAAATGGCCACAGAGAATACCCCTTCAATATTGGAAAAGGCTTTAAGTCATTTCATGCGTTTGC
This sequence comes from Xenopus borealis, assembly GCA_024363595.1. Lineage (NCBI taxonomy): Eukaryota > Metazoa > Chordata > Amphibia > Anura > Pipidae > Xenopus > Xenopus borealis. Next base: position 105,800,811 of record CM044434.1, read on the forward strand.
TTAATAAAAACAGCTTTTTGTGTGCTTTGTACATAGACAACAGAGGAATTCTTCTAAATTGCTGCCATCTGAATTTCCCCATAGAGGCTGCTACAAGTAGTCAGTTTTAATTAAGGGTGTAATGTGGCCGCGGCCTATTGCTGAGCTACCCGATAACTCTTCGTGTTGTATATAGGCCTTGAAATGCCCATAGCAATTAAAAAAGGAGGGTTATTTCACAAAGCACACATCTCCTTAAACAGTGAGTTCCTTATTTGTAAACAAGTAATAAAATATTTGATAAAAAGCATAAGAATTGCATTGGAACACAGTATTTTTGTGCAGGAACATGTGTTACTCTTAAAATGAGGTTTTCTGGTTTGAAATAGATTTACATTGGCATTCTATTTTGTGCTGTTTTGTGTTCAAATTAGACCCTGGCTGTTTAGTAACCAGTTACTCTATGTACCTTTTATTCTATATCAAAATGCTGCTGACATCTTAACCCTTTCTGCACCATTTGTACACTTGTGCTATAAAAACACAAACAGCAAACAGTCAAATTTTAGAAAATACAAGTTGATAGAGATAAGTGACTCCCTCCAGCTTTGGTTAAAATAAAAAGACTTTTTAGCATATCCCTCTGATCTGCTCTTAGTTTTTCTGTGTAGACTCTCCTCTGTCTTGCTTCTCTTACATTGGCAAATAGGTTGTAAAAAACACTTTTATCACAGACACATTTGATTTATGTCTTGATCTGCAGCTTTGTATTGATTTTTGTTTCTGTAAAGGGAAGAGAAAATACTGCTATGTCTCCATTATTTTGTGAGATTTGTGCTATACTGTTATGCTGCCAGAAGTACTTTAAAATTAGATTACTGTAGTTATTGTAAGGCTTTAGATAAAAAAAATAGTTTTAACAGTGGAATTTGGGGTTTGGGTGGGGAGGTTGAGATAAAAGAAACCATATATATTGGGGGTGGGGGGTAGTTGAGTATGTCACATGGCATTCAGAAATGGTAAGATGAATTTATAGGCGGTGATAGAAACAGGGACCTGTGCACAATAGATGGGTGGGTGGTTCCATAGTCATATAGCTGGAAACAAAAACAATTTGTGGATGCTGCATAAAGGTCTTCATTCTGAAACAAGCAATTGTTCAAATCGAAATGCAACCTTCAATTCTTTAAAGCTTTTACACTGACATAATACTAAGGACATATTTGTAATGTTGCACCCAACTGTATCTGATTATCACAATAGTCAAAATTTTCCAGACACTGTAAGAAGGAAATAATACAGATTACTCAGATCTTTAATTAAATATTTGCTTGATACATTATAGCAACTGCAAAAACATAATCATACTCTGTCATGTAGGAAGGCATTGCATAGCATAGTTATGATAAAATGTTGCACTCACAGCTTGACAAGGAACAGCTAAGTATTGTTAATGACAACAATTAGCTGATACATTACACCATCTTTGTAATTTCCTGATCTTATTTATGCTACAATATAAATTGCTGTATTCAGAACAAATGCTTTAAACCAGAAATAGCCTTAGGGATACCCAACTCTCTAGATTATAATTTGTGGGTCTTTGGAACAAAATATAACATGTCTTGTGTGTGACCAACACAAAACCTAAACATTCTCATTTCAGCCTAATGAATGTTTGTATTTTAACACAAACATCGTGTTTACTCTTGTGTTATTTTTTCAGCTACATCAAATGGCTCTTTAGAGGGTGTGGATAATCAAGAAGGAGGAGTGTGTGTAACCAAAGCCATGAAAATCCTCATGAAAGTTGGACAAGGTATGAGCCTTCTAAACTTCTAGCTTATGATGTAACACGTTGGTTTTTTCCCATTCTTTACACACATTAAAGCCAACTTTTGTTCAGCCTTTAGCTAGAAAAGATCAGAGGTCCCCAATATTGTGTACACTTATCTTATTTCAAATTTATAACATGTTTATATCAAAAAAAGTAATACAATGGCAAATAAAATCCTGGGATATTGCTTTCCATTAAGTTGTACTATGACTTGCTCTGGGGCCATCACGCCCACAGCAGTCAGATGTTTATTGTTGGTTTTCCTACTGGAAGAATTATATTTAATTTTGAAGAATCTTGAGGAAAATATTATCTGTTCCTAGATTTCAGATTTCCATAAAAAAATTCTTAAGGAATTGATCCTCCTATATACATATCTACTTGTGACTTTGGGAGTTGTAAAGTGTTAAAGCTAAAATATGACATGATTTTTGTACTTAATATCAAAGCTAAACCATTCAAATTCTTTTATATATCCTCTCTTCTTTTCTTCAGTTTAATCACCTGTGTTGTTCAGATTTCATCACAAACACATGGAGCTTTTCAACTATTTTTTATACAAAGTTGTTTACCAGTTGCTGATTTAATAACTTTGTCTTCACATCCAGATGAATGTATCAGGGAAACGATTTATTTCTAATTATAATGTTGTTTAGCAAGCCAATCAACTTACTCAGTTAAAATTGAAATGTCATCTGCAAAGCTCTGGTTCCCAACTGTGAGAATCCCTATAGTTTCTGCAGATGGTCTTACAATCTTCATCTCTAAAAACCACTTGAAAGGGACAAGGGACACCTCAAAATTTGTGTGGCTGATTTCCTTCACATTATTTACACATTATTTTGACTTTTAGATCCCAACTTTCATAACAATCGCGGCTCGTCTTCAACAAGACGCCCTGAGTTTGGTGCCAATGGGAAGAGTTCAACCACTAGTCCACATGTCAATGGCCCTGAAGGTACATATATTTCCTTTTTATAGCTACTGGTTCTGTTTCAATGCCTTTTCTTATATTTTATTTATCATGGATTTTATTTGTCTGGGTTACACAGAGAAGGGATTTATTTTTTACTCTTGCGTGTGAACAACAGTTTCTGCCAAAAATGTTTTAATAGTGTTTCCTGCAAGAAAAGAAAATGCAACTGTAACCATATTTGTAAATGTTTGCCAGCCTCTGAGACAGGGATTTTAAGATAATTGAAGGAAGTTCTGTAGTAGAAAATATCTTGGGAGCTTTTACTATATATTGTTTGGAGATTGTACATGCAATGTTTGCAAATGTTCTAATGAAATGAAGGTTTCTGTGTCCTGTATTGGCTTTTATTACTGCAGGGTAACTGTGAAGTCTACCTGTTATTTGCCTCCCCTAAATATATTTAATTTGCCATTATTAGACATGTTTGTAAGTAGAACTGCTACCCTGGTTTGCTTTAAGGACAGGTGCCTTCTATCTTCTAACTCCTAAAATTGGCCTCCTGGCCCCATGTGGAATGTTATATATTAGGAAACTCCAATGATTTTGCCCGTTAAATTATATCTGGCTCATTTTCTGGCTCATTGCACTTCTCAGTCATAAGTTTAGCATGTTTTGGGTTCTTACCACTTAAATCTTACAAATATTTTTTGAGTGGTTGGGTTATTTTTGCTCAGTTATCAGTTACTTCAGAAAGCAGCTATAACCTCTACTTTTATATTTTTATTTTAAATTCATATTAATATAAGGTGTTTTTGTCAGGCTTAAACTAGTGGTACTATTTAGAAATAATAGATTGTACTGATTAATATATGGATAAAGTAAAGATATAAAATAAGGGAAGCGGTACATGTTCCAGAGAGCATACAGTCCATATATTTAATGATGGAAATGAATGAATTATTAGCATCGGCAGATGGAATCCTTTCTTGATTAAGGCATGCTTTAACATGTTAAATCATTCTAAACAGACATTCTAAGGAATAATCTTAGAGGCCCTGTAGGGAAAACTGGGAGGAGTTATCAACAATTATAAACAATAGTTGTTTTAATGTTTCCCACTGCTTTCATGATGATATATGTGCTTATTATTCTAATCAATTACTAATGTGCTGGGAGCACTGGATATTAGACTGTTCAATGTGACACTTTTTATTGCCTGACAGATGTTGAGTCATTTGTTTAGCTAATTGTGTATTAAATAAGCTGATTCATTAATATTTCTACTATGTTGCCCAAATGAATTCTGGCTTTCAAAAATGGAGATTGATTCCTTTACTGCTCTGATATACTAGGCAAATTCTATTAACCACAATTATACTGTATTATATATCATAAATCAAAGCAGGTGGCTACTAATTCAAATTTACTATTAAAAGTGTTAAACATCAATGTAAATTAACAAGATATGGTAATTTCAGACTGTTGGTAGCATCTGTAATTTACTCATAATGTAGCCAACAACTGATAACATGTATTAAACTTATGATTCTCCAGGCACTAAGGGCACATTTTCAGAATATTCATTGTAAATAATGCATGCATTTTCAACTCCTATCTTTGTCTACATATTTTTTAAAAGTTAAATATAGACAAAAATATGTTTGCTATGAGCACATAATTAATATAGTCTTTGGCTTGGCCATTTTGTAAATCTTTTTTCTTTTTGTCCCTTTTCTTTCTAGGCTCTCACACAGAGGGAAAAAATGCTGGACACTCAAGTATCTTGGGATCCGAGGTGGCCTTATTTGCGGGGATTGCTTCAGGGTGCATTATCTTCATTGTCATCATAATCACTCTTGTTGTGCTGTTGTTAAAATACAGAAGAAGACACAGAAAACATTCACCCCAGCACACAACAACTTTATCACTCAGTACATTAGCCACCCCAAAACGCAGTGGCAATAACAATGGTTCAGAGCCAAGTGACATTATTATTCCTTTAAGGACTGCAGAGGGTGTATTCTGCCCTCATTATGAAAAAGTAAGTGGGGATTATGGACATCCTGTTTACATTGTCCAGGAGATGCCACCTCAGAGCCCAGCAAATATTTACTACAAAGTCTGAGGAATTCCTTGGTACCTTTTGACATACAGGGCACATAAAGACCCATTGCTTTCCGATGGGTTTGAAGTGGCTCATTATGCGTAAAAATGGACTTGAATGGAAAAGGGCCCAGGAGAAAACCTTTCTTCAGAGAGCGCCTTCTTAAGCTGGATTGCATATGGAACATAATGGTTCCTAACGTTAAGTCAAAAGTATTCACTGAAGCTGGAAGACTTTTTACGATTTTACCCATTCTGATAGCTATCCACTAGTCATGTTCATCCTCCTTTAAGCCATGTGCACTACGCATTCAGTCGTATATAAAAGCCAGTTGAATATGGAGTTTTTCAAGGACCTTAATAATGTAAGCATATTATGGATGCTTTAGGATTATCTTGAGATTCTGTAACTCTAGCTTTCTCGGTGTGTACTGGATGTGTCACTAAGGCCTGTGCGTCTAAGACTGAAAGCGTTTTAGTCCATCACTGTTTCATTTTCATCTCGCCTTGAATATCACCTTCCTTCACAAAAGGTTTCATTTTATTCCACCACTTCTCTAATGGCATATTAACCTTTGGAGTCTCTTACTCCATCCATTTCTACTGCAGTCACACTTGAATGGGTAATATATTATGGAAATTGTATTTGCTAATACAGAACTTTCCAGCAAGAAGTTACAATGTCAGCACGTCCAGGCGTCTATAAGATAAACTGCTGAATGCAGTTAAATGCCACTGCCTCTGAAATAAAGCTTAAAGAAAATATTTTTAGGCAGAAGAGCACTTTGGGGGTATCAGTTTTCGAGTGGTGGCAAGGAAGATGCAGAGGAATATACCGAGTAGTAAGGCTGCAAAACAGGGATTTCATTCTGATCGAAAAGAAGAGAGTTCTGAATTCCATTACAAGTACTGACAGAGACGGTGCATACGTAGGTAGAGAAGTACAAAGTCAAGTTGTGGACATTATTTGCTTGCAAGTAGTAGTATTGGCAATAAATGTATGGAAGCTGAATGAAACTCCTAGTCTGTGGCTGATTTCATTGGCAGACTCAGGTGCTATACTGACCATATTATTCCTCAGACCAGGAAAGCTTTCATTAGAAGAGCAGAAAGCCAAATCTGACCTACAGGTTCAAGAGCCAAGGGTCAAAGGAGAAAGACATTCACTTCACAGATCTTTCTAATAAAGGCATAAAAGCTTTTGTGATGAAGCCACTTTACCTAGTTTTAAAGAAAATGTTTGGAAACCTTTTCTTTGTGGTAATGATCTCCCAGAGAAGCGTGGCATAGATATAGAAGAAGCTGACATTGCAGTCCACTGGTGCTATGTTTCTGTTAAAAGCACATACTGTATGGCGAATGTTTTACAGTTCTTAGAAATAAAATAAATTATTAGTTATGGAGAACAGTAAAGAAAAAAATAACTTATTTAATAGGTGTATAGCACACAGGGGATATATAGTAAAATATTTTACTAATATATATAATGTTAAAATTGCACAGCCTGCCCCTTCAAGAAGAGAGGTGAAATCCATTTTAGCAGCAGTTAAATAGGCTTTTACTATTGTCCTTTCTGAAAACAATTGGGCATTGCTTCTGGGGGGAACAAACAAGCATTTTCCAAAAAACAAAAAAATACAATAGTGAGAAAAAAACTCAAAAATAACAAAGCCTTCTAAAGGCGTCTCTCTCAAGAGCAGACTAGGAAGTGCAAGCCCCTAAAAGCAGGAAATCTGTGTTACTGCATCATCTATTTAACAATGACAAGAGGATCTGCTGGCATTTATTTTTTGCTTTATGATTTCCTTTAGCCTTAATGCAATGATATTATAAAAATTCAGCAGGTTAGATGGCGCAATATTTTTTTTTTTCTATTTCTTCTATTCCTCTTTGTCTCCTACATTTATGTGCTATGCAAAATAGATATTATCAACACAGTCCTGTTTCTATGGTAACACTTCAGTCTGAAATGGAAAGAAAAAAAATTAGCAACAGCATTTTAAGGTTCTTGAGCCTGTAAGAGCACCTTCAAAAATGAACTTTCATAGGAACGATTGCTTTGCTGTTTTCTTTTTTTCCCCATCTTAAAAAAGGTTTGAGTGGTCAATCAAAACCCTTAACATTTACAGCATATAGAAAAACGTATTTGGCTGTTTTTTCTTTTAGCCGTAGAAAAACACGTTAAATTATGTGCATATTTCCTTTTACTTCCTGCAAGAACATTTTAGCAGTGTTTTTAACCTTTCCCATGTCTACGGCAGTGTGCCTCAACACTATGACAAGGACCATGCTCTTTGTTTCTTTACATTTAGTTGTGAGCGTTCTATCGAACTAAAGCTGTGAATTTCAGATCCATTGATAATAAGCAACCTACAACCACTGTCTAATCACTTTGTGTGTCTGTTTTGTGTCTGAAGCCGAATGACAATCTTCAAATGGTTTCCTTTTTTAATTTAGAAGTTGTTTCAGGTTTGGAACGTTTCTGTAAATGCCTTGCTTGATAGATCATCTGATCCTTAGTCACCTGACTTAGGAATTTGCACCAATATGTCAAAGTGAAGATGCTGTAAATATATTGAACTGTGTCTGTCTGAATTTGAGGTGTGTCCGTAGCCTTATTCACCTTTTTAAAATATTAATATAGAATAAAACATACACCTGGAAAAAAGACAGAATATGGATTTTCTTAACCAGATTGTGTACATAGAGCAATGTTGGATTTTTTTACAAAGTCTAAGCAAAATGTTTTGTATAAAATGAATTTTTTGCTATGTATTTAGCTATCGCTTGTCTGAAAGCAGTGTCATTCCCCTTTGCACTGTAACTAGAAATTAAAGGTAAAAAAGGTTGCCAAATTGCTGCATATATGTGCCGTAATTGTGTACCATGAATATTTATTTAAAATAATTTTTTGTCCAATTTTGTAAGTTACACAGTATTATGCCTGAGTTTATAAATATTTGTTTCCTTTTTGTTAAATAGCCTTTCCTAGGTTTACAGTTTTGCTTTAGTTTCACATTGTATTTAGCCTCTCTACCATTTCCCACTCAGACAACAAAGCTCTGAAATTTCACATTCCACGTCTGAATTTGTTCTTAAAAAAATAAAATATTTTTTCCTATGGAACTCTAGTTTCAAGTTTGCTTTTGTTTTCCCACTGCACTGAGGGGCAGATTTATTAAGGGTCTAATTTCGAGGGTTAATTAACCCTCAAATTTAGATTGAATTAAAACCCCTCGAATAAGAATTTAGAATTCGAGGGGGTTAAATGCAATTCGAATTATCGAACGATCAAATATAAAAAATTTGAATCAAATGATTTTAAGCATTCAATAACATTTTTATTCAATCAAAAAAACTTGGAAAAATCCTATGGGAGCTTCCCATAGGGATATATAGCAATTCGGTAGGTTTTATCTGCCGAATTGTTATATCGAATTTATATCGAAAGGGCCAGTAGTTTGACAATTGAATTCAAATTAAAATTTCTGAATTTGGCCAATTAAAATCGAATTTTGGCCTATTTGATAGTCAAATAAGTCCAAAATAAATTTGAATTTCAAATTTTTTTTAATTAGAATTTGATTCCAATTTTAGGGTGCTGTTAACTGGTTGCCTTCTCATTGTTCTGTTTTTAGACTGCTGGGGGGGGGGGGGGGGGGGGGTGATATCACTCCAACTTGCAACACAGCATTAAAGAGTGTTTATCAGAGCACAAGTCTTGGGGAAGCTGAGAAATTGACAATATGTCTAGCCCCTATGTCAGATTTCAAAATGAAATATACAAAAATCTGTATGCTCTTTTGAGTAATGGTTTTCAGTGCAGAATTCTGGGGCAGCACTATTAACTAATGTATTTAAAAAATATATATATATTTTTTTTCCATGACAGTACCCCTTTAAATGAAAGAGAGAAAGTCTTTTGGATAATTTTTTAAGATTGCTGTGCGATTTCTACAGAAAAGCTGGTTTTCATACTGACACCAAATATTCAATTTTCTAAGTCCAAATGCCAACATCAATTTACCCTTCATTGAGTACTGAAAGCTGATTTGCTGGCTTGCTGCTCAATATTTTCTGGGAGAACTCCATGGAGAGTCAGGGCTGCATTTTCTGGTTGCTGTAACTCTAAATATATATAACAAGTGTGCATGGAACCTTTTCATTAGAAAATGTAACTTGTGATATAAATGCTTTTAGCTATGCTAACATTTTGGAGCTCAGAAATTAGCATCCAGCTTTTATCCAGCGCAGACAACAACAAAAAAAACCCCAGGGAATACTTTTTCAATTCTAGGTTAAATAACTGGTACAGATAAGCGGATCTAGCTTAAGAATTCCTAAGTACTTCTCACCAATTACATCTTTTGGTTCGGTTGCATGCCGCCCCAAACCCCATGCTTAAGAGGGGAAGCAGTCTCCGCTAAAATGAGCTTATTAACACTGTAGAGAGCTTTTTTTACCATATCGGTGCGTTGACCCTGGTGCAGCTGCCCCGAGTCCATTGCCAAGGAATAACGGTATGATCAGTAGTCAGTCTATATGGCAGCACACTCCAGACCTCGCAGGAAGAAGCCACCAAAGTCGAAATTCCAAGTTAAAATATATATATATATGAATTTTATTTGAACATTTTATATGCACACTAATCAGAAGAAGTCCTTGGAAAAAACAATGGTTCCCCTTGCAAAAGTCCACCAGCAAAAACAATCAGGTTCTCCTCTCCCTGTACAAAAGATTCTCCAAATATAGATGGATTGCTGGATACCTCAGAGAGGAAGGTTTTTGAAGGGGAAAAAAAAGTGACAAGACGTTTCTATGATAGTGTAGTAGTTTTAAAAAACATATATTTTTCGTGAAATATTAATGCTTCAGTGTACACTTCTAAAATAAAAGTGACTCAGCCTGTATTTGTAGGTTTATCAAAGATTCACACCTTGTGTTCTGTGTGGATTTATTTTACCATAAATTAGTACGGATTTATTTTACCATAAATTATCACTTAAAGCAATATGGTTCAAGTTTGATATCGAGTGTTAAGAATGGTTAAAGTCACTTTAACCATTCTTAACACTCGATATCAAACTTGCACCATATTGCTTTAAGTGATAGATTATCCCAAAT
>CM044434.1:105814967-105864031 GCA_024363595.1 Xenopus borealis
AAGTGTTTCTTATACTACAACTCCCCTTTAAAACCTTTTACTCTTCAATTTGGCCGTAATTCAAAATGTTGCTACTTTGTATCCGTGGGGGAAAGGGCACTTTACTATTGATACTCTGTGTCGTACTTATATATTTTATTCTAAAAAGGCTCTTAAATTAAAATCAATATTCAAACCTTGCGGAACTAATGATTTCACTTTGTGGATCCACCAGCTTTCCCTCTGTAACGTTTTATTTATTAAATTCCCTCCTCGCCAGTCTTTTGTTACTCTCTCTATGCCCCACCATTTTAAACCAATGGGATTCTTGGTTCAAAAACCTTCCTCTCTGAGGTATCCAGCAATCCATCTATATTTGGAGAATCATATGCACACAAGCGTCTGAGGTCTGACGCGTTTCATGTCTATGCATTTCCACAGAGACTTCATTCTCATTACTATGCACAAAGCTTAAATCCCCATTTCCCTCCCATAAAATTAACATATCGATTAAGACAATAGTTTAAACATGATCGTTAAAATCTATTCCATATCAGTTGTATCAAATTACAATTCATCAATATTTCAGTTTTATGAAATTAATTCGTTTATAATTTAATAATGGAGGGATTTATGCATACCAAGAATTGTATTTGAAAGCAGATGAGCTGGCTACTTAGTATACATAGCTGGATGTTTCTGTTTCCTGGATACAAGTGGTTACTAATTTATGCATTGGAGTTTGTTACCTCCTAAATAAGCGTTAACTCAGAAAGTAGCAAATTCCTTCAGTCTTACATGTTATTCAGTGGTTCTGGAAATTTCTCTAGACCAGCTGTTTCCAAACTGTGGAGCTGCTTCTCTGTCGGGGTGCTAAACAGTAGCTAGGTGGTCCAGCTTTGGTTGATATGTGACAAAGATGCCTATTAGCAATCCTGTATACCAAAGACCAACTTGATGGTTAGTAAAGTCAATATTTGAAATGCTCTACCACTCAGTTAAACTAAACAAGTCATGAGCACGAGTGGTAACATGTTTTTAAGCAAGTCCAATTGCTATAGACTTATCACTACTAGACGTCATGGCTAATTTTTTATATAGTAACAGTTTAATTCTGGGTGACCTGAGTAGTAGGCCACGATACATACAAATAAAGTAACAAATCAAGAATCTTTTTTTTAAAAAAGCACTTTGACAGTGTAATGCTGAAAAAAGAAGGATATGTAAGAGAAACGGCAAATTATTTTTGAATGTGATGCCACCCTGTTTTACGATGGTAGAATTGGAAGGGCTTGTCAAAAATGTGTTGCACGCTCTAAGTGTGCCATAGGGATCAAACTCTGCCATAGACAGCAATTATGGAGCAGAACTCAAGAGGAGCAATTTCTCATCACTACAGACACAAGCAAATAGGCACTTGCATTTTTTGTCATTCCTGATGACATGACTCTATTAATTATCAAGCAAGGACAAAATGTCAATTTGCTGTTGCCATTATGAACTGAATATAAGCAGGTAGGTAAGGCTGAATGTAGAAAATAGTGTCTTGTGCAATGGGCAAAAATCTGTACAATTTTAAATAAAATATACCTTGTGTACAAGAAATTGCCTTCCATTTATTTTACTTTAAACAGGCAAACAGGTAGGAGAGCATACAAGTAGGAGTTATATTTTATTGAAACCTATGGAGGATGCATTAGTATTATTAAGTAGTAGTTTCATTAGTAGTATTAACATTCATGTATAACTATAAACAGAAAAGACATTTTTAATACTATATTAACTATTTGTAACATAAATTAATAGAAAATAAACCTTACCTTTGGCAAATGCAATCCTACATAATAATACATTTTTCAATGATATTGTTAATAGCAATTTGGAGATATGAGTGTGGGTAAGTATACAATATGACACATGCAGATTTAATCTGTAGAGAAAAAAAACACTACTGTAGTGCTAGCATGTCGAGTTCTAATGTTTGCTGCTGTGGAGGCTGTTTGCAAGACATTAGGGCTCATGTCTGTCCATGAGTGTAGTAGCAGTGCCTGCACTTTCCCAGCAGCCAGTTGCATGTAACACCAATTTCAATATAAGTACTTGCATCAAAATGTGCTCCATTCACTTTCTTATAGGTGCACTCAGTACTGTTCAATCGTTCCTGCCTTATATTCCAAAATGAGTGTGACTGTACCAATTGACATTAGGGGACTCTTAAAGCTACCACCACCTCTGGATAAGGCAGTAGCTCCAGGGCTTCAACCAATGCAATCAGTATTAATTGCTGCAGTTCATTTGTGCAGAAAGAATATGGTCTGGCCCGGACTGACAATCTTTCGGTTCTGGCAAAAGCCAGAGGGGCTGCTATAATATGCCATATACATTTAGTATTTAGTGGGCTGGTGGGGGCTGTTTGGGTCTCTGTGTACCTGAAATGCTAGGGCCTATTTTGATTCTCAGTCCAGGCCTCAATATGGTGTATATGTCACTCTAATGCCAAACACCAGTAATGACACCAGCCAGACTTTGCAATTTCAACTACAATGATGCTGGAATTTTGGGAAAAAAACATAGTGCTTGAACTCGAAGTTGCACTTTGCTCATTGCACTTGCAGACTTTCCTGCGCCCAATAGTAATTTATAGGGCTGATGTATTAAATGGGCTGGTCACCTTCCAACACTTTTTCCAGTTTAGTTGTTTTCAGTTCCCCAGAAATAGATATTTTTTCGTTGACTTTTATCGATTTGTTTCTAATATTAAAGTTTAAAGTTAAATTTTTTCACCTTCTGAAGCAGCTCTTCACCACCTCTGTAAACTGTTTTTAACTTATAGATTCATTGATATATTTCTTATCTTTGGCTCTGCTGAGCAGACTCCTTGAGTTTCATAAGGGCCCTTACACACGGGCGTTTTGGACCTGCGCTCCCCTGCGTTGCGTTTGGCTGCGTTCAGCCGCAGGGAAGCGCAGGTCTAGACGAACCTCATTCTTTTCAATGAGGTTGTACCCACGAGATGCGTGTAAGCGCCAAACGCAGGTTCAGACGCAACATGCTGCATTTTTCCTGCGTTTGGCGCCTACATGCTTTCGTGTGAGTACAGCCCCATTGAAAATAATTGAGTGCGTCTATACCTGTGCTCCCCTGCGGCTTAATGCAGCAAAACGGAATGCAGGGGAGCGCAGGTAAAAACGCCCGTGTGTAAGAGCCCTTAGAGGTAAGAGTTATAATTATATATAATTGATTTTCCACAGATACTGCTGAGAAATGTATCAACTACATGCACCAAATTGTAACAGTTAAGAAATTTGCACCTGGCTCACTGAGCTGCCAGACTGAACACCAAAGGCAGGAACATTAAACGTTTAACTCCAGTTTTGGAAAACCGGCAAAAGTGGAAAGCAACTGAAAACAAAAGTATTTATTTCTGGTAAATTATCTGAAAACAACTGAACTGAAGCATAGGAATTAAATGGAACAGGTGCAATTACTATTAGCAACCGCTCAGGTCATTTTTTTAATTTGCCAACTTGTATTATACTGTTGTTATAATGGAACACCAGAATTGGTCCACATTACAAGCAGGAGGTATATTGAAAGAGTACGTATTATTGATGAAACTTGCGATTTTATTTCTTTTATAATTAAATATTCTAATGCAACAAAAAGCTTTGAATTGCTTGTAAAAATCAATCTGATCACATTTATGCATATTTTCTATTTAACAAACATGTTGTTTTCTCTCTGTTCCAGGCAACACACTTGGCTGTCCCTAATTACAGATTTTCCTCCTACTTCTCATTCCACCAGCTTTCTCGCAGACTGCATTCAGCAGAATGTCTTTCCAAAACTATTAGAATTTCATGTACCCAAGAAGCACAAAACCATTTATTTGTACTGCTATAGTGTGCTGTATAGGACCTAGAATCACCTCTGAGTACCATGCATGTGTAATTCAATCTTAGTGGGATTTATGGCAATTTTACTATTATAGTTATTTAAGGAACAATTACATATAATTGTTCCTTGGCTGTAGCAGTGTTTATTCCTTTTTATCATTTTATATAAACAGCATGCTGCAACGTATATGCATTGTTTAAGACCAGTAGTGCCAAAAATGTCCACTTCTGTGCAGAACTATATGTTATTTATATTTACAAATGCTGCTTACAAATTCTGTGTCCTTAAAATAATCAAAATGTCATAGAAACATTTTGAATCCAATGAAGCGCGAGAAGAGATTTAAATGCACCTGTACAAATGCCATAGTAAAATGTCTAATGAACATGAGTTTGCAAACTGAACATTTTAGTATTAAATGCTTATCATAATCAGGACATATGGATATTAAAATATTTTTCCATAAAGATGTATGGAAAGTTAAGCCACACAATAATTGTCTATTTAGCATTACCACTTTAAAGCCTTCTCTCCAGACTCAGATGCTTAAGCCTGGAGCACAGTGTCATGAATCCTGTAACAAATCTCATTGGAGAACTAGACCAATTTGTATACCACAGAAATTACCATCTGTTGCAGAGTCTGAACCAGCTGTCCAACAGTTAATTAAAATGCCTGAAGCTTTGTGTACGCAGACTAGCCACTTTGATTAACTAAAAATGACACTACTTAGTAATCTGATTATCTTCAATCTAACCACTCTCTTTCCAGGCTCTGACTAGATAATGGCAGAGACCATATACATAAAGAAAAAAAATCGAGAATGCAGAAATGCATGGTTCTAGGTTTGGAATTTATCTTAAGAGTAAAATGAGTCTCACAAATGTAATGTGGGCATACACAGACAGATATTGGCTGCCAATTAAGCTCTTAGGGCAAGGCCAGACAGGGAGATTCGGGGGAGATCTATCGCCTTGCGACTAATCGCCGCAACGAATCTCCCCCGAATCTCCCCGAATAGCTAGCTAGAGCTGCGCACCCGCTAGGCGTAAAGTAGCCTGCGCTTGTTCACACGCAGCGGCGCGATTTTAAAAGTCGCTCAAAATTGCCTGGCGAGGCGACTTTTAAAATCGCGCCGCTGCGTGTGAACAAGTGCAGGCAACTTTACGCGTAGCGAGTGCACAGCGCTGACTAGCTATTCGGGGGGAGATTCGAGTGAAATATGTCGCGGCGAGAAGTCGCCAGGCGACAGAACTCCCCCGAATCTCCCCGTCTGGCCTTACCCTTAAGGCAACTGGACTGGTAGGACTGGGGGTCTAGTTCACACTCGGGTTGCCACATCAGAAACCGCCTGGCCCCCACCCCAGCATGCCATCCCTTGCCATCTATGCAGCGTGGAGAGATAATCTGGGTCAGCGGGGCCCACTGAGTTTTTTCTAGGTGTGTTGCTGCCCCATTCCGACCCTGGTAGGACATATTACTGTGGGAGGCAGAAACGTGTTCCTCTGTTCCTATCTATATCTGACAAAGGCTTATTCCTTAATTGCTCAGGACTGTCAGGAAGCTTGATTATTAGCCAAACTTTTGGTTTTGCCTGATTTTGACAATTACTTAGTTTCCTGATTTGTGCAAAGAGCCTCTTGTCTGGTGTCCTTCTGTTGTGATTTTTATGGTGTCGTTTTTATTTCCAAATTACACTGTTTACACTGCAAATAATTCACTCTACCATGTAAAATGTAATTCCTGAACCAGCAAGTGTATTTTTTTTAATTTATAATATTGGTGTGTAGGCAGCCCTCTCAGGTCATTTTGCCTAGTCATGTGCTTTCAGAAAGAGGCAGCTCTCTAGGATGGAACTGCCTTATGGCAGGCTGTTGTTTCTCCAACTCAATGCAACTGAATGTGTTACAGTGGGACCTGGATTTTACTATTGAGTTCTGTTTTTAGATCTACCAGTGAGCTGTTATCTTGTATCAGGCAGCTGTTATCTTGTATCAGGGAGCTGTTATCTGGTTACCATCCCATTGTTCTGTTGTTAGGCTGCTGGAGGAAAGGTAGGAGGTGATAACTTCAACTTGCAGTACAGCAGTAAAGAGTGACTGAAGTTTATCAGAGCCCAAGTCATATGACTGGAGGGAGCTGGGAAACTGACAAATATGTCTAGCCCCATGTCAGATTTCAAAAGAAAATCTAAAAAGATCTGTTTGCTCTTTAGAGAAAAGGATTTCAATGCAAAATTCTGCTGGAGCAGCACCATGCTTTTTGAAAAAAAAAAAACATTTTTCCCATGACTATCCCTTTAGTAAAGCACACAGTAGTAAGAAATATGCTACCATGGAAGAGCTCGGGGCCATAGAGCACTTCCTCTGTATCTGATTTTTCTGATGATTGTTTTGTGCACCAAATGAATGTTTTCATGCTACTGCTCATCAGTTTTATTAGTATTGGGTCTCAGTCAGTAGTTTTCACATGCACCAGAAGACTTACTCCTAAGTATTCCATTCAATTAATTGTTGACCTGGCTAAGTGAACAGATGTACAGGTGTATTGCCAACTCAAGTTATGTGTTAAGTTAAATTGGTATCATCAATCTTGTGGAAAGTAGGAAAAAGTTATCTACTCTTTAGGGTAGTAGTTTCCAAACTGTGGGTCTAGTCCCTTTAGATACAGCGATGTTTTTATAATCTGTAACCCTGAAAGGGGTGTGTAGTTAAAGGTCACCATAGACCTTAAGATTTTTCTCTCCTTAACAACCGATTTTAGTATGATCCGAGACAGCCATCAAATTATTTTGACAATTTCTCGTCCGACATTGGTCAGAAAATTGATCTGGCAGTTTAGAAAATTTTCATTAATCCCATTGAAATGTATCCATTATCAAATTGTTTGCAGGGCCAAGCAGCCAGCTACTCACAGTTTTCCTGGCTTCAACTAGATTATATCGCTTGAAATGGTCTTTTTATTTGATGGACAAATCATACATTTTACACAATCGTTTCAAGATAAGCTTGGTCTTAGATTAACAAAAAAATCTATTAAAATCTTAACATCTATGGCCATTTTGAAGGGATTCTGTCATTATTTTTATGATGTTGTTTTTATTTTTAAATTACACTGTTTACACTGCAGATAAATTACACTACATTATAAAATAAGAATAAGAAATACATGTCATAGGAATTATCTTGCTTGGCCCCCTAATTAATTCTGGGTGTCAGTGATAAATACAGTAAAATATTAGCAAAGTCTTCCATTGTTTATGTTAGGTACTTAATGTGAGCAAAATTCAATCAGAACAGCTTTCCAATAAGTCTAATACTGATGGATGGTACATTTCTTACTTTGGACACATAATCATATTATATCTCTTGAAGCCAGTCCATTCCTAGGAACCAGCAGCAAAAATATATCTAGATCAATAGTTTTTATTACAATTATCATTGAAATAGGTTGCTAAAACACCATTTGTCAATATTACTTTTATTAGTATTAATTTATATTCGCATTTTCACATAGTCTAAATTTACAACTAGTGATTCGCGAATCTGGGCGCAGCTTCACCTAAAACTTTGCGAATTTACAGTGATATTCTCGAAATAGCGAACTATTCATGAAATGCATTGAATTCAATTATTTTTGACATGCAGCAACTTTGAAGTGAGTTTTTATATGCACAACTGTTTGGTCCAAATGCATTAAAGTTAATGGAAGTCTGAATAATTTTGATGCTACCAACAATTGGAATTTATACCAGTGGTAAATATATGTAATACTGACCATGTGTGGATTCAAAATGTACTCATTTCCCTGTCTGATGCAAAAAGCTACTGCTCAGTAATCAAGAAAGCCCTGTAACATTTTGCTTTATAATATGACTACATGGAGCACTGAATCATTGAGGATAGTACTACCTTTTTTTAATAAAAAAAAGTTAGAAAGCGCTAAAGCTGCCCACATAAAGCTGGCCATAAATGCAAAGATCCGATTTTTGGATTGTGTGCGGAGTGTCCGGAAATTTGTCTTGCCATGTCGATCAGTTGTTCAAACGATCGGACAGGTTAAAAGATTTTCTGTCAGCTGCCAATCATATCTCTGCATGCATTGCCATTCTGACAATTTTCAGTGGGAGACTGTCACCAGCTTTTGTCGTACATAAACTTTCGTACAATTGCTGTCAGGGGCAGATCATCATCTTTTTCTACTTTATTACAACTGAAGGCTAGTGGCAGGTCAGGAGATGGGGATGTCCGATCATTTGATGATTTCAACGATCGGATCTTTGTATCTATGGCCAGCTTAAGTCTCAGTATTGCCTGTGGTTAGATTAGGGCTTGGTCATATATCTGTAGGCTGTACAGACCCATATTTGATCCAAGGGCTAAGTGATCATTATAGATGAATTTAGCCCACCTCTGGGGTAGTAAGTTTGGCAAAATATCTGAATTTTATTTAAAAAGAACAGATCGCATCTGTTCGTTGATGTGGTCCCGTTTACCCATAGTTACCCATAGTTATGATCCAATCAGATCAGCCGATATCGGATCGGTGGGCATATCGGGGAGAGATCTGATCATTTGGCAAATGCGCGAATCTCTCTGTGTATGGCAACCTTAAGGTCCTTATTTATCTATATTAAGTCTGAATTTTGTGGACTTTTTTAATGAAGAAAGTCCATCCAAACCATTGGACCTTATTATGAAAAAAACATGAATTTATTGGATCGGGGACAAATATGAAAAAATTGAGGAAAAATCAGAATAGCACAATTTTTTGCGAAACTTTACCGAATCGCTTGATTTTTTATGACTTTTTTCCAGAAAAGTCAGAATTTTTCAGATCTCTTTCCAAAAAGTCTGCAATAATCAGATTTTTTGGCTAATTCCAGTGCAGACCACAGAAACTTCCAAACAAGATAGGAACCTCTCCCATTGACATATATACAACCTTGACTGTATTTTCAGATTCAGGCTTTTTCCTTCCTCAGGGTTTTATAAATGTTGAAAAATTTGAGTTTTTTCCCCACTAGAAATTTAGATTTTACATTTTTCAAGCTTTTGGCATTCGGACCTTAATAAATAACCCTCTGAAATTCACAAGGCTTCTTCCACTGTAGAAATTAGTCGCTAAACAGTTTCTGGGTTCACAAAAGCTATATTAAATTCACGCATAGGTAAATGTGTTCTAACAAAGGCATAACTTTTCACATTGCGAATATTTTTCAGTTACCTTCATTTATTACATTCCCCCATTAGCGTTCTAAGAAATAATTTATGAAATATGTTAGTGCAAGGGGCACATTCACACATTCCTAAAACATTTGCTCTGTCCTTCTGCTGGCTACAAAACTTATTTCAGCTCCATTTGCCCCCCAAGGGGTGCAGGCCCTGGTCACTGCTAACAATATTATCTAAACTATTATCCAATTCCATCATTGGCCATAGGTGGCAGAATGTACCACTACAAGATATTTAATCATTATTTTTTTCCCTAGACTACTTTTCCTAGTCATCTTGTGATGACCAGGACCACTTCCCTTAAAGTATCTTTTCCAGCAATGTACTAGTCTCAGATGAGGCTAAACTCCAACTTTACTAGGCAATTCTTAATAGGTGAATTTCATTGGGATGAAATTGTTTATAAAATGTGGTTAATTTGCCAGCCTTTATTGGCTGGTGCAGAAAGATGCTTCAGGATTGCTGGTTTACAGGAAGGCTATGGAGGTGAATAGAAAGCTTGTGACTAGACAATTGACAACTGAAACTGCAGAAATATGCATCAGAATTTCCGTCTTAATAGAAAAACAAAACAAAACAAGCATGCTATAATTATTCATTCAGATCATTCATTCAAATGCTGTACAAATTAAAAATAGAATTAAAGGTTGGGCATATCTTTAAAATGAGTAACATGAGGAAACCCATTTATCTGTTATAATACAATTGAATAACCATGACATCACAAAATGTTCTGCTTACACCATACTTCCAATAACTACTTCAAGCTGATCAGTTTTGCAGGAAGAATCGTTTATCTTTTTGTATCCTCCAAAAGTTGCTTTTCTGGCTCCCTAATAAATAATCAATTTCCTGTACAATCCAGTCCAACATTCCTAAAACAGACATCATCCTGATTATTTGCAATAGTTCTCTTTGAACCAAAGTGTAATTGATTTGCCCTGCCAGCAGATAGGGGTGGAACAACCAACACATCATTAATGATCCTGGGAATAGCTTGGAGCTTATGGCTAGAGGGTTGGGCAGGCCTAATGAAAACATACTGGTAACATCCCGAAAATGACATTAGCTATTTAGCTAGTGCACAATTACCTTGCAGCTCCATAGCTTAGAAGTGAAACGTAGCTATCAATGCACGAATGGAATCACTGGTCGAATCACAAACCCTGTGCTTGGTTCAGAAAGATTGGGCCTATTGTCCAGTGCATGTACACTGTCCAATTAGTTTAAACGACTTTCAAACATTAAAGGCAACTTGGTCTTAATGACATGACTGAAAATGAAACAGTTATACCTAACACCAATCTCATGTGTTATCGCTAATCACAACTCAGTGATTTAGTGCCACATACCTCCGAAATAGAATGGTAGGTAATCCCACAGACTGCCTACCTATACAGTATGGTATTTTTTGTTCACACATATTTTGTGTGGACCCCCATACGTTAGTTTATCATATTTTTAAAAGTATATCATGGGCCATTTAGTAATAAATAATATCTGTTAAATAATATATAGCAGATGAAATGCATGTTCATCTCAAGTCCAGTTTCCAGGAGACAAAATCTCTCGTTATCTAGACTTTTATTTTAGCCCTCCCCGTCCATTGTTTTGGACCACCCCAGAGAACCCAGCCCCAGTTTAGCAACCAGGTATTCTTGGCATGTGTCATCACAGCCTAAATTATGTCTTTACCATGTCTGAAGGAGTGACCTAAGTTGTCCTGAAAGCTAGCATTTTATAATTTTGACATTAGCCTATTATATGTATCCCTTTTATGTTTAAGGCTATGGACACACACAGGTATTTTTTAAAAAAGCTGACCACAGTGTAAATACACTAGTGTAATTTTCTATTACCGAAGATTGAAACTGCTAGGGTATTTATGCAGTGGTCAGCTTTTTTTAAAAACCGCAATGCAGACCATGCTGGAAATGCAGCGAAAATCCACATGTTGGTATTATTTTGGAACTGATATTTTACACATGCAATTCGGGGAAGATAAGACTGTTTAAACATGGTTTAAGAAAATGACTAATTTCTATCTTCTGAATAATATGGATTAAGCTACATGCCGACACTGTTTGAGTGCATCATTTGTTTCCACAAGCCCTCCCATATTCAGCAGGATTATAATTAGAATATTTGGTAGCAGCAATAAGCTATTCCTAAACTCCTTTTGGCGGACAGTCATTCAACTCGGATTTCACAAAAATTATAAGCAGTTCCATAAAGCTACATGTATGTGTATGTTTCAAAGCAAAGCAGTATTCATAATGATTTCTTATCATGCTATGTTCATCCTTCCTACTGCCAATGCAAGTAGGATCTGGTAGAGAGAACTTGAGGTCATGCATGCAAAAATTACATTTCTCAACAGAAAAACTTAAAAACATGCAGAAGTCACCCCCACTCCACCCTATATACAGGAATCTAGTATATCATTTGATTGAGGTGAATGGGGCACCGCCCTATTGAAATAAATGAGAGGGCTTAAACCCATGAACAACTATCACCCACACTTTACATGCAAATTTATCCATCCAGTTCTGTAAATGCACAAACTTTTTCAGTTTGTTTTTATGTATCTGTATTCAGTGTTATAATGCATATTAAAATATCCGTAGCTTAGTTGTTCAATCTTGTTTTAATGATTTAAAATGTTGCACTGATATAAAAATATGTGAAATCACTAACAGCATATACAGCAGGGGAGACTGCAGATAGATAGATTTTCTGTCCACAGCTGGAGCTTGCTGAAGTAAAAAACAGATTATATATATATATATATGGTGTTAGTCATTGGGTAATATAAATACATTACAAATGACTACATAGACCCTCAGATAAGGATAGGGGATATCTGGCTATGGTTTCCATTACCATGTTAAAAAGAGGCCGCTGATATATAGAAGGAGAGTCTAAGCGGTAGGGTGGAGGAAGTTGGAAGGGTTGGAACTTTTATTTTAGGATTGGTTGGATCATATCAAGCACTGGTTACTACAAAGTCTTTCAGGTCTGTATACTTAATCACCTGACATGGTTGCATGTCTTAAGCACAACAAAGTGGTATGTATATTAACAATGGATATACACATCTTTGGTGATGTTGCCATTAGCTATCACTCAGATAGTTACATAGTTAAATTGGGTTGAAAAAAAGATCAAGTTCAACCCCTCCAAATTAAAACCCAGTATACACACACACACCTCCACTCTTTCACACAGTGCCCATTTACTAAATTTGTGTGAATTTTTTTTAAAAATTAGAATTTGAATTTCGAATATGTAAATGAGGTAACTTCGACCATCAAATTTTCAAAATTTGACCAATTTGAATAATTTAGAATAATTCTAATTTAATTGTATTTGAATATTCAAATATTCGATGGTCGAAGTACTTCCCCTTTAAAAAAAATTGATAGGCCAGTTAGCCAACTTGGACTTACAGAATTGTTTTAAAACCCTATGGGAAGCTCCCATAGGTGTTTTAAAGTTTTTTTTTATCAAATATAAAAAAATTGATCGAAGGCTTAAATCGTTCAAATTGTTCGATTCGAACTATTTAATTGATAGATCAAATTTTTTTTATTCGATTGTTCGAATTGGTTTAATTGCGTTAAAAACATTTTTGAAATTCGACTACTTCCCCTTTAAATTAAAAATTCAAATGCGAGGGTTTATTAACCCTCAAATTTGAATTTTATAAATCTGCCCCCAACTGTAGAGTTTAGTATCAAAATAACATCAATAGTACCTGCACAATTAAGTATCATCTGCAAAAATAGAAACCATACTTTCAATGCCCACATCCAGGTCATTAATAAACAAGTTGAAAAGCAAGGGACCAAGTACAGAGCCCTGCGGTACACCACTAACAACACTGGTCCAATTAGTAAATGTTCCATTTACCACCACTCTTTGTAGTCTATCTTTTAGCCAGTTCTCTATCCAGGTACAAATACTATGTTCCAGGCCAACATTCCTTAATTTAACCAGTAACCTTCTGTGTGGCACTGTATTGAATTCTTTAGCAAAGTCTAACAAATCACATCCACTGCCATCTCCTTCCATTGAGGTGCAAGCCGTCACAACTGTATAGGTTGTACCCAAGGAAATCAGCCCAGTACTCTAGGAATCCAAACCCTTCCTTCCTACACCAAGACTTGAGCCACACATTTAGATCATTGTTTTTTTCTAACTTTTAGGTGACAGTTCAAATCTAATTGCTAATTGGTTGCTATGAACAACATCACCAGAGATATGTATATCTAATGTTAGTGAACACACCCTATAGTCGGAGAAAACCATATCACAGCAAACTCTCAAACAAAAGCTTTTCATAAACATGGTCTGCAGGTTATAGTTAGCCCTAATGTTCCACCTTGATGTTCCTAAGATTAGAAATAGGTTCTCTAGTCTAGGTCTGATGGCCTAGAAGGCTGTTAAGTTGCACTTTTTTCTGGAAGCACTTTAATGCCTTCCTCCCTATGTACAAGCTGTCTGTTTGTGAACTGTCACATTCATGCACTTGTGTGATGAGCTGCCTTGTGTGCCAATCATCAGTAAAACATATTAAGCTATCTGTATCTTCTTAGGTATGTTTATGGAAATTTGTAGACTATGTCTTAACCTCACACTTGCTTAGGTTGTTAACCTTAGAGGAGATCTGTATACATTTCCCATAGAAGTTTCTCCAGTAGATAGTAAAATTGAGTGACATTATACAAGCAGAGTGAAGTCAAACAGAGTGAAATAAAGAATCCCTCAGTTATTCGATATAAGGATAATTATGTCATTGAAGATATCTCATTGATGAAGTGAAATGATAATAACATCTTGGACTGTTTGTTTGTAATGCATAAAATATTAGGCATTATTTTAAGATATTCATGTCTCATTTTATCCCCCTCAATATTTCACTTCCCATACAATGGTTTATTTAAACTGAGCTATTGTCACATGCCTTTCATTGTGTCTCAATTCCTGTTTTGGATCATAGCTCCAAAAAGCACTAATTGCCCTCAGGCCAGTCAAATTAACTTTTAATTGAATTGTTCAATATAAAAACTGTGTAAATAGATAGGCCGAGCAAAATAAAAAATGTTTCTAATATAGTTAGTTAGATAAAAAAGTAATGTATAAAGTCTAGAGTGACTGGATGTCTAACAGAACAGAACAGAACATAACTTCCTGATTTACAGCTCTCTTGGTTTCCAAGGCAGTAACCAATTAGAGAGGTCACATGGCTCATAACTGTTTGCTTTTAAAGGAACAGTTCAGGGTAACATTAAAGACTGGGTAAATAGATAGGCTGTACACTATAAAAAATGTTTCTAATATAGTTAGTTAGCCAAAAATGTAATGTATGAAGGCTGGAGTGACTGGATGTCTAACAGAACAGAATACAACACAACTTCCTTCTTTTCAGCTTCCTAAATCTGAGTTAGTCAGAGACTTGAAGGGGGGCCACATGGGACATAATTGTTCAGTGAGTTTGCCATTGATCCTCAGCTTTCAGCTCAGATTAAAAAGCAACAGTTATGACCAATGTGCCCCCCCTCAAGTCACTGATTGGATACTGCCTGTTAGCCAGGGTAACCAGTCAATGTAAACCAATAGAGCTGAAAAGCAGGAAACAGTGTTCTGTTAGGTTAGACTTACAGTTACTCCAGCCTTTATACATTACATTTTGTCTAACTAACTATTGAAAACATTTTTTATTTTGCACAGCCTATCTATTTACCCAGTTTTTACTTTTATACCGAATGGTTTCTTTAAATCTGAGCTGAATGCTGAGGATCAATTGCAAACTCACTGAAAAGTTATGTCCCATGTGGCCCCCCCTTAAAGTCGCTGACTAACTGAAAAGTTGAAAAAGCAGGAAGTTGTGTTCTGTTCTGTTATAATAGACATCCACTCACTCCAGCCTATATAGATAAAATTTTTGTCTATATTAGAAATATTTTTTATTTTGCACAGCCTATCGATTTAACCAGTTTTTTTTTACACTGAACTGTTCCTTTAAATGTCAACGGATTTATATATCAGTATAAATAATTTCTATAGTTTATTTTAATTTTGCTAGTATTTTCATGCACTTTAGCATATAGGCAGCTTGTTTTCACTGTTTAACTTTTTACTGGGTAACAGCATTTTTGTACACAGCATCTAATGAACACTAACAAAAAAAAGATTGTTTAGTTTATTAAGTAATTTATCATCCTGTCAATGGAATTATTAGGGTAAAAACACATTTTAACCATCACAATGTCTAGAATACATTACACATCACTTTGCAGCTTCCAGCCCACACTCTAATCCAGTTGTCTGGAAAAGCTGTCAGATACTAAGACACCCTTACATATTTGCTGAACATTAACATTTAAATCTGACTGAAGCCCTTTCTGCTCTTATGTAACTGCTGCTATTTACTGATCTGAGGCAGCAAATGTGCATTCAGAAGTAACATCAAATGAATTATTTCTTCCAATTATTCATAAAAAAAAAAAAAGAAAGAAATGTATTTGTACAATTAAGGGCAGGTGATTCCTTTAAGATCTGACATGTGCATGCCTATCTGTGGACATGAAGCTTAAATTACTATCCTAAAGGCACCTAAATGGTAAAATCTTCTTAAAATACAGTTTGAATATACAAGGCACCAGTCAGTCAATAGTCTGGCAAATCATTTCATTGTTAGATAATTACATTATTTTGTCACATGGTTATTTTTGTTCCTATCATTAGAGGTAAATATTTGGAATATACACTTGTTTGGAAGATTTCATTTTTTTTATTATAACCTGACAACATTAGGAAGACTTATATTGCATTTTTATCTAAACTTATAAGGTGTTATGGCAAACATCTAAGAAGGAATAGCAATGCCCTGGTGTAGAATACTCCTTATATTTTATGTTGTCCTTAACACATTATTAATTCCAGATTCGGAATAAGAAAATATTAACTACACGTTAGTATATACCAATTGCACCACTTGGACAGATGCGGGATGTAAAAATCCAGATACTTACAAATATGGGAACTGTGAACAATCTCGATTCATATGAAGAGATCAACCGCATTTATAAATTGTAATAATAATATACATACACTGACACACACACATACACTGACACACACACATACAGTATATATGCATACTAACCTCCTGATCCCAGTTCATATATATATATTCTATGAATATAAACTATCATTTATTTTCAAACAAATATACTGAATATACGATGAGCAAAAGCAAATAACTGCTCATCAAAAAATTGGTCAAGTCCATGAGGACCATAAGAGGAAACTTACCCAGAATAAACATAATGGATATTTAGATTACGTAACTATAGAGCTAAATAGGGTCTTTAGAAAATGTTGAACCTTGAGGCGTTTGCGTAGATCATTGTTACAGAGTACCATATGGTTCTTTTTACCTTCTGGTTAAAGGGAAACTGTCATGGGAAAACATGTTTTTTTTCAAAACACATCAGTGAATAGTGCTGCTCCAGTAGACTTCTGCAATGAAATCAATTTCTCAAAAGAGCAAACAGATTTTTAATATTTAGTTTTGAAATCCGACATGGGCTAGTAGTGATGGGCGAATTTAAAAAAGTTGCGCGTCGCAAACGACGCAATGCAACGAACACGACGCGATGCGCGTCAAAAACTATGCGACGCGTCAAAAACGTGCCACGACTCGTTTCGTGAATTTTTTCGCCAATTCGCGAATTTCACTGGAAATTCACAAATTTTTCGGCAAAGCGAAACTGGGTAGATTTGCCCATCACTAGGGGCTAGATATTTTGTCAATTTCCTAGCTGCCCCTGGTCATGTGACTTGTGCCAGCACTTTAGGAGGGAACTACTTTCTGGCAGGCTGTTGTTTTTCCTTCTCAATGTAACTGAATAGCATGCGGTGGGACATGGGTTTTACTATTGAGTGCTGTTCTTAGATCTACCAGGCAGCTGTTATCTTGTATTAGGGAGCTGTTATCTGGTTACCTTCCCATTGTTCTTTTGTTAGTCTGCTGGGTGGGGTAAAGGGAGGGGATGATATCACTCCAACTTGCAGTACTTGCAGTACTTGCAGTACTTGCAGTACTTGCAGTAAAGAGTGATTCAAGTTTTCTCAGAGCACAAGTCACATGACTTGGGGCAGCTGGGAAATTGATGAAATGTCTAGCCTCATGTCAGATTTCAAAATGAAATATAAAAAAATCTGTTTGCTCTTTTGAGAAATGGATTTCAGTACAGAATTCTTCTGGAACAGCACTATTAACTGATGTGTTTTGAAAAATTTTTTTTTTCCCATGACAGGATCCCTTTAAGTATTGTTGGCTCTCAGATAGAAATTTACATATTTGCATGGTGTGATAGATTTTCATCAGTTTCAATAAACAATACTCTTGTCGAACTGAATTGGCAACTTTTGGGGCCTTGGCAGTGGGCATGATTTAAAAAACCTGTGCTATTGTACCTGTCCATGTCATCAAACGTATGCATAGAGAGAAATGTTATAACAATATGGTAATAGTTGCTAATCTTTCATAGTCAGGTCAGTTGTGGCACATGGTGATTCATTATTATTTCTTCCACTTCATTATATGGTGTAAATGACATTTTTGATCATGACATATTGTTGTGTATGGTTGAAATTTCCCAGGATATTTAATAACATGCCACATATTAAAGATCATCATTGTAACTGAATATTAAACAAGGTTTAGTTGTAGGCACTGAATGAATATTAATTAAATTAATGAATTAAACAATGAGCTTATCATGACATTCTTGTTTTTTCTTAATATGACTCTCTGATGGAGATGTGAATTTTAGTTTTTTCCAAAGGTAGCAATTAAGTTTGTACTTTATCGTGTTGCTATGGTAACTGGAGAATGACAGGAATATATTCTTTAAAAAGAGGGTATTTACACTTTCTTGGTCAGCAAAGCCAAAATGATGCCAAACTGGATGTCAAGATAAAGTAGCAACATGTTAGAGGGCTCACAGACTTTAACTACAGTGAAGTTAAAGGACAAGGAAAGTTAAACTAAAGAAGTAGCTAGAAATGTTGTACATTATGTTTTGGGCTTCTGCACCTGCCCAAGGCAACCACAGCCCTTTCGCAGTAAAGATCTGTGTCTCAAAAGATGCCCCAGTAGATCTCCATCTTCTTTTCTGCCAATGCTCTGTGCTGCTGTCACTTAATGAGCTTAGGGATCCACTTACAATATACAGTACACATAGAATAGTAATGTCACAAAATAAGGCTGATTAGTCATTAATACAGATATTTACTACATGGCACCACAGAAACCAGTAAAACTAGCATTGTATCATCAGCTTATATTACAGGCCAACCTCATTTTCTGCTTGATAATTTGCTATGACCCCTAAGCTTAGCTTCTCAACAGCTGCTCAGAGCTCAGTGAGCACAAGTGTCACAGACACTTTCCAAGATGGTGACCCCCTGTGACAAGTTTGAAGGCCTGGATCATTGCTGCTATTGAGAAGTTGAAACTGTAGGCTGGTGCAATGAGTTCAGCATATAAAACATGGCATTTTTAGCCCTATTCATTTTTAGGGTTTAGTTTCCCTTTAAGCGTTTTATGATATTTCCTAACATTTCCAAGATTTCCTAGCATATAAAAGGGTAGGGATCCCATAGTACTTCCCCTTTAGACTCCTAAAGCAGGTGCTGGATTTACTGGAGGGACTGAGGCAGGAGAAATTTGGAATGCTAAGTTAGAGAAACAGTTTACAGGAAACTGAAGACACAGAGGGCATGAATGAGAATTTTATTAGATATCCAGCTCCTGTAATAGAATTCGTTAGGAGTATGAAATAGTCAGGGTACATTGAAAGAACTGTGCTTCACAGAGGGACACAGTATGGGGATAGTAATTCCCAGGTGAAACCTGACAGTTGTAAGAGACGGTCTTAACAATATTTCATAAATTCATTCAGGAGTGTTTAATAATGTCATTTAGGATAAGGTCAGAAGAATGAAACTGCTGGATGCAAGACAGTCCTGCACTAATGTCTGCAATAGGCAGGCAGTAAGTACAGGTCGTAGGTGCCCCATGTGCCCATTGGAGTTTCCTAATTTGATTGTCTGAATGCATACATGTTAAGTGTCATGAGAAGGATGCCTACCTACCTCCCTGAAGCAGAAGTATTTGTGCTCCATACTGGAATGTAAGGCAGGGTGAAAAAATGCTAATTATTGTGAATTGCTCATGTTTTTGCACTTTGGCACCATTTCTTGCTCTTAATTTATGATCCTTACTGTGTTCTATCTAACAACACCAGCTAGTTACAGTATGTTGTAGGCACAAGATAGGACTAACCATAGGTCAGAGAATTAATAAACTGTAATTAACTGTGATAGATACACCAACTTGCACTGAATACAGCAATCAAATTTAGAGACAACCCAACAAGTTCTGCTTCTCTTTTCCACCTTTTAAGTCTAAGTTTAGCAAATAAGACCATTGTTTCTTATTGTAACTTGTCATATCTCATTAGCTGCATGGCCCCCAGGAAGGAGAGTAATGTGATTATAGGACTTAGCATACCATGAGAGTGTGTGAATCACAATTTAGTTGAAGTAATGGCAAATTGATTCATTTGTTTATTGGATAATTTAATCATATTTTAATATGATGAGAGCTTTACAAGTGGAATAAAATTAACCATTGTTGTTATTTCCACATTTTCTTTGACAAGTCCTACCTTCAATAATAGAATAAAAGGAGTACTGGAATAACATTGGTTAATTATAGGCATACAAATATGTTTGTATCTAACTTCATATGAAAACAATGCTTTATATAACACTCACTGGATTATGACTGGTGACCCCTGGAACAGAGTAAATTGTTAGTGAAATATTATAGATTATTTATAAAGAACGATGTATTCTGTATATAGCAATCCAATCCAATGAGGAGCAGAAAAACAACTCAACAAACAGAAAGAAATCAAGAAGAAAGGTCAGAGGGAAGGCAATGTTACAGTTCACTTTGAGTGTATGCAAATCAATTTTCAATTGACTTTCTGGAATTATTTATTGAAATAAATATGTTTTTAATGAGGGCTAGGAATGTATAAACAAGGGTTGAACATGTTAGGCCAGATCTACAAATACAATAAAAATAGCATTTATTGTTTTCTTCAATCATGTTAGGGATATTCCCTTTGACAATTCAAGAGACATTTTTGTACACAGAAAGGGAAAAGAAGCAAATTAAGGCAAAATGTCATTGGGTTCTGAGTAGATAATGTCATAGTTTATATACCAGCATATCAAGATAGTGTTTTGAAACCAACATATGATCCTCTTTTTCTTTTTTGACCCTCTTTTTCACTTAAATGTGACCCTCAATATGTTTAACAGCATTATGCAGCATGTGCTACAGAAGGAGTGTCCAACCTTTTGGCTTCCCTGGGCCACACTGGAAAAAGAAAAATTATCTGGGGCCACACATGAAATACACAAACACTTTTGATTTGTAAAAGTAAAGAAAATGCACAGAAAAGAACTACACTAACAGTTGGTTAACCAGATGGAGCTATATACTGGAATATGGGACACCTGGATATTAAATAGATTTATTATTATATTATTATTATTACTACTAACTGGACAATGGGCAGAGTTTCCCCTCCTACCTACTCCTATATCCTTTGCAACATGACGTTTAAAGATCAACAGCTTTTTAACTATTCAGCAAAATGTTCTGCATGCACCCCATTCAAATAAACGTGAACCTAAATTATGTTTACCCACTTAATTTCCATATTTAATATTTTGCCAGAGCATTTGGGATAGACACGTGGCCTATAGATTTGTGTCAGTGCCACCTAGAATAAGAGGCTATTTGGGGAATGTAAAATAAGTCAGTAACGCAAAAACTATTGGCAATGTGAAATTTTGCTTTGTGCGAATGTAATATATCTTTTGCGAACCCGGAAACTGTTCACTTCCTCCAGTGGAAGGCCATTTGTGAATTTTATAGTTTGCGCTAATGCGCTGTCAATGTAATAAAACTTCTTACTAAAAAAGTCGCTATGTTTGCTCCAAAAGATTATGACACCTTCAAGCACTTCTTAGCAACTACAATTCGCAATGTGCAATAACGATTCGCAATGCAATAACCGTTTAAGGAACAATATTACATTGCGAGATGGGGATTTTTGATCTTATTGGTGCGCATAATTTTGCTCTTTGTGACTTTATTTATATTCCCCCTTACGCCCGACTATGATAGATCATTGAGGAGTTTATAAAAGAAAAGCCATTGGGTCTTAAATACTGGCCATAGACACAAAGATCCCATCGTTCGAATTATCGAACCATCGGACTTCCCATGTCCCGACCTGCCACTAACATTCAGATCAAATAAAGTAGTAAAAGCACAGATCAGCCGACGTTCTGCCCCTGACAGGGATCGTACAAAAGTTGTACGATTAAAAACCTAGCTACGGTCTCCCACTGAAAATTGTACGATCTGCAATAAACGCAATGATATGATCGCCAGCCGACAGAAATTTTCTAACCTGGACGATCGACCAAACGACCGATCAGCATGGCACGACAAATGTCGGAACACTCCACATACGACCTGAAAATCATACGAATCGAGGATTCGTACGATCGGATCATTGCGTCTATGTCCAGCTTTAAGGCACAGCTTGAAAGAGAGACGAATGTTTATATAATGACTAGAGCATGCCTGCTGCATTTGAGGTTAAGTATATAAAGTAAAAATAAAAATGCTACCACCATGACTCTGGAAATAAGGGAAGACTTTTGCAGTGGATTAATATGGTTTCACAATGGGGACACTTTCTTGTACATATCCAAACATTCTGTTATGCAGACAATCATTAGTACTATGCTCACAGAGGTGTATTTCAATTCTTAGTGTCTCGTATTATAGCATAATGGGGATATTTAGATTTTTTTTTATATAAAGTGATAAACTGAGGTCACCACAGAACATGTATTTATTTATTTATTTATTTATTTATTTTCAACACTCAACACTTCAAATATGATTAAATCAATAAATTGCACATTTTTAGAAAGTATCATAAAGTTATTTGTAACATGCAAGTGAAAGTTTAATTATATATAACTGGCGGATATTCATTTTAGTACTTACAGTATAATTAGCTGAATGTAAAGTTTTTCAGGTCACATGCCGTGCTAGATATATAGGGACAGCTTGGTACCTTGTTGGTACTTTTAGTAACTTAATGTTCGACACAAATCAAAAGATTTTTGGGGATATTTACTAAAATCTGAAAATGTCTCATTATTTGATTAAAATCACTTCGACCAATCTTTTCTCCACATTTTTACCTGACATAAAAAATGACCTTGAAAAAATCTGGTGCTGGAAAATAATTGATAAAATCATGAATTGTTAGATTTTTTTCCAGATTTGACACCTGAAAACTCAGGCTTTTTCAGGTTATCATCAAATCATGATATCTTACAACTATAAAAGAGACATCTGCCATTGGCTTCTCAGCAGGTTTGAGATGGAGTATTTTTTTATTCTGACTTTTAGCAGCCTCTGGGTTTAATAAATCTCGAAAAAAAATTTTTTTTTTGTATAAAAAATTGTTTTTCCCTTTAAAACTCTGAGCAGAAAAAATTGGACATAATAAATAACGCCCTTATGTCACTCCAGTCTGAGGTTTTGCCACTTTCTGGTATAATATTGAGTTGAGCTGCCAGATACTGAAAAGTCTCATATAAATATCTCCTTGTCTCATAAGTTGTTGCCACAGAGAATAATAACCAGTGAAGGGCTCTGCCAAAAAAGATACAAATTTATGCCTGCAATGGTAACTCAGTGGTAACTCATGTGCAAGTTGCAGGTGTCCACTTATTGCACTTGAATTCTGAAAGAAGAAGCAGCAACATTGCAAAAAAAAAAAGCTTGTAGGGTAATTTCCAAAGTACAAGTGCAATGCACCATTTTCTTGCTACCTATACTGTAAGTGAATTGCTGCAGGTCTTTTCAACCGTACCCATGAATACAGTGCTGCCTGCATATCCACAAGGGGTGGGAAACTTTAAGGAACAACAGGAAACTTGTCAGCCCTTGCTTGTACCACACCTCTGATTCTCCCCTGCAGCATTTAGGTTCTACCTGATGGTCAGAAGCACAAAGTTCCAGGGACCCAAAAGTTATTGAGGAAGACCTGCAGGTTAGTGATGTGCAGGCTGGCCCGATACCCACAGTACCTATATGTCAGGCTCTTGCTTCATTTCTAATGTGTAAAATAAAATCTAAAAGACCAGCAGCTAGGCCATGTGCTGAATTGTATTTGTTTAATACATTATTACATCTCCAACTGTACTGTAATCTGTGTACTTCCTGCCTTTTGAATCGATGTGTACACAAGGGCTGCATTCTAAAAATTTACAAATATATAAAGTAAATAAATCATTGTGAATTTGGCTACTGCATTACCTTAGAGCAGGGGTCCCCAACCTTTTTTGCTCGTGAGCCACATTTAAATTTAAAAAAGAGTTGGAGAGCAACAGTGTCACGCTACTTACCTGGGTCCTCGGCGGGCTGTGCGGCGCAGGCGTCGGGAGGCGCGCGCGCCTTGTCGCCTGAGGTTGCGCACGTTGTGACGCAGGCGTTCTCGCACGTGCGTTTTGACGTGCCTTGATCTTTGCGCATGCGCTATGCCTATTTAGGGACGCCAGCGCTGCTTCCTCCTTGCTAATTGTTCTTATTAGCTTGTCGGACTTAAGCTTATCCTGTACTACTGATTTCCTGGTTTGTTGATCCCTGCCTGTTCCTGACCTCGCTGTTTTCCGCCTGCCTGTGACCTCGGACCTGTTTACCCGTTTATGAACCTGATTCTGGCTTCCCTGACCTCGGCCTGTCTGACCATTCTTCTGGATTTCCCTCGGCACTCCTGCCTATTTGCACATCACCTCTCCTGTACCCATCCCAGGGGTTGGCGTTGTGAAATCTGAAGGTGCTGCCTAAGTCATCTGATCGATCCTATCATCGAAAACCTTAAAAACAGAAGCATAAAAAAGTCCATGTGGATGTCAAATAAGAGCTCTGATTGGCTTTTTGGTAACCCTTATATGGACTGGCAGCCTACAGGAGAGAATGTTTGGCAGGACATCTGTTTTTTATGCAACCAAAACTTGCCTCTAAGCCAGTAATTCAAAAATAAGCACCTGCTTTGAGGCCACTGGGAGCAACATCCAAGGGCTTGGAGAGCAACATGTTGCTCGCGAGCTACTGATTGGGGATTACTGCCTTAGAGTGTGCTACAGAGAATGGCTGTCCTGCTCAATGATCACTGCAACAATTTGCCAGATTAAAGCCGGTCACTATATCTAGTCTATCAAGTGCTAAAAAAAGACCTCAAAGCTAAAACAAAATGTTTCCAAGGAGATTCCTGTTCTGCTCATGCTCATAAAGAAGGCTCCACTTATAGTGTATTTATAATTACACCTGGATAAATTAGTCATAATATTTAAGTGGAATGTGACAGAGGATTGTCATGACGGGTCCATATGAGCAGCTGTGTATAAACTGGTCCCATCTGGCTTATGGGGTAAGTAAAAGTTCCCTCCTGAAAGTGCTCACCTGCAGGAAACTATGCAGATAATAATCTGCCATGTAAAGGCTGCAGGCAGAGAAACTCTGTGGGAGAGCCCGAACTGGGATTCCTGAGAGCAGTGCTAATTATTGAATCATATCTTTCACTCAAAACTCAAAAAACTTCACCTCCTACATGAAAACGATGAACATTTTTTGAATAGAAAAAATAGAGCATATTTAACAGTAGAATTTAAAGGACCAGTAACATCAACAATAGAAATTGTTTTAAAGTAACAAAAATATAAGGCAGTGTTGCCCTGCACTGGTAAAACTGCTGTTTTTGCTTCAGAAACACTTCTATTGTTTATATAAATAAGCTGCTGTGTAGCCATGGGAGCAGCCATTCAAAGGAGAAAATGCTCAAGTTGCACAGCAGATAGCAGATAAGCTCTGTAGAACATAATGTTATCTTTTATCCATTACTTATCCTGTGGCATATAGCCGTTTTTCAATTTCCACCATTGCTACTTAGCAGCTTGCTTATATGAAGTATAGTAGTGTTTCTGAAGCAAACAGATCAGTTTTAACAACGCACGACACTACATGATATTTTCTTTACTTTAAAACACTTTTTTTGGTGTTACTGTTCCTTTTACCCTGGTTTGTTTTGCAAAACATTTCACCTGCATCATTGTGCTGAGGGTTTGCCATATCTAATTGCTTGCTCTGAGGGCTGCTACTAAACAACTTGTCAGTTCTGTATAAAAACAAATGCAGCCAATAAGCAATATAGTAGCCTTCCAGCCCTGAAAGTTATATAGGGCTTCTTGCTTATTAAAGGCCACTTTACGTATTAATGGTCACTTTGGATTCCTCTGTTTAAATATTTTTAATACCCCAAGCCCACATTGTAAGGGTAAGAAATTTAGAAACATGTCCTCCAGGTCCTCCATGGAAGCTGATTGGGAAAATTCTATTGTTGACCAGTGCTGTGACTGCTGCTGTTTTAAGCATCAAGGTTAAATATACTCTGGCTCAAATGAACAACATTGATTTTCTATTGACTACAAAGGGAAATGCTGCGAGCATTATCACTTACAACAAACACCACAACATTTGACAATTGCACATCCGGAACTACTTGTTTATCTTCCTTTTATAAGTAAGCACCTCATAAAATATCACTGTATTCAGTATATATATGGGACCATATAAAACATTGTATATGTCAACTGGCATACCAAAGCCCACCAGAGATCCTGAGTCAAGGACCACCTCCCACTTCTTTGACCCCACTCTGCTGCCACCCATTACTAACAGAAGCAATCAGTCCCACAACCATCATGCCAACAGGACCATGGCAGGCTGGGTTTTCTCCTGGTCTCCCAGTGGGACCCCTATATGTCATATCTAGTACAGATAATATACAGTATGTAACTGAGTTTCTGATATTACTTCAGCTTATTGTTAGTTTGTCTGTGTTTCTCTCTAGTATGTAAAACAAAATAACATTAGAGAATGCAATAATAGTAAAAGAAAAGGATATGCTAAATGGGAAAAATAAATCCTCTGTGTGGACAATTTTTAATTTGCAGGAATTAAATATTATTTTTGTGAACCCAGAAAGTATTTATTGACTCTATCCACCAGTATAAGAAAAACTGCTAATTTTTATACAATGTTGTACGCACCAGTAAATTGTGCATCTTCTTGTCATTATTTTAGCTTCCGAAAAATAAGCCACCATTAAGCAGGCCATAAAAAAGTGCTCTAAACAATTAACGTGTAATGCAATAACTCTCTAATGAAGAATTTTACATTGCACAATGTGACATTTTCTTCTTGTTTATGCAATGTATTTTGTCGTTTAACACTTTTATTACATTTCCCTCCTGTAACCTTAAGAAGAATTCACAAACTTGTTAGGAAATATTGGTAAAAAATCGAACAGGTACAAATGTGTTATAAGCTAATTATGGATTAGAATGAGCATTGCTTTAATTCATTTTTTTTTAAAAAAGTAATTAGTTTTTTAAAAACAGAATATTGCAAAACATGGTAATATGTATTCCTTTGCTTGTTGATGGCTGATATTACTTTTTGTACTAATGAATTAAGTGACAGCCACTCCTTGCTGCCCAAACATGTTTAGCTACATTCATATGTCACATTGTAGTTTATTATTTATGCAATACATGCATTAACACTACTGCCTAACGATGATGGCAAGTATTAATATTTTGCTTGGGGGACAAACTAGTTGAAAATTGCACCGCTCATTGAAAAGAAATGGCAGTCACTAAGTCACTGACATTATCAAGTAACAGTTGTTTTGGAGCCTTCCTCAAGACCAGGGATCCTCAGTTTGTTTACCCGTGAGCCACATTCAAATGAAAAGTTGGAGAGAAACACAAGCATGAAAAAAGTTCCCGGGGGGTGCCAATTATTGGCAGTCATTAATTATTGGTAGTTGCTATGTGGACTAGCAGCCTATAGCAGGCTTTGTTTAGCTGTATACCAGGCTATGCAACCAGAATTTGCCTCCAAACAAGGATTTCAAAAAGCCATTGGTAGCAACATCCAAGAGGTTGGTGAGAAACCTGTTCCTCACAAGCTGCTGGTTGGAAATCATTTATCCAGACACAACCTTGCACTTTGTTGTCTTGTGCATTTATTTTGAATGTGAAAAGTGCTTATTTCAAACATTTTAGCCCCTCCTATAAAGCTACTTGGTGACTTGGTGCTTGGGAGACTAAAAACTCAAAATCACCCTCCCTTACCCAAAAGATCTCATTCTACAAACCCTTCCAATAGGGTTGTGTGTTGCATTTCCATATGACAGACCACTGATTCCACTTTGGTGAGTTATCTACATTGGCATTCTATAGCATCTTTCCTCTTCTTGTCTAAAGGAAAATGGTACTGGAAAACACAGACATTCATGAAGCCTTAAAGCTACATATTGTTTACTGGTATCATGCACTCTAATCAGATTAGTTTGTGATCTGAATAACCTTCAGATACTATTTGCTGTATGAATACAAAGTGGTTTATTTGACACAGTTTTATGAATATGAGACTTTTTTAATTTGCTTTGGTTCCACAGGAACTCACAGGTATTATTCATGACTCAGCACTTACTCCAATATAAGTAGCATTCTCTGCAAGTTCCAATATGAACTGATACTATATAGTGAGGACTTAGTTAATGCAAGTGCAATCTGCTAAATCTGTAATACAGAAATGCAGTGATCAACAGCAGATACACAATATTAACATGGTAATAATTTTTGTCTTAAAAGCAAATATAATCTGGTGATCAAGAATAGTTACAATGTCACACCAGCTAGGATTGGGTACACAAAGAGGAATAACAGCAATTAATACTGCATTATTATGGTTTGTGTAAAGAAATAAGATCATAAAGAGGATTGATCAAGCTATATCACTACTTTATAGTTACAGTTCTATTAAAATAAAGAAAGCATACCTTGTAGCCATATTATAATTTATATGGAATATGTAGCTAACTGATAGACAAAAGGGCAGATTTAAAAAAAAAAAATTGAGTTGGCTTTTTTTTATAGATTTGATAAAAAAGTGTCAAAAATACACAAATGTGAAAAGTGTTTCCTGAAATTTAGAAGACAAATATGAACAACAAGAAAAAAAAATCACCAAAAAACATTTGTCAATTAAAAGCTGATAAGGTTGTCTAGAAGTCATTGGAAATAGTCTCTAACAATTTTATTTTCCCAGTTTACTAAAACATAATAGTTTTTCACCAATTTAAAACTTTTTTTTACAGTGAAAAAAAAAAGCAAACACTATTTAGTTCTAATTTCTGTCTTTGTAAAGCAAGCATTCCAGACAAAAATGCAAAAATTTTCACCCTTACAAGTTTTTTTCAACCTCAAATTTTTATAAAGCTGTCTCCAAAAGATGACTTGACCAGTTTGCAGTTAAACAGTGCTAGAAATCTGCACCACAAACAACTGTAGTCAAAATATTCAAAAATAAACCAGTTCTAGTCTACAAGTCTAGACAGAATTTAGTTTAGACGTTAGGCATGATGTTTGATCACAACAGTTTTATTTAACTAGTAAGACAAATTGAATTCCTAATACACAGTCATAAAATGTATTGTGTGGGAGGATATATTTTTTTTTTATAACTTAAATTTTTATTAAAGTTTTGTTAGTTTTACAACAGAAAGAAAATCATATAACAATGCAAATTTTTATACAGCATTGATAGATGTTACATATTACATCAAATCTATAGTACTATTATACCTATAGATGTAGGACTGTGCTTATGCTATTAACCAAGTGTTTAAGATATGCATGCTAGACTATAAAGTTAACCAGGAACTTGGGGGGAAAATAGGTTTCCTGGGTGGCATGTATCATGTGTCGCATTCCATATGTTTATTTGTGATTTTGGAAGATCGTATCCTTGAAAAGGCCTGGTCCTTACATGGAGAATTCTATGTATGTATCAGTTGTGGTGAATATATCCCATTGGGCCCAAATCTTATTAAATCGCTGGTTTGTATCTCTTATTTTGACTGTCATGTGTTCCATTTCCCTTATATCCACTACCCTTCGTATCACATCCAATAGTCGTGGGGGATGTTGATTTTTCCAGTGGGATGTAATTGCTAACCTACAAGCTGTTAGTATATAGTTAAGTAATCTCTGTTCGGACTTGGTTGTGTTATCCATTGGCTTACCAATTAGTGTCATAAGAGGACATAATACGATGTTGATACCAAATATTTTGCCTAAAAGGGTTTCCATAGATTTCCAAAATGGGGTTAACACAGGGCAGTGCCACATTATATGTGGGAGCGTCCCAATCATCCCACAGTGTCTCCAACAGTGTTGTGGGACGTTGGGGAACCATTTGTGTAGTTTACTCTGGGTATGATACCAGAAAAACATTGTTTTGTAGAGACTTTCCTGCTGTCTGACACGTCTGACATTTTTCCTTGCATTCTCCCATATATCCTCCCATGTTTCCATCGGAATTTCCTGGGCAAATATCTCTTCCCTTTTCATCATATACCTATGTTTAGGGAAGGGGTCAGTTGAGATGTCTGTCAGAAACCTATATATTGTGCTTTCTGGTGAAGGCTTATTTTGCATATATGTTCAAATCTCGTGAGGGGGGATGATTGCCCTCCACTTGTCAAAGTTGTCTGGCAGAAGTGTGTTTGCTGCAAATATTCAAACAGATGTGCTGGGGATATTTGGTGCTTTGTTTGCATGTCCGCAAATGATAGGGGTTTATTTGTCAGGGGGTTGATAAAGTCGCAGAGGGAGGATATTTTTATGCTGAAAAGTGCCATTTAGACATTTCTTCCATACTTTGTGGGCTCTGAAACATCTTTTATTTATGTAGTGCCAACTTGTATTTGAGCAGCATTTTACAGAAACTGCTAATTATTTACATAAGTCACAGGCTAAGCGGATCTGACATCAGGCAAAATGCATACACACAATGGTGAATATCATCAGGGGCCAGTTAACTTGCCTGCATGTTTTTGGGGTGTGTAAGGAAATCTCAATGATATCCATGCAAATATGTGGAACATGTAAAATGCCTTGCAGATAGTGTTAAAGCCAGGAACCTAGGACCAATGTTTCCTCCAAACCATACATTGGTGTGCGCATATATATTTTTAGTTCAGAGCATACAGCCAAAACTAAATTAGAGCAAACATTGCCTACAAGACACAACACAGAGCCATTGTGGTGCCCTCGTGGTAAAGTGAGCTTATAAACAGAATAAACACCAACAATGAGAGAAATTTACAGTTTCAGAAATGAATAGGCAAAATTTGTGGTTGAAGAAATTGTAATTGTTGGTTGTTGCTGTTATAAAGTAAGTGCCATAAAGCTTTCTCGGTTATATCCAGCTATGCTGCCTTCAAAGCAATAAGAGAACATTTTGATTTTATCCACTAGAAACAGAAAACTAATATAGCATTATATTTGTAAGCCACAGGCAAATACCTGCAAGATCTGTCTAAGACATATTCCTTTGATACTACCGATAAACTGCCTGCTCTCTAGTTTATTGAAGTTTTGTTAGAAGTAAAACAATCAAATCCAGTCCTTATTGGGTATTACTTATGAAACAGGTTACTATGCATACACCGGCATAGTTTCCTCCGGTGTAACATTTTACTATAGTTTCTTCTGGTGTAACATTTTTTAGGAAGTGTAAAAAAATCCAGTATTTATTGACATCACAAGCCACACAGCTCAGAACTCCGATCAATATTCTTCACCATCAAGTCAAGCTAATGATACTTACAAGCTAAAACTCAGCTTCGGCAGAGTAAAATCAAAGAGAAACATGTCATTACTACAAACACTCTCAAGAAATGCTTTCTTCCAAGGTAACAATAATCTATGTTTATGGAGTAATAAAACACAGAAACACAGACTTGTAGAAGGTAATTGGGAATTTAGCAATGTGAGTGAACTAATATTGATTTTCTACAACTGTATCTAAATGTTTTATCCTCTGTATTAATAACTAACAACTATGTTTACATTTAGCTTGGGATTGTGACTTTTGCCATTACAAGTGAAACACAATGTGTTTTGTTTTCATCCAAGCAAGCTAAGACACTATTCTAAACTTTGGGGCGCAAAGATTTGTGCACATCTGTTTGAATATTTGGCACAACATATATACTATATGTGTATGTGTGTGTGTAATAATCTGGGGGAAATACTTAGATTTTTATATAGAAGTAGATACTCTACTCAAAAATGGTTGCCATCTTGTGTTTATCAGGATTTGTTTCTTCTGTAAGAGACACAAGTATAAGCACTGTTTTATTGGCATTTTTCAATAGTGTGATCTGTTTTGTTCTGTAAAATTACATTTAATGCAGCTGTTAATTATGCAGTTTATTGCTTTGTCTCTGCACTGAGTAATATGCACATATATTAAAAAAGTGCCTTGTATCACTAATGGTTGAATGTAGTAGTCATGTAGTTTATTAAATTATTTTTAATTAACATTGCTTTTTAGACTGCACCCATTTCACTAAATTGCTTTCAAATGAGTGCAGAATCAGTTTGTAGTGTATATGTGAGCTCCTATGAGCAGGCTTCATTCAAGGATTACTAAACCTTATAAACAAATGTGGCTAGAAATGTCACATTTTGTATATTGAATGTACTTCACCAGCTTAAAGTTTTATCATCTTTTTAACAGTGATGATTCAGGTCACCATGTTAGTGTTAGTCTATGGTCTGGGCAGATATTGAGAAGCTGAGCTTAGGGGTTGTTGCTAGTGATGGGTGAATAAATTTGGCAGGCATGGATTCACTGTGAATTTCCGTGATTCACTGTGAATTTCCGTGAATAATACATTTGCGAAACTGAAACTGAAAAAAAAAGAATTAACGCGGGAGCCAAAATTATTTGGGTGCTCATTGACTTGCATTTTGGACAAAATATTGACGCGTATAAAATTGTCATTCGGGTCAAATTTGTTGCGCGTTAAAATAATTTAGATGCCCATTGACTTTGAAAATTGTTTCGCAAATTTTTTTGGTAAAATGAGAAGTATTCTATATATACAGTATATTGTGAGTGGACCCCTAAGGTTAGATAACTGACACAGACCCGCATGCGCAGTGAATCAGCTCACTGCTAAAGGGCCTTGGGTAGTTCCAAAGTTTAAAAATTTAAATTAAATCAATTTATTAGCAGCCTGGAGAACTAAACCACCCATGGCCAAAATTCCCCACTGGCTCTCCTCCATTAGCCCCCCTCCCTGTCTCCCTCTGCACTGTGTTACTCCAGAATTGTGCCCCTTCTAGAAATCTAGAAATACTGACCACACATGCAGAGTGAGAGCAGCCAATATCCTCAAGCACTATCTATCTATCTATCTATCTATCTATCTATCTATCTATCTATCTATCATATATCTATCTATCTATATGAGGAACTATAGAAAAGACCTGTGTTATAGTGTTTTCTAATTCATGGTTTATGGAGCTATAAAAGAATGTGAGGGGGCTAAGAAAAGGTGTAACTCGTTAGTGCAGGGGTGTGGTGGAAAGAAGGGTGATGCTTCTGCTATAATGCATTGTGAGAACCTTGCCTCAGGTCGCACATTTACCACACACAACAGAAGCAGAGCTTTTGATATTCCTTTTAATTAATATTCCTTATAATTATTATTATTATTATTATATAATTATGTTTATGTAATACTACTAATATAAATGTTACTATATTATTATGATAATATACTACTACTACTACCATATTCTCTTGTTTCAAAAATAAAACAAAATCTAAACAAATTGCTACCCTGTTGTTACTATGGCAAGAAAAGTGACTATAACTCTTACTCTATTCCACAGATAATATAAGTGTATAATGAAGCACAGTGAAGGAATATTTTGGAGAGAATGTATCATAGTAACATAGTAACATAGTAAGTTAGGCTGAAAAAAGACTCGCGTCTATCAAGTTCAACCTTTTTTTTTTTTTTTTTAATTTTAATTTTAACTGCCTAACTGCTAGTTGATCCAGAGGAAGGCAAAAACCCCATCCTAAGCCTCTCCAATTTGCCTCAGAGGGGGAAAAAATTCCTTCCTGACTCCAAAAAGGCAATCGGACTAGTCCCTGGATCAACTTGTATAATGAGCTATCTTCCATAACCCTGTATTCCCTCACTTGCTAAAAAGCCATCCAACCCCTTCTTAAAGCTATCTAATGTATCAGCCAGTACAACAGTTTCAGGGAGAGAATTCCACATCTTCACAGCTCTCACTGTAAAAAACCCCTTCCGAATATTTAAGCGAAACCTCTTTTCTTCTAAACGGAATGGGTGACCTCGTGTCATCTGGAAAGACCTACTTGTGAATAAAACATTAGAGAGATTATTATATGACCCCCTTATATATTTATACATAGTTATCATATCACCCCTTAAGCGCCTCTTCTCCAGCGTGAACATCCCCAATTTGGCCAGTCTTTCCTCATAGCTAAGATTTTCAATACCCTTTACCAGGTATCAGGTATCTAGTGCTGCCAAACTATGTATCCAGGTAATATTAAAGCAGAGCCAACAATCACCCTAGTAACTTCTCATTGCCATTTGATGGCACCATCACTTTGTCCCTGTGTACCCCCTTCCTTTAAACTATTCTGATCTACATAGCACCTTCCTCCTCTAATCACAATATCATAAATACATTGGTTTTTACTTGCACCAGTCTAAACACTGTATATTGCTTTATGGTCACAAATTCTGTAAACAAATAATATTTTGCAGAGATTTTTTCAATCTAAGATTTAAGTGGCCCCATATTTATGGAAATTTATGGAAATGCCATGAATGCAATAATACAAATAATACTTATAATATGTTTAAACTATATTTTGCTATATATATAAAAAATGGATGCGGCATTCACAGGGACTTTATGCAAAAACAGGCGTTTTGCATAAAGTCCCTGTGATTGCCGCATTCTGCTTAATATTCTATATATCTTCTATTCTGGCACCCGGGCATTGTCACTGTGATGCACCTTGGAATATACGGTATATGTTTTGACAAAGAACTAATAAAAGGTAAAAAATATACATGCACAGTTAATAATCTGATTTAAAACAAAGGCTTAGTACAATCATAGTAATCATGATGATGAGAAAATGTGTTGTCATTTATGCAGATGACTAAGGCTACAAAGCAGAAGAATTAATCCCAATAAGTTTTACTGGTCATTAATAGAAATATAACTAAATATTAACCCTACTTTAGAAAAAGGGTTTATTCACTCTTTATAAGGAATATGGCAAGAGTTTTCCTGCATTATATCTACACCTTTTATTATAACAAGCATGTGGAAGCTACCAGCCTGCAATCATAGACACACCGATCATCTGCTCAACCACATGCTGATTAATGCAGACAGGTTCTTTTAGCATCGTGCCTACCTACATATTCATACAAGCTATTAATATTATTCACCCTATCTGTTCTCACCATTCTTTCCTCTTATCTGTGGCCCAGATTGTTCACTGCTCAGACCTTATATCTCTAGAAAGCAAATTTATGAGATTAATTGTTAATGCT
Source organism: Xenopus borealis (assembly GCA_024363595.1). Taxonomy (NCBI): domain Eukaryota; kingdom Metazoa; phylum Chordata; class Amphibia; order Anura; family Pipidae; genus Xenopus; species Xenopus borealis. The sequence continues at coordinate 105,849,805 of CM044434.1, forward strand.
GGATCTCTGAATATTATCATTTTCTCATTTTTCAACAGCAGCCTGTTAACAAAGAGCATTTTTCCATAGATTTACAGGATTTGTGACACAGATGTTCCAGTGTCTAAGCACATTACAAAGACTTTAATTCTAAGTGAAATTAGTTAGAGTGAACTACCCATAAATAATGGACAAACAATATCGTCCTCCTTTCTACATTCTAATGTTGACAGATGACTTTTATTGCTTTGAACATTTTGGTTATAACATGCATTATTGATGGGGAGCGTGTGGAGAGTCATGTTCACCAAAATGCAGTATTCATCAAAGAAAATGACTTTATCAGCATGTTTCAATTCAAATGTGCATCTATATTTGAAAGGGCTAATTTACAAATGCAACTGAATACCACAAATGTGTTCTGCAAAAAATGTTTTTTTACTCACAATTCAATTTCCCCCCCAGATTTCCCACAAAACAGAACACACCCAGAATGCAAAGGGACATACAATATAGCCTTTACATTGGCAAAGCGAGGCCAAATGTTGTGCAGGTTGTGTACACAGTTTTTTTAGCATCAACGCATGTGCATTTGATAAGTTCAAGTATGACAAGCAAAAAGGAACACAATGTTGTGGGCATACTTGTGTTCAAACCCACTCCTTGCTCCAATTGGTCTGTCCTTCCTTTTCTGCTGAAATATATGGACGTGCGCTAGGAAACATTGGAGCTACCACCACCCTGCAGCAGGTTTCATCAACAGGCAGCATAGACTTGCATTATACAGTTTTTTTTCCTACAACTCTGCCCTCACCTGTCCCTTGCCAAGCACACATGCTACTCATCACACATATTTTCCCTCTCATCACATACACCTCTACCCTCAGGATCTTGACAACTAACTTTGACAGTGGCGGAACTACTGGACGAGCAGGGGGTGCGATTGCACCAGGGTCCGCAACTCCTCTGGGCATGCCAGCATCTCACCCGCATATCCACCAGAAGATTGGTTCTGGAGGGGGTGGGGGCCCGGCAGCATGACCTGCACCTGGCCCTGACGCCACATTACATGAATTTAAAGACAACGGCCTTCTCTGTCTTACATCCAATAAGTGTTTACTTAGTACCTTTACTTCAGGAATAAGCTTGTCCTAGACACATGTAGTCTTATAAAGCTCTGTTGACCTCATCTGCTGTATAGTACTACAGACCTATCTCTCTTCTCCCCTTTTACTGCAATGTGCTTGAATAGTCACCTAACTACCTAACACTACTTTATAACCTTCAACATGGTTTCTACCACTTTAATGATATTTTCTAACAACCTCTATTAGGAAAATTTAGGCAACTTCTTGCTGTGGTCATGAAGTAACTGGATTGAGCTTGGCATCTTATTGCTGTAAAATTGGACATCAGTAGTGTAGCTAGAAATTATAGGGCTTTGCTCTTTTTGGCTACCTATATTGCCTGTATCTTTGGTAACTGTGTTCTTTATATACAAACATAAATAATTCTATATACAATTATATATAATATTATATGGACCCTTAGCACCTGTTGGGTCTCCTGTTTTGCTGCAAAACTAAAAGAAAAAAATCCACATGCTGAATATCTTATTAGCAATTAATTTAGATGCATACTGCATGAGTATACAGAAATCATTGCAGTCTCTAGCATGCACATATTGATAATTATGCATGCAGGACAGGGATTTCAAATTTGCACAGTTGGTACTAAAGACAAGCAAAGGGATTATATAATTTACAGGAATGCACCAACGCAGAATGCAGAAATAATTGAAAAATACATCAATCAAGCCAGATTCCGCAGGACAATAACAAATAAATTTATTTCAGTGAAAATCTTCAAACAAGATGGGGAGCAGAACATACAGAGGTGCATTGTATGTAAGTGTAATCAAAACATGCTTGGATTAAATATAAAACCGAATGGTGAATAAGAATGTGCAAATGTCATTTACCATCCCTGGCTAAATAGACCTAACCATCTAAGGTTCCCATCACATTCACACAATATACAAGTGTCAATTTAATCTGTAGCCAATGAATCTTCCTGTATATTTAGAGTGTGGGACTTATGTCCCTGAGGAAACCGAGCAATCGGTGAAACACATCGAGCAGGCGGCATAGGTGGACCAGCTCCCACACACTCCCCACATAGACAGGCAGGAATTCTTGGGGAATGGATGGAAGGGAGGGTACTGAGTCATACCTTGTCTGGCACTGAAAGGAGAGTTGTATAATTTAAAAACCCGCTTATCAGAACAACTGCTCCATAGCTCCACCACTTTGCTATGTGCCTAGATTTTAAAGTGTTGTTTTTAGGGACATTGTCCCTCGCTACCTTATTCTAAAGGACTAATGTGTGTGTGATTGACTTGGTATTGTGGTTTTAGGTTATTCATTAAAAGTTACGTCTTAATGTTTATTTGAATTAACCTTTTCCGAACTAGTTAGTTTGAAATTAGGAAAGTTTGCTGGTGCTGGTTGCAATATGCCCTATTTTTTTCAGTTTGAATGTCTAGAGTTTGGGAGGAAACCCAATTCTAACCAGATTGGAAATAGTAATTTCCAATTAAACTACAGTTTCTATATTCTAATGGAGTTGTAGTTCACTTTTTAATGTTGCTACAGGAAACCCGAGCACTGAGAAGAAAGCCATGCAGACAGAAGAGAACACAGAGTAACAATGCCATAAACAGAGAGCAATGGTCTTTCTCTGGATCCCAAGTCATACATACTGAGCAGAACTTTGTTTTTTTAAAAAAATAGGTATGTTCTTTATTTATTTATATCATATAATTCACTGATTTTCATTTTAATAATTTGAACAAGGACCAAGGTAACACACTTTAATACGTTTTGATAAATAATGAAAACATTTTCTCCAAACCCTCTTACCATAAGAACCTTGCACTCCATTCCCTCATCCTGGAACAGCAGCTTTGAACAATGTTCTAAAATTAGTTTTGCTAAATGGCCTTTTATCCAATTTTACAGCTTTCACAAGAAGTGTAATGAAATACACTCCTGTAGGATCATATAATTTTGCACAGACCAAAACACAGCTAATACTGAATAAGGGAACTTATTCTGTCCTTTCTTTAGAAGGAACTGATGGAACATGACAACATAACATGGGATTTTAGTAACCACAGGTTAACATTTTATGATTAAATACTCTTTCAACTTGTGTTTTAGATGATTGTGGCTTGCATTTTAATCTCATAAATCAAATTATTCCCATTACAAAGCACAGTTTTTCAAATTAGAAAATATTTCTACTTAACAGAATAAGTAATGAAGTGTCAAGGAATTAAATAAATGTTAACAAGTTAGTTAACGTTCTGCCATTGTAAAACCTTAACTACTAGTGATGGGCGAATCTCCCGCGATTCGCTTCGCCTAAAGATTCGCGAATTTCTAGAGAAATTCGTGAATCGCCGAAAAATTAGCGAAACGAGTCGCGGGACGCTTTTGACGCGCGTCACGTCAACTTTGACGTGTCGCGTCGTTTTCGCCGCGTCGCGACAAAAACGACTCACGACTCGTTTCTTAGGCAAAATTTCGCTTGGCGAAATTTCGCTGTTGATTCGCGAATTTATTCGCCAGCGGCGAATCGCGGGAATTCGCCGCGAATTCGGCCCTGGTGAATAAATTCGCCCATCACTATTAACTACGCATGAATTGTCATTGTCATTATAAACCCTTTTAATTTTTTTAAGATATTATAATACAATGATGTTACAGATGTTATATTCTTAGTCATGATGATGATGGTGGCAGTGGTAGTTATGAGACTAAGATATCTTGGCCAAACCAATGGATAAAACATGCTACAGTGCACTAGGCTAATGTCTCTCTAAGTGGCTTTAAAGCAGTGATTAATTTCTTAGTGAAGGCGCCAAGGCTTTTATTTTAGTGCATGGTTGCTGGTGAGATTTTTTGACTTTCTAACAATTTTCTCATACTGAGCAAGTCTTGTTCCAAGTGCAACAAATTACAGTGGATATCCCTGTTGTCCCATGGACTTGCCTAACTACTTGAAATCAGGAATAGTCTTTCTATCAGGCTTTTTCCTATTTGTCAAGTTAAGTCGGGGGATCAATTGATCAATAAATGCTACCAGCTGGAATGAGTTACTATAACTGGTGCAAATGTTGTTTCTTTAAATACATTACGCCCACAGAGTCTGAAACAATGTATGAAATTCATTATAGGCTTCAATTGTTATAACAATAAAATACTCGTAAAATAAGTACTATTGCAGTATCCACGTTTATGTAGTATTATTTACATTTAGGTTTATAGAACAAGTAGATATATGCCTTTTGTAGGTAATAATCTTGTTTCCCATGAACCATAACTATTATATTACAGCAGTTCATGGGCGTGTGCCACCTCCACTAAAACGTGCCTATAGATTGTGAGAACTTATAACATTAGAGATGATTATGCTTTATTGGCTCAGATACTTTATGTACAGTGTCTGCACATACTTTTAAACCCCTGATAAACTGCTGTTTCTGTTTCCATTTTGGATTTGTTGGAGATTAGGCAAGAGGAACAGAGGGTCTTTTTGCAATACATTTCAGAATAGAGTTTTAACAGTGCTGGTACAAAATTATTAGTCATTTCCCTATGGGACTAGACTGTAAATTATATCCATCTAAACAGCTGTTCTGACAACATTACAGTAGGGGGTACATTATCCACTATATCCTATATATAATGTACACATTATAGTCTATGTAAAGAATTAGAAACAAGACAGTATTCTGTAGATCTGTAAGATGCTTACTATATACTTTATTTATAGAAATATAGATCCAAAATATAGATCCAAGATGCTATACATTTACAGATCTATTGGATATAAAACTTTTATAGGTCTATATATTTTTGGATGCTTATCTTTAAAAGTCTATACTGTATATTCAGTTGCCTTGAAAAATTCTACATGATTTCATGTTTAGAAGCTCCCCCAATGGGAAGATTCTGAAAATGTGCAGTAACTAGTATGAAGGATAGAAATTCTCATTTAAAACAGATGTCAAGCCTTCAGCATTATGCGACTTGCATTTGTAAAGGTGTTTTTGCCATGAGGCAAGTTATATAATTTGCTGCTTCAAAATTTCTGCTAAGTGCATTTGTGTAATCTTTTTTCTCACTATTGATGAGGCCCCCGTTGCCCAGTAGTCTTTCTCAATCGTGTGATAAGTAGAAAGGAGCATTTACAGGTACCTAAATCTTTGTGAATAGTTTGCAACATTGGGTGCGATTTTGCAATCTTCATTTGAGCCTTACCGTAAACAAATCCTATAGTTATGCGGTTATGAGGTTATATGTTATGAGATATACAGAATTAATGTGGCTTTGTAGCAATAGTGCCGGAGAAGCTTGTTCATATATTGAAACAATCTGTATGGCCTCTAGATTTGCACTAGACAAATATGTAAATTTGACTTCTGTAATTGTGTTGTCTAGTTGGGCTGTTGGCTTCAACATTTTCAACACAGTAGTAGTTTGTTATGACAGCGGAACACACTCCTGATTTATTGGAGTTGATTGAAGATACCTGACACCAACCGTCTGTTCCTCATAAAGGGAAAGTATAACTAAGAAACAAGTGTTTCCCTAAACATGTTGCTTCCATAATGCCCCAAGGCAACAGTGCTCAGACACAGAAATAGCCTCTTTTCAGCACACTAAAAACCCTAACCCTCACCCCAACCCTTGCCCTAGGCTTACATGTCAGATAAGAAAAGAGTAATAAAACTCTGGAGCAGTTGCTACAAGGGGGCAATGAATCCATCTGCTTGTTCTTGGATCTTAAACAGAAATGAATCTCATAAATCAACAAGTGCAATCCAAAGAATGCAGAATACACCCAGGCAAAGTCAATTGATACTTCATTACATGTGAGAAATTGTTCTGTAAACCAACTGATGGAGAGGCATTACTAAAACTATTTACTAATTGGTAGTCTGCCTAACTAGAAAATGTATTAATTATGTCATACTTTTCTGGTATAATTGTGCTTCATGGATTCAGAGATTTACTTTCATTAAGTGACTTACAGTCAATAAACTGGCTGCTGTAGGTTACTACAGTGTGTTAGTGAGTCTAATGGCACATAATATACATACCAGGTGCTTATATTACAGCAGCCGGAGTGTCAGCCTTATTAATCAATCTATTTTGATTTAGGGGACACTGTTAGTAAAGGCCCAGCAGTGCTTGGTGAACATCTATTGCAGGCAAGGGTGACTGGGGCCCTTCAGTTATTGTTGAACGTCATAACCCACATCCCAACAACATTCATGCCAACAGCTTTTTGGGGAATCTTTTATGTTTATCCTTGTAAATGATTTGAGATGTTTTATTACAGAATTCACACAATTTATTATTTCTTGAGCTAAACAGGGAAAAAAACTGAAGACCACGTTTGGTCCTTGTGGGGTAGATAATTGCTGGTATTTACAATAACTCCCTCCCCCCTTAGTTGTGACTGATTTGTTAGCAGGGGATTACTTCTCAAGTGGTAATCTATTTTTCTATGTCACAAGGACCAAACAGCTCAAGAAATAGCAAAAAACATAGATTTTTCATCATTAGAGGAATAAGCTAAAATATTTTCAGCACAATTCCTATTCATTGCACTCATATAGAACAAATCCCTTTAAATTAGTAAAGCATTTTAAATAATCTGTGTTTTTTACTCAGTGTAAGTAGCTGACATTATTAAAAATGACTATTATAATAATCAGTTAGGCTACATTTTCTATTTATATATTTTTCCAAACATGTCTGGTAATCAATCAGTAGAACTAGCAAGTATTCAATTTCCTCACTAAACAAGCAAAACGCCCAAATTTACTTTCTAGCTATCAATAACATTTATTATCATTTGGCTTTAATTATCATCTGTATGCTGATGATACCCAAATATATTTATCCACCCTTCATCCTCAAATCATCCCTCAAATCTCTAACTGCCTCCTTGCAATCTCCAGCTGTATGAACTGAACTAATCATCTTTCCACCTAAGCCTGGTCCTACTCCCCTTTTTTACTATCTCTATTGATGGCATGCTTATTAACCTGCTCAACTCAGCATGCTGTCTGGGGGTAATCTTTGACTCCTCTATCTCCTTCTCTGATCATATTAACATCACTGTCAAAACCTGTCACTTTTTGATACGTAATATTGCCAAAACCCGTCCCTTCCTTTCACCTGCTACAGCCAAGATGCTCATGCATGCTCTCATCCTATCCCAACTAAATTACTGTAACCTTCTACTAACTGGCCTCCCTAACTCCTATCTATCCCCTCTACAGTCTGTATTAAACTCCCAGAATTATCCTCCTCTCATCCAAAAGACTTCCCCTGTTGAATTCATTATCATGGCTTCCTATAAAACAAAGCATAAACTCCTCCTCATAACCTTTAAAGCCCTTTATTCCTTTGCAACTAACTACATTTTATCTCTTGTTTCTCTATACTGTATGTTCCTGGCCATAACCTCCGCTCCTCTCAGAGCAACCGATGGTTGCACCCCCCACTTCTACTGCTGTTTCCTATGTCAAACCCTTCTCTCTTGCTGCTCCTTATATTTGGAATGCCATTCATGAATCTTCCTTGATTTTAAAACAAAACATAAAGACTACCTCTGTGAGCTCTGGATAACACCTGAACTGGGAACTGGCACTTATATGACAGTGTCACCCACTGTAAATTACAGCACTTTTATACCACTCTGAATTGTGTCCGTAAGTTACCCTCCCATTTAGACTGTAAGCCCCACGGGCTAGGGTCCTCCATCCTTTTGTCTCCTTGACACTGTGTAATTATATTTTATATTTATGTGAATTGTATTTCTAATAATGCACTTATTGTTGCTGTACAATTCTTTACCCTGAAGGAACGCTATACAAATAAAAATATACATACATACATACAAAATCCAATCTAATGGCCACTCACAGAATGTTTGCAGTATACTGCCACATATTTCTATATATAAAACCAATAGCTGTCAAATGTGTTTCTAGATGGCTATGCAGAGAGTCAAGATTGGTTGTGTCCATTTCAGACATTTAAATGTCTGAAAAATGTAAAACAAAACAGAAATTATAAAAACAGTCAAAACCTCTGCTTAGCCCCATACTGAGATCATTCCTAGCAGAATGTGACAACTACATACAGTATAATTTGAAGAGGGATGTACAAAAGAAGCTCATACCTCAAAAGGCTAATAAGGTTCTCTTTGGGGATAGATATATTCCAACATGGAAGAGGTATTGGTTTAATTAAAGAAAATAATGGCAGAGGCACCTTTGCATTTATACACTGACAGTCAAAGGTTAAAAAACCTCTACATCATTGTCAATTATACGTGAATAGAAGGTCTTCTTTACCATGAATATCTGATTATGGCCGGTAATTTGAGAAGTAGTATGAGAGCGAGCATTGAGGTGAGAATGTAGTATATTCCACATATGCATTTTGACTACTGTTGGTTTCTATATAATTAAGCGGTCATTATAGAGAGGATAGATAGGGCTGGTTGTAATCAAACATCTAAAATAATTTATGAAGATAAACTTAAAAGATTTCCCCAAAAAGCTATGCACATGAGGCTGATCTTTCAAAAATCTTAATTATTTCCAAGTGCTTATATGGCCATTTAACTTGTCACAGGGTACTCATCAGGGGAGCCACCTTTCTTCTGTACCAGTGATCCCCAGCCAGAGGCTCCTAGCAACATGTTGCTCACCAACCCCTTAGATGAGTGGCCTCAAAGCAGATGCTTATATTTCAATTCCAGGCAAATAGGTAAGTTTTAGTTGCATAAAAATGAGGTGTATTGCAAAACAGAGTCTCCTATAAGCTGTCAGTGCCCATATGGGCTACCAAATAGCAATTCACAGCCTACATTTTGCATCCTTTTTTCATGCTTGTGTAGCTCCCCAACTCTTTTTACATTTGAATGTGGCTCACAGGTAAAATTGATGACTGAAGATTGTGTTTAGGGGTGTTAACCATGCCATAAAAGTAAATCTAGTCCTAATAATAGTATACTCATATAAACCACTCAGCGAGCTATATTCAGGAAGTTATTGGACTGACCAGTGTTTTAAGGCATTTGCATAGTGAATTACAGCATGCAGTTATGAATACAGTTATGATTTTTTGACTTTCGAAAGAGTTTTGAATAAGGGAGTTTGTTATCATTGTAATACACAACATTGCTTTCATAAAGACTAAAATGTTTATAGAAATTGAACAGTGTGCATTTTGCGACATGTACTGTATGTGTTCAACTTTCCTGGTGAGTATTGTAGTAAATGCAATTATAGCATTGAATAGGGGCATTGGCAGCAGTGCAGGCACTTGGTAGACAACTGTCACTTGTATGTATGTAAGCAGAATCACTGAAGATTCATTAAGAGGGATACTGTCATGGGAAAAAAAAAATTTTCACAACACATCAGTTAATAGTGCTTATCCAGCAGAATACTGCACTGCAATCTGTTTCTCAGAAGAGCAAACAGATTTTATATTATTATATATTTAATTTTGAAATCTGACATGGGGGCTAGACATATTGCCAGTTTCCCAGCTGCCCCTAATCACTCTTTACTGCTGTATTGCAAGTTGGAGTGATATCACCCTCCTCCCCCTCCCCCCCCAGCATCTTAACAACAGAACAGTGGAAGGTAACCAGATAGCAGCTCCCTAACACAAGATAACAGCACTCAATAGGAAAATCAATAGTAAAGCCCAGGTGCCACTGTGACACATTCAGTTACATTGAGTTGGAGAAGCAACATCCTGCCAGAAAGCAATTCCATCCTAAAGTGCTGGCTCTTTCTGAAAGCACATGCCCAGGCAAAATGACCTAAGATAGATGCCTACACACCAATATTATAAATTAAAAAAAATACACTTGCTGGTTCAGGAATTAAATTTTTGCATTGTAGAGTGTATTATTTGGAGTGTAAACAGTGTAATTTAGAAATAAAAAACGACATACCGTATTTGCCGGCGTATAAGACGACTGGGCGTATAAGACGACCCCCCAACATTTCCACTTAAATGTACAATTTGTTATATACTCACTGTATAAGACTACCCCCTCTTCCGCACACCTTCTGCACACCGTCTGTGCCCCTGCTTGCTGCTGTTGGCCCTCCTTCTGTGTCACTGTTGCTGTCAGCCCCCCTTCTGTGTCCCTGCTTGCTGCTGTTGGCCCTCCTTCTGTGTCACTGTTGCTGTCAGCCCCCCTTCTGTGTCCCTGCTTGCTGCTTTTCGACCGCCTTCTGTGTCACTGTGTCCATGTTTCCCTGTGTCCCAGTTAGGTGCTTAGCCCTACCTTGTACGTCTTGCTGCTCAAACTCCCCTTCTACGTCCTGTTTGCTCCCCGCGCTCTTTTCCCTGAACTCACTGCTGCCTGGTTGCGCGTCTCGCGAGACTTCTGACGTCACAACCAGGAAGTGTGCGGCTGGAGCAGCGGGGCAGATCGCGATCGGCGTCGGATGAGGTAAGTAAGTAGTACCTGGCGTATAAGACGACCCCCCACTTCAGGGCATATTTTTCTGGGGCAAAAAGTCGTCTTATACGCCAGCAAATACGGTAATAAAAATCGTGACAGAATCTCTTTAAGAACTAGGGCAGAAATGTTGCCCATTATGTTTTGGGCTTTTATACCATCCCAAGGAACCACAATCATTTAGCAGTAAATACAGTATCTATGTCTGTAATCATGTCCCAGTAGCTCTCTATCCCCCATCTTCTATTCTGCTCATTTAGTACACATGCTCTGTGCTGTTTACTGAGCTTAGGCACCAACACAGAAATACTGAATATACAGTATATGCTACTATAAATGTCACAATATACCACTGATTAGTAAACAATTCAGATTATTGGTACATGGTAGCTCAGAAACCAGTGCAATGTGCATTAGAATGTAATAATTAGCATCATATGACTGGCAAACCTTATTTTTTGCTTGGGGATTTTCAGTGACCCCCTCAACAGCTGCTCAAAACACACTGAGCATGTGTGTGTCTCGGGCACTGCTAACAAAATCTAAGATGGGCAACTCCAGTGACAACTTCAAAGGCATGGATCATTACTAATGAGCACATAAATTGAGCTCACCAGAGAAACGTCACAGAGACCACTACCATCTTTTAATTCTATATTCAAGAACACACAGGGACAGATTTACTAAATTCATGTGAAGGATTCGAATTGAAAAAATTTTAATTTTGAAATTTTTTTGGGCTACTTCAACCATCAAATTTGCAAAATTCGACTAGCCAAAAATTCAATTTGAATTGACCAAATTTGAAAATTTAAATTCGATAGTCGAGGTACTGACCCTTTAAAAAAAATTTGATATAACAATTCGGCAGATTAAACCTACCGAATTGCTATTTAACCCTATGGGAAGCTACCATAAGATTTTCCCAAGTTTTTTTGATCGAATAAAAAAAATTCGATCGAATGGTTAAAATTGTATCAATCAAATTTTTCTTATTCGATCGTTCGATAAATCGAATTGCATTAAAACCCCTCGAATTCCAATTTCAAATTCAAGGGGTTTTAATTCGATATAAATTCGATGGTCGAATTCGAGGGTTAATTAACCCTCGCATTGAACCCTTAGTAAATCTGCCCCATAGTGATATGATGGCAAATGTAGTGCATACAAGCTTCCGCATTTCATGCCCTCTAGGATCTACTTTAATTTTTCCCTAGAACCTATGAGGTGGTTAAATGACAGACTGGAAAATGAATAGAATACAGGTATAAGTAGAAAACATCTGCTTTGAATTAACAATAGCATTCACATTATAGCTTCACAGAGCAATAGTTTTATGTACAACCAGATATTTTTTTAAATTACAAGCTGGAAAGAGAAAAGCAATTCATTAAAACATTTTAAGAAAACGAAGATCAACTAAACAGTTTTAAACAATTTGCCATTCTGTATCATACTAAAATTTAACTCACAGGTGGACTTCCCCTTAGAACTATGATTAATTCTGTAGTAAGCATGGCTACCCCTGAACATCTTATAATGAGATAGCCTGTTATTATAGGAAATTATCTAAAGATGAGAACTATGGGGAATGGGTTAAAATGTATGTTCCTGTATTATTAGTGTTTCTATTTACCTACTGTATGATAATCAGGAAGATATCAATAAGGAAAATGGCTTCCTCAAAAAAGTACCAAGGCATGAAAACGTTGCGTTGTGGTTCTGCTCCCAGTCCAATGTAACCTCTCCTTACCTACACCGGACTAGGAGCAGAACTACAAAAGAGTGATTTTATGCTGGCAAACTTCCTCTGTACAAACTGAACGGGGACTCTGCAACTGTGTGTATTATGTGTCTCATCCCATTTTCGCAAATGTGCGTGCAATAAAATGCTTTTTAAACTTTTTAATGATTAAACAGTATAACACTATTGGGCTTTTAATTTTTAATTCCTATCTGGAGTATCTGAGACTTTGGAAGGGAGGAGAGAAGAGAGGCCGTCTGAAAAATTATTCCATGCAGTAATCATAACAATTGATCTGTAAGTAAGAATTTCTCTTTATTGGTGAAGGCTCCTTGATATACATCAATCTATCTCTCCCCTTTTATGAAACACACAAATGAGATACCTCTACCTATTTTAAAGGAGAAGTACACAATGGAATGATGTTCCTGCTGCCACACAGTGTTTTGGTGTGACTAAATATATTACACTTATATAGGTTCCTGATTTCTATGTTGCCATAGGCGCAGATGTATTTGAATATTGTGGAGATTTTACACAGCTGGGAGACTGTGAGATCGGCTGGCGAATTATTTATTCTTGAGAACTAACATTCTGTTTTTTGTATTTCATTGTAACATTTTATTATCAGTATTCAATACAATTAAAAGTTGCTGGCCAGCCTACTCACGCTTAAATAATTAAAACAGTAAATACAAATTTAAAATATTAAACCATTAAGAGAATCTCTGTGGGCCAATTAATTTTACAGCAAAGGCAAAAAAATAATGGTTTTAGTATATTTTAATGTTATTATAAATACACTGTACTACTGTGTACAGTGATTTAGTTAATGGTCATAGTTTTTTTATTTTAACATTTATTGTTTTAATTAAGTGTGAGTAGTTGGCCAGTCACTATAGCTGGTCTTAACTCTAACTTTCACTGTATAGCATCATTTAGGTAACTGGTAAAGTATTTCACTTATATAGTATAATATTTTGGAAGCTCCTTGCGTATAAACCCATCATCCTGCTTGGTAAGTTACGTCTATGGTTGTTCCCAGCATCAAAACATGTACATTTTAGCCCCTGTATGCCAAACTGCTTCAGTTGTGTTTAATAGCTTATACAATCAAGCCTTCAATAAACAATATTGTATTATTTTTTCAAATACTACTTAAACCTTCATAATAGAAATACTCATGCGGAGACTTCAATAAAATAAATATGATTTAGAATTTGAATATCACGTCTCATTTATTCTTGTGTTCATCCCATTGCGGAAATCTGTTGCATTTTGAATTCTTCTGTTTAGACAGGATAATGGTTTTTTTATCTAAAAACATTTTAATATTAAAAGATTATCTTACATATCTGCTCATGCTTTGTATCTTATTTAGCCTAGTGGGACTGTATCTTGAAATGGATATGGCGATCTTAAACGGATGCTCTATAAAGTGAGCAGGGCTACAAAATAACAATTAAGCGCATCACCAGCCCAAGGTGCCCTCAGCAATGAAAACTGCTGAGAAAGATATATTATTAGATTCCTAATGTGATGATTAGGATCTTGGGGGTTTGAGAAAAATTAATAATGTTTTTTTAAGCAATATTTCTTGTTTTGCTGTCTAATTTATCTAAACCTTATTCCTTTTCTTGAAATAAAGAGGATTTCTTTAAATGTTTTATGTAATCAGTTTAAATCATATATTTTATTTGAATATGTCAGTTACTTTATGTATATCGTTGAAAGATTTATTTATTTATTTATTTACAGTCTGGTCTTGCACATTAATTCACTAGTAGAACAGTAAATAGAATTGACTAAAAAAAACCACTGCAGCTTTGCCTACAGAAAAACTGAAAATTTGTCTTACCTGAAATTTTTCTTTTCTTGAGTCCGTAAGGCAGCACACTTGAGATAGCTCACATCCAATCCCCTGGTAGG
>CM044434.1:105865967-105885220 GCA_024363595.1 Xenopus borealis
ATTACTCACCAACCGATTTTCGAATTTGGCGCCGCCGATGACGTCATCATCCTGCGCTAATGCGCTTGTGAGAATACGCTGAAGCATGGCAAGCCGAATCCACATGGCGAATTGACTCTATCCCCACTGGAGATACAGGGATTGCACCTACATCTTGCCAGGTATGCCTAAAGGGACAGTCCCTCAGATTAATCCACCCTAAGGTGATTTCTCAAGCGGCCTTCAGACAGCCACCTGTCTGGCTCTTCGGACCTCAGGTCCCTCTTCATCCTACACTGGAAAGGACAGAAAAAAACACTACTGGGAGATGTGAGGAGGGGGTTAATATAGGCTGTTTTTTAATTGGTGGTGATATTTTTTCTGTCCTACCAGGGGATTGGATGTGAGCTATCTCAAGTGTGCTGCCTGAAGGACGATAAGAAAACATAATATTTTTTAAAAGTTCACCCTTCACTAGCAGCTGGCATTCAGACCCAGTTATCTAACTGCCTACTTGCTATCTTTTCTTGGATAAAACAAAGCTACCTCCAGCTAAACTTTGCTAAAACAAGACTTTCCACTCAAACCTGACCCTTATTTTCCTTTTTACCATTACTACAGACAGGATGAGTATTAGCCTTATTGATTCAGCATGCTGCCTGGGAATTATACATGAACAGTCCCCGTCTCTAATCATATTAATGCCACTGACAAAATATGTTACTTTCTCATCTATAATATTTTTAAGAAATATCCCTTTCTTTCACAAGTAACTGTGAAAACACAAATCCATATCCTATCCTGCCTGAACGATTACAGCCTCTAAATAATTGATTTCTCTCCTCAGCAATCAATGTTCAACTTTGCTGCTAGAATCCTCCTGCTTTTCTAAGAGGGAACCTATTTAGCCTTAGATAAAATGTCTATCATGAAGCATACAGATTATGCAGATTATAAATTATTCAGATAACATTCAGAGATATTCTTCACACCTTTGCTGACCAGTGCCCTTTTCACTTGTCTCCCTGTACATTTAATGGAACCATGTGCCCTGGTGCAAGCACAGACCCTCCCCCCCGTCTGCCCTTTGCAGGAAGATCTGCCACTTGACTATGCTTACCTTGGTGCACACGCAGTGACTCCAGCAGGTCTAATTGCAGTCTCTGCTCCCCTGGTTATTAGCGATGGGTGAATCTATCCCGTTTTGCTGCAAAATTCGCGAATTTCCAGCGAATTGGCGAAAATTTTGCAAAACGAGTCATGGCACGTTTTTTGTCACATAATTTTTGACGCGTCACGTCATTACTGACTGTCTCTGAGCCACCATAGTTTTAAACCCTCCACACCCACTGGCATCTCTTGTCTTAAACCATTCTATGTTGGTGCACCTTACCTCTAGAATTGTACCCATAATTTCCTCCATAGGAATTTCTATATCTTATACTTAACCTTTTTGAAATGTAGCTCAAATTCTATGTTTTGGAGCACTAGAACATTGTCTGCCCATTGGTAAAACTTATGGCCATATCTTTGTGCACTTGTCCTCCTAATTTGTGCCTGTATGTTCTCCTAGTTTGAATATGAGCTGTACAGGACAGGGACCTCCTTTCTACTGTGTCTCTATCTCTCTGTATATTTATATTGATAATCATTATTACATTTATTTATTAAAATGCTGTTTTCCCTGTGTGTTATATATTGTAAAATTGTACAGTGCTGTGTACACTAATAGCATTTTATAAATAAAGTTACACATACACCATTGAGGCTGGATAGCATTTTATAAATAAAGTTACACATACACCATTGAGGCTGGGATGAAATATGTAAACTCTGCTGTTAATTGGACCCTGGCCAGCCTAGTTATGCTCTGTATCTGCACTGTTATGCCCCTGGAACGTTCAGTTGAGCCTGAGATCCACTCCAATACTAGCCACCTGCTTCAAGGGTGAAGAAACAGTTCCCCACTGTAAAATGTTGTCCTGTCAGACCTCTGCTTCAATAATATCCTTGTTGCACAAGCTTAATCCATATGCCTAATTTTATTTTTCAACTTTCATTCATTTACTAACCTGCACAGAACACGGACATATGCTACCTTCAATTCCTGAAGGAGAATGTTTTCAACTCTGTTTTATTTACAAGGCTGAACACGTAATGCCATAATTCCTTAACTTTATATGGTCGTGCAGTCATGGATATAATGTTTGCTTCCTCAGCAGGGATGGAAGCATTATATGAGAGAACTCTACCCTAAGTGCATTTGATCAATAAGAAAAAGAGAAAAAAAAATGCAATGTTGACTGTTTTTGTTACTGCACACATTATTTTTCATGTCAGTTCTCATTTAAATGAGGAATAAATTATTAAGTGGTTAAGAAGGAAAAAGCAGTAAGTGAAGCCATGACATGTAAGATTGTTGATAGGCATCATTAATTATTGATAAGCATGTTTAACCTTTTAGTGACAATCACATTAGACAGCCTTAATGACTGCCATCACATACTGAGGCAATTCTCATTGTGCAGCTATCAAAGTGAATATTGCCTGAAACATTCTTGTAAAATCTTTATTATTTGTCTACCTTCACTAACATATGACCCTGTATTTCTTTAAACAAATACAACCTGAATGTTTTTAAAGGTGTTTTTGCCATGTATGATTGGCATTCACTTAAATTATGATAATTTTATTACATTTTTAATATTTGTTTTCATCAGTAATCATGTATGACACTTTATTCTGTAAAGATAAGTGCACCACACCAAATTCCTATATTTTTTTATACATATGAGTTACTACCAGAAAAAAACTATACTGGTTGTAAATTAATCATAATGTGTTTAACTTGATCTTTTTTCTAGAGCACCAACATATTCCACAGCACTGTACAATAGAAAAATGTAGTAATGGGTGAATCCGTCCTGTGCAATAATTAGAGAAATACATTGATGTCAATGATTTTTGCAACTTTATTTGTTTCAACATTTTAGCATACAATACACT
The DNA here is from genome assembly GCA_024363595.1 of Xenopus borealis. Classification (NCBI taxonomy): domain Eukaryota; kingdom Metazoa; phylum Chordata; class Amphibia; order Anura; family Pipidae; genus Xenopus; species Xenopus borealis. The sequence goes on from CM044434.1 coordinate 105,868,953, forward strand.
GGAGTCTATGGGGCAAATACACTAAGATGCGCAAATTCTCTAGCGTTGGCTTCGCTAGTGTTCGCTGCACTTCGCGAGGTGAATTTACGCCAGCACTACGAAAATTCACTAAAGTACGAAGTTACACTCAGGTCAGCGAATGGTAGCGCAGTTACACTAGTAATGCCCAATTTGCATACGGCAGGAACTTTAACGTATAATAGAAGTATATGTTACAGCCACTACATTCCACTACACAAGCCCAGGAAACATTTAATAAATTAAATAAAGTTGTCGTATTGCCCTACATGTGCCCCCTGTATAGTTGTGTTACCATATGTTAGGAAATGTAGGGGGGAAGGAGGGTAACCCCCCCCCAAGAAAAAATCGATCTTTTTCAGACTATCACCCTACATTGGGAAAACATGCCAGTGTTTTTTGGGACTTACTATACCATTTTTCTTTCTTTGCGTCCTTCGTCAGTGCGCAACTTTGCCTGGCATAAGGGTGCGACGTTGCGCAAGTCTATCTACTTCGCTAGTGAAAATTCACCAGAGTCGGTGTTAGTGAATTTCCGAAGTTACGAAATGACGTCACGCTGGCGAATTAGCGCTAGCTTTAGACGCTTCCTGCTTTAGTGAATTTGGGCCTATGATTTTTTTACAGGCTAACCTGGAAAACAAAATTCACCATCATATCAGACACAAGGCTGCCATCAGATGGGGGCATTTAAAAGAAGATGCACCAATAAGCATTTATATTTCCATATTAGGATGTAAATCCATCAGTGGGAGTAAAAAAGTTTTGTAAGTGGACTCCTTCTTTTTACCTATACGGGCATTTTCCTCAGATGACCCATCCCTAGCCAAGGCATTGGGCATAAGGAGTATTATGAGGCCTGTTGTGTTGCTGGCATACCTTGTGTACTCTCAAGTTGTCTCTGCTGAGCAAAAGGAGAATGTCAGAATTCATGTCAGACTGACTGATATGCAGTTGGCTATACTCTTTAGGTGAGGGTGATGAAGAGCAACTTCAGTTGTAGGAATATTTTCTTCAACCAGTGTTGGTAAAGGTAGCAAAATGTTGCTGTTAGCTATCATAAAGCCATTAGCTCTCCTTCCAGCCATTTAGAAATACCCACACAGGTGCCAAGAGTATATAATAGGGAATCTCCATGCCAGTGAACTATTGCTCTGGTCATCCAATCCGTGATTTTCTTGAGGAAAAGGGTTTGAAGATAGCACCAAAGGGGATTGCGGATGAAGGGCAGACACATGTTTGTTGATGTTGCATTGTAGACATTTAATAGAAGCTGTACAGTCCTTGGCAAGATATTCCACAGATGTAAAGCATTTGTAGCTAATGTCAGATTTCTTTGTGTTCTTGAAGGGAATTTGGCTCTGAAGCCACAACACTTTTTCAGTGGATGAGGCATTTTAATGCCTTAATTTAGGTTTTCAATTTTCTCATCCTAATCGCCCTTACTGCAAGGTGTAACGGCAGATATAACACAATATCAGTTTTATTTATAGACACAGGACCTGGTGCATGTATGTTTTTTGAAGCAGAACTAGATTATTGACAAACTACTAAAGCTTGGATCATTCTTGGCCTTTGCAATCCCTTTGATACAGTCACAAAAGAATGAGAACAATGGGAAAGACACCTGTTTTTCCTCTTTATATCTTGAACCTTGTGTTATCCACCTTTCTTGAATTCTGTATGGCAGCTTTGCCACTATTGGGTTAACACCATGAGTGGTGGGAGGTAAGGAATAGTCAGCACAGCCTCCTGGCTCTTTTCCTTATTGTGGTGCAAGTTTCCCAGTGGCCACTGCATAAACTTCTGTTTACAAGATATGTTCTGAGGCCACTAAATCAATAGCTCTAATTCATAATACCAATATCTGCTATGGTGGCCTCAACTGTACACTTCCAGCCCCTATAGTTTTCTGGTCAGTCACCATCTTTGAAAGATCAGTGCTGGTGAGCTTGCCAGGAATTTGGCAATGTCTAGCATATTAGTGGTAAATGATTTAGGAAAGTAAGGTGATGCAGAGGCATTCAGTATAGGAATGGGGTTAGACTGAACAAGAATTAGAGCTACTGATTTAGTGGCCTCAGAACATATTAACAATCTGAAATCATATTATACTGAAAATGTAGTTGCAGGTCTATCTGAAGCTTGGGAACATGTAGAACAGAGCTATGGTAGCCCAGAAGCCATTGAAAATGCTTTATTTAAAAACTGGAAAGCTTTCTAAAAGTAACTGGGAAGGACAATCAGAAATTTCAAGATTTGAGTGACCTCTTGCTTGATGTTCACCTGGCAAAGACTGTCTCCTACCAGTCCTCAGCTATTTGGACACCACTCATGGTGGTCATTAAACCCCAAGGCTGTTAAAAGCTTGAATAAAAAAGTACTCCATCTGAAACCTGCCGAGGTCATGTAGAAGTCAATGGCAGATGTCCAGTTTACAATTGGAAGATATGATCTGCGCTAAGTTTTGTACAAGATTTGTTGAAAGTTATGATCAAAGTCTTTTGTTTACAAAGAGTTTGGTCAAATAATGTACAATCACAAGAAATGATGATGTCTAAAAACTAGTGATGATTCGCTGACGCAAATCTTTTGCCAATTGGCGAATTTCGCAAATTTTTTGGCGAGGCGAAACGGGATAGATTTTTGATAAAGGTGCTCCTCAGATTACTTCTTTGAAATTTCTTTGTAATAACCAGTGACTTTAAAGCTGTGTGTGAGCAATCATCAATAGTTCTACTTTTTATTTGGGAATAGAAGAGATACAGTACCAAAGCAGCATGTTTTAAAATACTTTAAAGGAAGGTTTATATCTATGTTATGCTCAGTCAATGACTGCGAACCTTCAAACTTATTTTCTAAAGCCCATTGAGGCATCATATTTGTAACTGTGAGGCCCAGTTTGGTAGCATTGCTGTTCTTAAGCAATAGATTGACTACTTTAGCATATGTGTATTAGAGTCTGGTCTATAAATCACATTGCAACTATTCAGTCTGTCAATAAATCAAGCATTTGATTACATATATGTAAATTTCTCCAGAAATGCCCAGCATTTTCACTCCTTTGACAAGTAAATGAGAATAAAGATGGATAATTATCAATTCATATAAAATCCTTGCTAAAATCCCCAGCTGCTTTTATGGGGAGAAATAGCAATAGCCTGCAATTGGAATGTTATGAATATATACAAAATGAAATGAAAAGTACATGCATTTAGGTTCCAAACAATTTGTATTTGCTGTATTTCACTGATTGATGAGTCAATCAAGTCAAACAAATCAGTAGGTTTTAGTTGAATTTCATAAATGGTCTCAGGTTTTCTGCTGAATGATTACTGTTATTACTTTCAATTTTATGTATCTGATTTTGTAGATTGACCACTGCCCACTTTTGCATAGGAGATTTCAGAGCTTTCACTGGCCACTTAGTAACATAATAGTTAATGCCTGTATCTCGGAACAGTTGTCTTTTCTCCCTTCCATTGAGTTCACTGAAGCACTGCTGAATGAAATGACCCAGTTTTGAAGAGTCATGCTAATGCAAAGGGAAATCACCATGGCTTAAGGCAATTATCCTCCTTCACAGGACTATTTATTTTGCTTGATATCATCAGTTGAAACTTACAAGTTAAAACATGGACGACTGGTTAAAGATTATTCATGAAGGGAATTGGGAGGTACTTGTGCTAGCTAAAACCTTTATAAATATTTAATATATTCCATTTATTATTAAGGTTAGTGAACCAGCATGTGGCATTTTTTTTTGTTAAAAATGCCCCCTCTTCTATAAATTTTGGCTTTCTTTGACCTTAATCCAAAAAAAGTTTCACTGGGGAAATTTTTTAAAGATTAGAAAAGCATAAAGGATATTCATGCATGCTAAGTTCTCCAGATATTGTATGAATAAAGTGCAGTGCTTACCTAGTCAATACTTTGCTTATATACCACAATTCGAAAGCTCACTTTAGGCCTAGAATAACAAAACTGCGGGCAAGGTGGAATAATATGGCATTTCAGTGCATTAGACTTTGCCCTTTGCTCAGGATATAACAGAAGGCAGTTCTGCTCGTTATGCAACAATGCCAGAGGCAATGGAGGTCAGCAACTCATAGATTTCTACTGCTAGTTATTTTAGTAATGCAGACAATATGCTTTCTAACTGGTAACACTTGTGTTCTTTGGCAGAATATGGTATTCACAGATGTAAGTCGGAGCATAAACATGAGATGTGACATGTTCATTACATTAAAATAATAAGTAATAGTTTAATTTCTGCTACACCAGGCAGTGCTGCCTGACACAAGAAGATTGTCCAAACTAGTTGTAAGATCACATTGCAGACAAAAGCACAAAAGTCAAATATAAAGGGTATAAATTAAAACCAGTTCTTGAAAAAAATGGTGTGTGAAATAGTTACCACAAATCGAGTAGCAATTTGAATTGTGCAACTTTTTCGAATTGACACTCCATAAACTTGACTTTGTCAAATTGTCCCCCTTAAAATGTATTGGATTACCGAACGAAAACTAGAACAAACAACAAGACAACTATTCCAGTTGTTAAAGGGGTGGTTCACCTTTAAGTTAACTTTTAGTATGTTATAGAATGGCAATTTGTTAGCAACTTTTCAGTTGGTTTTACAAAGTGACATAGTAAGTTAGGTTTAAAAAAAACACGAGTCGATCAAGTTCAAACTTTTAACTCTACTTTAACCTGCCTAACTGCTTTTTCAGATTTGAATGTTTAGCAGCTTCAGAGCATATTAAATCTTAAAAAATTCAAGTTTTTTTCTCAAAAAATTTGAGCTTTTCCTCTTTATAAAACTCGACCAGTCACAATCCACAAATTTGAAAAAAAAGTTTGAATTGAAAAGCACCAACTCGACTTTGAATGAAAATATCACACCTTGACCATGGAAACAGTTCTAATTTGATAGTTGACCACCTAAAACCAAGTTCCTGTAGAAGCCAATGGCAGAGGTCTGTTGAACCTTTTAAAGATTTTTTTAGCCTTCCTGATATTCAAGTTTTTTCTGAGGAAAAAATCAATTGAAATATGATTCCAATTTTTGGGTTGTTCCTATTGAATAAACTGTTTCTTAATTGATCTCCTATTCAAGCTGCGAGTACATTTAAATGTATTAGTTAGAAAAAGTCACATAACTCTTTGATAAAAAAAACCCTTAAGGTTGGTTGGTGTTTGAAATGGCTGGGAGTCTGGCTGTGTAATGCTTACCCAGCAGAAGAAGGCAATATAAGGGGCAATTATCACTTGAGATGTTGCAAAGCCATAAATATATATATATATACATACGTTTCAATTTTGATATATTTCAATGGTCACATCTATAACACATTTTATATGCACTTTTGTTACAATGTTTCTCTTTACCCTGAGAGGGCCACATTACCAATACATCTTAATGCACACATTCCCTTTAAGGATTGGGAATGGTTTTTTATATGACACTGCTGGTCACTCCCTGGTTAAATGATTCCAATGTTGGTAGGTGTTTTTATATTAACTCTTTGATTGTTTTACACATTTGAGCTGGATCTCATTCTTATGGTTATCCTGACGACGGCTCCATGCTGGCCGAAACGCGTTGATGCACTATGCATGAATAAACACATTTTTCTACACTACTGATGGACTATGCCGTGAGTGCTTTCTTTGGACCTGTGTTGATAATTTTTGGTTAGCACCCGGCAACAAACCCTATGAATGGTGAGTGCCATTACAGCTATTGATTATATATATATATATATATATAAATAAATAGCTGAAGGAATGCCTGGATATGTAGTGAAAAAGTAGTTTTTAGTTAGTATTTTAAAAAAACTAACTGCATACTGTAGTTCTAGGACAGCCATTTTATTCTATATCAAATTTTTTGTAAAAAACTGATTTTAAAGCAACACATTAAAAGTATATACTTCTGTGCAAATTGTTACTTTTCAATAACCTTCTGCCAATGCCTTCCGCTGAGTTGCACTGTCAATATTTAGGATTATCTCATATTTAACTTAAGTTCTCATTTTATCTAACATAGCTTTGATATCTCTCCTTTGTTACATTCCAGAAAAAGACTAACCAGACAGAAATCATCTCGTATAGAACGGTGTGAAAGCTTGAAAGAGAAAAGATTCCAAGTTTCTTCATAACTGCGAATCACAGTTTGACTTCTAACAGAAGTCTTTACAAAAACTCCTCAGAGCGAAAGCTTTGAGGTTCTCTAGCCTCACACAGTGCAAATGCCAGCCAGTCAAAAGGCCGTGTCATAGAGGTTACTAAAGAAAATTAAGTCTCCAAAATCCTACAATAGAGTTTCATGGTGCAACATGCTGACAGTTGAATGAGCTCAGTCCTCTGAACAATTTAATGTCCCAGAGTAATGAAATCATAAGCCTATGCAGTACAATAAGCATGTCAGGAAAGATAGGATTCCTTGTAATGATTTCCTAGCTAATATTGAAAAATAACATGTTTTGTAAAAAAAAGAAAAGAAAAAACAATAATTAAATTAGCCCTATATGGAAACTATGGGGAAATAAGATTATGTTTCTGATCCAGCATTGTTCACATTCCCTGATAATCAGTTATTGTCCACTACAATTTTGAGAAAAAGTATGTGGTGATTACATAGCATATAATATGGAATTTCGAGAGGGTGTTTGTTAAAAAAAAACAGTAAAGAAAGTGAGTCAGCATGAAGATGAATACGGAAATTATGTGCTGTAAAAATACTGCCCTGTACATGAAAAATTGGCAAATCTTGTATTTTAGTGCAACAGGCCCTGCCTGTCCAGCTTATAAAAAGGTTGCCTGTTAAACCTAGGAAATCAATATAGTTTTCTTTTGCAAATGACAAGTGGTAACCAAAACTGTCAAATTGTAGACATATATGACAAAAATGTTTTATACTCTTCACCTTCATATACAGTCATCACCCATATATTTGCCAGGTTGTGTGAATCTATAATTCAGATGTAAACTCCAGAACATAACTGAAAGATACATCAGGTTTTTTTTTTACAAACATACAGTACACATAACACGCATGCTGTGGGAGCCAATTTAAAGCTGGTATTATTTAGAACTCATGAGATAACATGCCCAAGAACAACAATTGTCCTGTCTTTATCCCACTAGAATGTAAACTTCCACCTCATTTCATGCTGAAGCAAGTTTTCCTCTAGAATTGTCTTGTGTTTATGTTGCCCTTAATGGACCCTAAGTGGTGCTCATGCACTTACATCTGGGGCAATAGTAAATTATCTGCAATGTTCACTTAAAGGGCAGCTATCTTGCAAAACAGTAACCCCCAACCAAAATGTGCGGATAGAGCCCGCATTCCGGTTGGGGGGTACTAGTGTTTTTTTTTTAAAATGCCCCCCGTAATTCGCCATGACAGTTTCTGCGCATGCGTGTATGCGTGGGTGATGTCATGCGTATTCACATTAAGAAAAGCTGTCACTGTTGGGGCCACTTTTCTTAATGCACATGCGCAAGACATCATGTGCACGCAAACGCGCATGTGCAGAAACTGTCATGGCGGCTTGCACCGGGAGGGAGCGCGCTGGCGTGGGGCATTTAAAAAAAAACAAAAAAAACACTAGTACCCCCAACCGGAATGCGGGCTCTATCAGCCCACACATTTGGTTGGGGGTAACTGTTTTGTACGATAGGTGCCCTTTAAGGTGGCAATATAATTACAATCTTTCCTGCAACCAATGATTAAATAAAAGAATGTTACTAACAAAATTATTTGGACGCATTGTTCCCTTATGGTACAATCTTTTTACTGGTGCCTTCTGGGGCCTACTCCAGGCTCCCTTGCAAATCCACCCCTAATACCAAGTGGAGTCAAAAGATGAAAAGTCATGAGATACCTCCCATTAAATAACCTATGAACGTTAACTAGAATCACAGATCCTTATGCCAATTCTGGAAACCTCCCTTCCACAGGACAGAAACAGTTTTGGAATGAACACCTTGGGTCACCTAAATGTATACAAAGTAGTAAAGAAAATAATGGGCTGATTTTCTAAATCATGACTTTGTCAAGTTGGCCTTTTTGTATCCAAAAAAGTCACAAAAAAGTGCAACTTTTCAGGGATTTATTGTGCAACAAATTCCAAATCTAAATAAACTCCAGCTAAAACCTGTGAAATATATGAAAATCTAATAGTTATCATGTGACACTTTGAAAAAGTCACCATTATCTCAACTTTTATCTGTTCATGGTTTCTAATTTGGATCTTCTGATAAATAATAGACAGTTGTGGACACACGTTTATTTGTGGTGTCTTAAAAATAAAAGTGACAAATTAGTTTTAGTAAATCGCCCCCTTTATGATATGCAAGAATTTAATGGTGCAAAACTATCACAGCAAACAACAGTAAAATACATTATATCATAATACTTTATCAGAGGATGTGTGGCTACACTATGTCCCATTCCTTGTATATCTACTATAAATTGAATATTTAATGTACTGTATACCATGTCTGTCTATTGTACTGTAATTTCCCCTGTAGCAAAAAGTCGTAGATTCAAGATTTCATGCTAAAATAGTGTTTAATGTGTTTAAAAAAAAAAAAAAATTATATCTAGAGAAAAGTGAATTTCAATTGTTCAGGTTTGTTAATGTAAAAATCTAAATATTAGTTCATTGGGAAAGCTCTTGTAACACTAAATGCTATGTTTCTTATTCATTTAACTATAAATTGGTAGCAGTCGAGGTAAGTTGCTTTGACCACAGAGGTGTTCTCAAAGTAAACTGAATTGAGCAAATTACCTTACCCCGAATGTCATTGATTTCACATTCAAAGGAATGGCAAATATTCATGTGTAAAATTTGTAAATTAGTCAAATGGGAGTACTCTGCACACGTCTTAGTGCAGTTGTTTTTGCCCGCAGTGTTGCCTCTAGACATGCAGCCCAATTACATAACACAAATAAGAAGAAAGGTTCTGTCTAACTTTAAACAGTATTAGGTGAAGATTCATTTGTGTCACAGGCATCACTAAAATTTTAAAATGTGAGTTTTATTGTTCCTTTAACAAAGGAAATGTTTACTGTATCTTGAAAGAAATCTGTTTACTGTATCTTGAAAGAGTTGAGGTATCCTTGAATACAAATTCTTCCCTTGGGCACATTGATCTTATTTTTAAATACTGTACCTCATGACATTTCAAGCTTAAATATTACTGAGCTAAGTTTGGGACTGTTCCCAAAGGTTTTGAAAGAGAAACAAGGAAAAAAGTCTTAATTTAAAAAAAAAAAATCTTAGTGCTTGCTTTCAATACGAAATAACCTTAGGCTTCAGTCTTTTGATCAGTGCTACAATGAGGGAAAAAATATTGATCCAACAGAAAAAAGAAGAAAAAGAAATCCATGCCATAAAAGCATCATGGTTCAAGGAAAAGAATAGTTCTTAAAATAATGTGCATCGACAATGAAATAAACTGCCATGTCCAAGGAACATTATATTAGATGTCCTCTTTTTATTACTTGTCTCAGCTATTTTAGCTAATCATGGGCAAATTTGACTGAGACTGAGTTGGGTGATGGGAATTCTTTCTAGTCTGCACATAAGAAAATGTTATGCCCAAATATTAAAGGAAAACTATACCCCAAAAATTAATTTTTGAGCAACAGATAGTTTATATCAAATCAAGTGACATATTAAAGAATCTTACCTACCTGGTATATATATTTAAGTAAATATTGCCCTTTTACATCTCTTGCCTTGAACCACCATTTCATGATGGTCTGTGTGCTGCCTCAGAGATCACCTGACCAGAAATATTTCAACTCTAACTGTAACAGGAAGAAGTGTTGAAGCAAAAGACACAACTCTGTTGTTAATTGGCTCATGTGACCTAACTTTATAGTTTGTTTGGTATGTTTGTGTGCACCGTTGAATCCTAGGATCCCAGGAGGCTGTCCTTATTTTTTAAAATGGCTATTTTCTATTTATGATTACCCAATGGCACATGCTACTAAAAAAGTATATTATTATGAAAATGGTTTATTTACATGAAGCAGGGTTTTACATATGAGTTGTTTTATGCAATATCTGTTTATAGAGACCTACATTGTTCGGGGGGTATAGTTTTCCTTTAACATCCACAACTACTACTGTAAAATCTTACTATATGAGGGAATTTTACAGACAGCAGTATAACATTTGTTTGTTGTTTACATTATTCATTAACATATTAGGTTGTAAGAGTTTGCAGCAAAAAAAATAAAATAAACTATTTATGCCTGCTTAATAATCACTACCAGTAATTGTTTCTTATATACAGTGTTTCACTTTCTTTTCAGTCCCAAGAGCAGCTCCTTTATCCAACATGTTGCCTTGTTTAAAGTGACTCAACTTGTGTTTGTTAGTGTGAGTTAGTTGCTAGTTCCAAGGAATGAAGCGTGAATAAACTACTGCTACATAATCCATTTGCTGTTTCAATTTACAAGTATAGTAACCTGCTACTTCACATCTGGACTTTCAAGTGACCTGTGGATTAGAACTGTCTGTCCCTGTTTGAAATGAAGCCTGCAAGACTTACCAGGCCTCTTATTTCTGAAGCCTGGTGGTGTTAGTAAGGTCTAGAGACATGCTTCATTTTCACAATGTGAGCAAACTCAGTGAGAAAAAGTAGGTCTTTCTTCCCCTTAGGTTTTCATTAAATTAGCTTTCTGTAATATAACTGATAAGTCTTGGTTGGTGCTTTTTAAGCAATGTTGCAAAAGTTTAACAGACAGCTTACATTGTTTCTACACTCTGAGCCATCAGGGCAGAGAATATAAAGGGACAGACAAACACTGCTTTCAATATTATTATAATTAACATGTATTTATATAGCGCTAACATTTTGTAGCACGGCAGGAATAAATGTTCATATAAATTAAAAACTATAGAACATTTGTAATGAATGTATATTGCAAAGCTGTTTCTTTTGTTAGGCAAAAAACATATTTTTGGGGTTGACTTTCCCTTTAAAGTGAGGAACAACCCATTTCTTAAAAGGGCAAACAGATTTTTTTATACAATATTTGATTTTTGAAATCTGACATGAGACTAGAATTTTTGTCAGTTTCCCAGCTGCCCCAAGGCATGTGACTTGTGCTCTGAAAAATTTTGTTCACTCTTTACTGCTGTTCTGCAAGTTGGGGTGGTATCACCCACCTCCTCCCCCCCCCCTCCCGCAGCAGCCTAGCAACAGAACAAGTGGAGGTAATGAGAAAGCAGCTCCCTAACACAAGATAACAGCTGCCAGGTAGATCTAAGAACATCACTCAGCCAGGTCCCACTGCGTCACATTCAGTTACATTGAGTAGGAGAAACAATAACCTGCCAGAAAGAACAGAGGCGCCAAAAGGATAAAAGGATATGAACGAATTTAAAAGCCAAAACTTGGTAATCAGAGGAGGCAGTGGTGGACTTACCTCCTCCGAGCAGACACAAAACAACTGTAATTAAGGAGTCAAAATTTATTAACGAACTCCAATCAGTACAACGCGTTTCACGGGCTCAGACCCGCTTCTTCAGGCAATAAACATAGGAGTTACAGCATCTGGTGTGTATACTACTGCCAGATCGAAAGACATCGATCATTCTCCCCACCTGCCTTCACAGTGGTTGCCTATTGGTAACCCTGGTTTGTGAGTATATGTTATTTATTCTAATTTCAATATCCCTTACCAATATATATTGCACTATTGGGGCTCTTGGTGTTCCTTTTGTTTAATAACCTGCCAGAAAACAGTTCCATCCTAAAGTGTTGGCTCTTTCTGAAAGAACATGACCAGGCAAAATGACCTGAGATGGCTGCCTACACACCAATATTATAACTTAAAAAAATACACTTGCTGGTTCACGAATGAAATTTTATATTGTAGAGTAAATTATTTGCAGTGTAAACAGTGTAATTTAGAAAGAAAACTACATCATAAAAATCATGACAGAACCCCTTTAACATCAATGCAAAGAGTGTTAAGTACACTTAGGGCAAATTTACTTTAACGTTCACCTAAAATGACTCGAATCCCCTTGAAATTTGATAAGCATTCTGTTAAGTTCCTTCTCTGCATTCGACTATCGAATGCTTATCGAATAGTTTTAGGCTATCTTTTTCCTCGATATTCGAGTTCTCAATGAAATCATACGATCAAATACCGATCGTTCGATTTCACGAAAAAATCTTACTATTTCCTTCGAGCCTCCAAAAAATTTGTACGATTCGAATGATCGATGCGTTCGATTGTACGAATGGTATTCGAGCAGGTGTTTGCAAAAGAAGCCTAAGGGGGGATTCCCATAGGCTTCTATTGGTATTCGGTAGGTTCAATCTGGCGAAATAGGCATTCGAATAAATTTTAAAGTTAAAATTTTTCGATCATCGAATGTTCGAATGATCGAATATTCGATCATTCGATCTATTCGATAATTCAAATATTCGATGATCGAAGTGGGCAAATTTGCATATTCGATCCTCCGAAAAAATCGTATGATCGGTATTCGATCGAATTTGAACTTCGATCTCGTCACACAAATTTAGTAAATTTGCCCCTTACTGTATGTTAAGGACCCCAGCTCTTATACCTTGGGGAAGATGATCTATTTCACCCAAAAACTACTTTAACCAAGGGATCCCCACAGTTTCACCTGTACTCCTAAATGCTGCTACTGTAGGTCTGCTCTTTCTGTTAAGTTCCTTCTCTGCAGGTATCTCTGTTACAGCTATTTGCGCAACTCATAAATAACTCCACTGTGGCTTCTGTTATTTTGCTTTGCTTTGATTACAATAAAAGTAGAAATATATTTTGACCCTTCTAAGCAATGCAGCAACACAAGCTATTTTCTGTGGATGGTCCCTCAAAAAATATGAAGAGTAATTGGTGTAAGGTTTCGAATAATTTACATTGGATAGATATTAGAGTTGTTCAACCCAGTAGATGTGAAACAAGCTTTTGTAATCTGCCAAAATAATCCCTGTCAGATTACCGTCTTTTTGTTGCATTTACCTAGGCTTTTCCCATGGCTCTGAATAAATTATTTGCTCTCTTGCCAGTGTTTTTCATACTGTGTTTACAGTTTAAAATGATGTGAATTTCCAACTTCTGGCTCAGTTCTCTCATCATTTACACATGTCAGACTAGAAAATATTCATGCTTATACAATACACTGGATAGGGCTATACATTAGATAGGACTATGCCACATGTACAGTAGCACTAGCCAATATTAAATGCATAACTCCACCCATTTAGTCAGAAGTCTGTGAAGTTGAACTTAAGAACAGTATTGCCCAGCTACATGATTGGGATTCCTTATCCAGAAACACGTTAATCAGAACTCTTCAATATAGAGTTCATTCTAAGTAAATAATTCTATTTTTTACAAATGAGGTCCTTTTTGTCTGTATTAACAAGAAAGTACATTGTACTTGATGTTTACTAAGCTGCATGACTCCATGGTGGTGGCAAAAACCCTCATATTGGGTTTATTTAATGTTTAAATGATTTTTAGCAGATTTGATGTATAAAAATCTAAATTACAGAAATATCACTTATCTGGAAACCCCGTGCCTTAGGGCATAATACATCCTATGCCTACATTTAGGGTGGGGGAATTTTACACAATATCTCATGCCATGCTAAGGAATCTGTTCTTTGGGAATCAGACAGTCATATCATATAGGTCTACTCCAGGCCATGTCCTTTTTTTCTATACTATGGTTAAGGGCCCTTACACATGGACATTTTGAGCTGCTCTCCCCTGTGTTCCAGTTTCATGCATTCAGCCGCAGGGGAGCGCAGAAGTAAATGCATGCCATTATTGTCAAGGGGGGTTACTCACAAAGACGCATGTAAGCGAATCAGCGATAAACTCAGGTGGGATGCAGCATGTTGTATTCCACCTGCATTCGTCGCTTACAAGCGCTTATGTGAGAGGCACGTGTAAGCAAAACAGTCAAACCTTTACAAATATATGAAAAAACCTTTATACTTCATCATTTAGGATTTTCATTAGACAAAGGCAACATAAAATGAATACAATAACCATTTAATGGTGAGAAAAATCAATGTATCATTAATGCTAAATGAAGTCAGAATCTTTTAATGTCTAATTGACTTTGGAATGTAGTTTTTGTGCCTACATCAGTGCAATTCATTTCTTGCTATGTGTTGCAATCCTCCAGATGGCTCATATCCTTAATATATTCCTTCATGCGTTGGTTCTCAGCTAGGCTCATTTCTCTTCAAAAAAGAGTCCAGAAGTAATTTTTGCTGAAATATAACATCTGAGTCTGCACTCTGAAGTCACCTTTCAGATGAATTGCTCACTGACTGTGACTATATTCATAATTGGGGCCATTACTGATTTAGGAGAGCTTATTCTCTGTGTATCCTGTGCACCTTTGCCTTGCTGGGCCGTTGGCAACAATGTTAATTTCTGGTCTAACAACTTGGGTGCAAAAAAAGAAGTGGTGATTTATCCAATTCTGCACCCTTAATTATTACAATTACTTGCTTTGCAAGAAGAAGAGGGAAATGCTTGGTTCATTTTTGAATTCCTTCAACAAAGTTCAAAGCATACTCAAAAACTTGAATATGTAAATTTAAAGTCTATATGAAAACTTTCATTAACATTTATATCTGAGCTGTAATTAGTACTAGATAATACATTTTCTGCACAGTAAAGTATCTCTCTATACAGATAATTTCCTGCTGCGCACTGCTTGGTCTTTACTATAACTGACTAGTTTTAGCTGGAATTATGATGACATAAGACAGTGAATCATGGGAAATAGCTGTGGGACTTCACAATTAGATATGTGCCTTAGCTCTATAAAATTCTATTATGCCTTGATTTCTTAATAGTTCGACTGCTCTAAAACAGCATACATTGACTATAAATCAAAGGTAAAAGTAGCTTTATATGGCACAAATAGTGATGGGCGAATCTCCCGCGATTCGCTTCGCCGAAAAATTCGCGAATTTCTTGAGAAATTCGCGAATTGGCGAAAAATTCGCGAAACGAGTCGCGGGACGATTTTGTCGCGCGTCGCGTCAACTTTGACGCGCGTCGCGTCAACTTTGACGCGTCGCGTCGTTTTCGTCGCGCGTCGCGTCGTTTTTGACGCGCGTCGCGTCGTTTTCGTCGCGTCGCGTCAAAAATGACGCGCGACTGACGCGCGACTCGTTTTCGGCGAATTTTCGGCAAGCGAAATTTCGCTGGTGATTCGCGAATTTATTCGCCAGCGGCGAATCGCGGGAATTCGCCGCGAATTCGCCCCTGGCGAATAAATTCGCCCATCACTAGGCACAAACTACTAACTACAAGCACAAAGGAACCTGATCAGCTTATTTGAATGCCCTTTGTACAGTAGTTAAGATATACCAAGATCTAAATGTGGCACTGAACATGTGACTTTATCAAAGGCTAAAACTTTCAATATCATCCTCAAATTATTTGTATTTAATATAATCCTTTGTGATTATGATATTAGCCGGTAACACTGGTCCCAGATCCTACCTGAAAGAAACACCGTATGTAAAGGTTTAGTGATAGTTGAATCTGTCCTGTTTCTGTGGAAAATTAAAGTTAAATGGCAAAATAATGCACAAAACAGGGAAAATTTTGTGAAATGCATTGAAGTCGATGGGCGTCAAAATAATTTTGAGGTGCAACAATTGTGACGCATTCATCAATTTTTATTTGCGCAACTATTTTGTCCCAATGCATTAAAGTCAATGGACATTCCAATAATTTTGACACTCAACAATTTTTATGTGTGTGCCAATTTTGACCAATCTATTATCTGGAAACCACCAATTCCAGCTTCTGTGGTTGCTATGTGAATATGCTTACATATACAGTTCTTTATCCTTGTGAGAAGGCTGTTCCTTTGAAATGGAGAGACAAAACATCACAATAAATGCTTATAATTCCAGGTTTATATCCATGTTATTGACACAATTATGACACAATATTATTATTATTTTTTTAAAACTTGTTTTTAGTCAAAGTGTTGTACAGAACAGTTACATGAGTTGAAATAAACAGTAGTGTTTTGCAATGTTCTGATAACATAATGGGTCAGATATACAGTTTCAAAATAGTAGTATTAACTATGTATCAACATTAACTTTAACTTTCAGCTCAGTTAACAATCAACATATAAGGCCTCTTTAAGAGGTATGTAGGTAGGATGATAATAGTTGGTTTGTTAGATGAC
>CM044434.1:105890552-105912383 GCA_024363595.1 Xenopus borealis
TATATATATATAATTGTATATTCTAGTCAGCAAATAAAGAATGCAAAATAGATGAATACTGCAGGTGGCTAGCAGGTCAGAAAATTACACACCAATTTATGCTGTTAGTTCTTCCAGTTTATAATTCATAAGTACTCTACATTTATACTTCTTAATATCATGCTAGTTCTGTGTATCTTAATGCTAAACAATCATCAGGCTGCCAAGGACAACTATTATATCCACAGAGCACTCTCTAACATTACATATCATAAGTGAAAAGAGTCCAAGTAGACTTGGAGTTGTTTCAATGCATACAAAATAAAAAGAAACATAGCGGGCACTGTAGGTTATATACATACTTTATGTTTTTCCCACAAGTTGTGATAATGAACATGCTTCTGGCAATTGTATATTTTAATGTGACTTGAATTTCAGTATTTATTACAAGATATACTGGGTGGATATCTAAAGATACATTTTTAAGGTTATATATTACTGAAATATACCATCCAAAACCTTTTTATGAGAGCTATTGAGTATAAATATTGTATATAATTAGAAGCACACCTTTTTACTAAGTAAACTAGTATTGAATGATTGCAAGGAGATTTCCAACTATGGACTCTTAATTCACAATACATATAACCTATAGTATTCCTTAAAGAACATATCCTGTATGTGGTCTTACTTTTGGGTACTTGCAGATTTTTAATGGCCGAATTTTAGAAGTAAAAAAAGTCGAAATTTGACCCTTGAAGTTTTTTAAAGGACTTTTTTGATTGAAAATTGACCTATTTTGATCGAATAGGTCCATTTTTGATCGAATGTTAAATAATACGAATCGTTCTATTAGATCAAGATCCTTCGAATTCTTGGAACTTAGAACAGTTTTCAGGACAGGTTCTATGAGGTCCCTCATAGGCTAAAATGGCAATTCGGCAGCTTTAAGCTGGTGAATAGTCAAAGTCGAAGGATTTTTAAAGGGCAAGTACTTCGAAATTCGAAAATTCTAATTTTTTATTTTTTTTCAATTCAATTCAAAAATAATTTTTAGTCGAATTAGCTCAAAACTTTGAATTTTAAAATTTAGAATGTTATTCAAATTTTTACTTCGACCTTTAGTAAATGTGCCTCTTTTCTGGACAGGTTCTATGAGGTCCCCCCACAGGGTAAAATGGCAATTCGGCAGCTTTTAGCTGGTGAATAGTTGAAGGATTTTTAAAGGGCAAGGTCTTCAAAATTTGAAAATTCAAATTTTCTAATTTTTTTCTATCCAAATCGAATTTTGGACTATTTGATAGTCGAAGTAGCCCAAATTACTGCGAAATTAGAATTTAAAAAATTCTAATTTTATTTGAATTTTCACTTCGACCTTTAGTAAATGTGCCCAATAGTGTAGAAATGTCACAATATAAGGCTGATTAGTAATTGCACAGGGCCTTCCTCAACGTTTGTACCGGTATTGGTTGTGATGTATGTAACTCCATATGTTCTATGTATGTAATTCATGTCATTTAGCTGTATAAACACATTTACTTTACAGTTCTGTGAAATATGTTGGCACTATATAAATAAATGTTAAAGTGGACCCTTCACCCCAAAAAAATATTCAAAATCATATTTTATCACATTAGTCAAGCAAAATAAACATTATTTACACTATATAAATTATTTTAATCTTGTTTTCTTCAGTCTGGGAATTCATAATTTTAGCAAGCAAGCAGGAGCCATTTTGTGGACACTGTTATTAAGGCAAGCCTTGCTCCATCTCAGAATCTTGTTTGTGCACCAGAATAGAGGATGCCGGTGTCTAACCCCATCTCCTGGTTACACGATTAAATGGTTAAGAGAACTGGGGGAATGTGTGGGGAGCAGTGGCATTTAGGAAGTGCTGAATGGAAAGTGAAAGTAATTATAGGCCCGCCTCTATGCCTAAAGCTGGCCATAGACGTAACAATTACGATCTTTCTCGGAAAAGATCTTTCCAAGAAAGATCGTTCGTTTCAACATACACGTGTAGAGCTGAATCATCAAATATACAGATAGAAACAACAGAATTATACTTGTATCTGACGATTCAGCACTAACAATGGCCGATGTACAGGGTGCTTTCAAAGGCATCCAATCAAAATTTTCCGTCCAGCCCGATCAACCAGCCGACCGATATCTTAATCTTCTGACGATGTCGGTCGGCTCATTTTCCACCATACACGCACCGAATATCGTACGAAAAATTCGTTTCGTACGATATTATCTGTGCGTCTATGGCCACCTTAAGGCATAGAGGAGTGGCAGACAATATTTGATTGACAGCTGAGATTTTTAAATAAGCTTAAAACAGCTATGAATGTTTTAATAAAAATTTGAAATTGGATTTCATGTTTAATTTGAAAAGGACTTTTATTATACAGATTTTTTATAATAATAATAATAATAATAATAATAATAATAATAATAATAATATACCCCCTAGGCCACACCAGTTACTTCTATGCAGATGAGCTCTTTGTAGCCTCAATATTTTATGGTCAAGTGAAGGTGGAGGGAAGGTGAAAAAACCCATCTGAAGCCTGTCAACATGGCCTCAAAGGGAGTCAAGATTGCAATTGGACCAGATACTTGATCCAGGTATTGAATCCCTAATTTGGAAACTCATTTTCTGGAAAACTCAAAATTATGGGAAGGCCATCTCCCAAAGTGTCCATTTTCAGCTAATAATTTTAATTTTGAAAAATGATTTAATTTTTCTTTGTAATAATAAAACAATACTTTGTACTTGATTGTGATGACTTCAACAACTTTTACTTGGCAAAGTTTTGCATTAGAGGTTTTCATGGTTTTTACACTTAATAAATTGAATGTTTAGAACTTTTTAGAAATATAAGAAAACCATCCATTTTTCGAGATTTGTGGAAAAAAATTGCAACTCAGTTGTTAGTAAATGGGCCCCTTAAGGTATGATTTTCCAAATAACAGAAAGACTCCATAATTGGGAAACCCCAAATTTCCAAGAACTCCAAATATAGATTCTAGATCTACTACTTCAAGGAAATATTTACACACTTCACAGAATGAAACTTTTTTTAAGGTTAGTTCATGTCAATGTCAAGTGTTTGGCCATGGTGTATTTTTGTGCAGATTTAATATATTTCCCCCTTCAGGACCTCTTCTCCAATCACAACTGGATACAAAAAAATGCATTTTTGCACACTGTCTTCTATTACCCTTTACATGTATAAAGCAGACATTTGTGTGTGTGTGTGTGTGTATGTGCAAAAGCTAAGAATGGAGGAAGGGTCTGAATTGAATAATGTATAATCTTTGTAAAGTACTACAGAATAGGTTGTCATACATAAAGATGATAATGCCAACCATGTAAACTATATGCTTATGAATCAAGTCCTAAAACTTGGCTCTCTATATTGTAATATAATTTCTTGGTGATTTGTTTTAAGAGGTGGGGTGCATTACGCTCTTTCTAGCAACATTTCACAGATACTCACTTTCATACACATTAATATAATACAAGCTTAATTAACATTTGAAAAAATGTATGTTGGATTGTTCCATGCATAGTTTGTTAACAAAAACGGCTTACAGTCTATACCAATCATTAGCAGTTTTCCTTTGTTTATCAATGTTCAGTAAGATAAAAGTGTACCATCTTTAGCATTAAATAAAGTACCGTATATGAGCATCTTGGGGATAGAAAGCTAGCAAATGTTTTAGCAGCTCTCTTAATTACAAAACTCTTTTTGAATCTGAAAATGAAAAATATTCCACTGAAAAGCTAGTCAGGTCATCAATTTGTACATCTGCTGTCTGTAAATATGCTTATTAGTGAATTATACTGTTTCGCCGTATGAAAATGTCATGCTTTATCAACCACGTTTGCAGCATTTAAAAAAAAATGTAGTGTAATTTAATAAGGGCTAGTGATGGGCGAATTTATTCCCCGGGCACAAATTTGCAGTGAATTTCCGCGATTCGCAGCCGGCTAAATGCCAGTGAAAATTCGCTTTGTGAAAATTCGTTGGCATAAAAAAAATGAGACACGACTCCTTTCGTGAATTTTTTCTAATTCATAAATTTTTATGGAAATTCGCAAATTTTTCAGCAAAGCGAAACGGGATAGATTTGCACATCACTAGTAAGGGCTCATAAATAATAACATACATATACAGTATATGGAGTATCAGCATACTGAAGCAGGCAAGTGTATTTGTTTAACACTCAAGAGAATAGATAGGATAGGTTATAAGTAGGTCATCAAGTATGTATTTAACAATGGTGCATTGACAAAAAAATTAGGCATGCAAAACAAATGTCATATTCTATTACTTAATAAAATGCCTTTGGGAGTGAGCATAGTTTAATGCTGAAGTAGATAGCCACGAAGTAGCTGAACTTTGTTCAGAGGGGGAAATATAAAGGTACACAGCGGTTCAAATACCCTGCCCTCATCATCCAAACTGCAAGCCCATACTCATCGACCATGGGAAAATATCAGCATTCACCTGGTGTAGCATATTCTATGTAAAGACACCAATATTGCTTATAGATGATTCTTTACATTGAAATGATGTATTCCAAAAAAATTACATTTCATTTTAAAATTATATTTTACATTTTCATATATAGTAAACATGCCACAACACAGAACACAGCTGCTACAGCAACAACATGAGATTCCACCAACAGGGCTGGCCAATAAAACAAAACATGTCAGGACTGGCAAACACATACAAGTTTAATAGAAAAATGTGCATTCTAATAATCCATACTTGAAGGCCAAACAAATGGTATTGTACAACTGGTACAGAAGATATGCTCAAGAGTCAATACCCATTATTACAGATCATACAAGTATATTACATTTTTTTTGATTTACAAATCTCATTGGTGTACCACCTCACCTCCTTGACCTCCTCCTTTAGCCCAGATGGCCTAACAGCCTTATAGTTTACTACTATTAATTGTTCCAGGATATAATTGCCTATATATATATATATATATATATATATATATATATATATATCATTGCCCTTTGTACACTAAAACTACAAAGCTCAAAAAAACTTGCCTGTTTGCCTGCATAAGAAAACTTATCATCATCAGATATGCTATAATAAAACTGAGTAAATTATTTTACTGTGGCATAAATAAAGTTCCATGTCCAGATTTGTTTCAGCCCTATTATTAATTGTACTGGTCTATCTTTGCCTGCATTACCTTACATCCCTAAGGCACACATCCCTAAGGCACTACTTTGGCACATTAGATATAAATGCATGGCACACCACAAAATACATGGAGATGCATACATGAAACATGAAAATGAGAATCTACAATTGAATCTCATTAACCGTTTAAGGGAAAATTACATGGGCTCCTTGTAACTGAAAAAAGTTCATTGTACTGTATAAGGGAAACTATTGGTAGCTAGCTATAAGTAGTCCATGTGAGTATAGTTCCATTACATTTCAGTGGGACCCTAGATATTTTCCTTTCCTATCTGTCTAACGTAGATATTAAGAGATTAATTCATAATGACATTCTTGCTGCAGGGCTTTTTCCAGTTTCCAGTGAAGGTGCTGCTAACTGCTTGCAGATTTCACCTTGCCCTAGAGAACCTTTGTTTTGTCTTTGTCTAGTAATGTTCCTTATTGCCTACCAAAATTTTTCTGACTTTGTGGTGTGTGACATTTCCCTTGCCAATTCCTGTGTGATGTAGTAGGTCACAGAAAAGCCTTGCCAGATTCCACAGAATTCACTCGTGATCCTTCAGCTGCCCAAGTGTTGGATTGCATGGGACGGTTGACAAAAAAAAAACTACTGTATGTCACTACTTTCTATGGTCAGCTTTAGGCCTATGGCCAGAGGGTGCTGTCTGCCAACATAGATCAAAAGCAATGGCGAGGAGACAGCAGGCAAAAAAAGGAGAGGGAAAAGAGAGGTAGAATGTCTAGTGCTAAATATAAGCATCCCCCTATACTAGGTACAAGATAGTTAATTTAACATTCCTTTAACACTTGTATTTCTGCAAAATTTCCTCCTTGTAACTTCATGCACTTAGACCTAAACCTCATATTAATTCCCATTTATTGCCCAATTTTCTGCGTGAAGCATGTAAATCTATTTGTATGCTCAACCTAAATTTCTGTTCTAATCTTTTCAATTACTGTTCTTTGTCTCCTCTTTTCCTGCGCTCAGGGATGCTGAAAAAATTGAAGGGGCTTAGAGGATCTGTGTATATGGGACTGCTAAATTATTAACATTACGCTCTAATCTTTTCCAAGTCGTTCCCACTTTTCTCTTCACTTCAGTAATGTCATTTCAAAGTCAGCCTGTCAGAACCGGCAAGTAATGGAGATGTTCATGCTATAAATATTAAGGCGGCCCAGGGCTACACAGGAATTCCAGACCTGTAATCTAACTTCACTGACTTTTTCATACTGAAGTTCATCTAGAATGAGTAGTTCCTGATTCATTTTTGTGTTATAGCTTATTTTCTATTCTTGTATCCTGGCTTTTTCACTAAGCAAAAATTCCTCTGCAAAACTACAGGCAGTTAAAGGGGTTCAAAATAAAATAAATGTGCATCGTATTTAAGGGTTCTGATCCCCTTACAATTGCCTAGTTTGTTTATCTGGTCATCATTCTATACATGGGGCCCCCACACAGTTATTTGTAATGTGGGTGTAAAATGCAAAACTGAAATTCCAGTTGCCCAGTAACTGCCATTACCACATGTAGGTCACCAATTGGCCTGGAACTGTCAGCCTCCACATTACTCCTGACATTCGATAATCCTACTCATTGTCAAAAACATTTCAGATTAGTTCAAATTAGCCAGCTATTTGTGTGGCCATTTTGCATTAATACTTTGCTAGACAGATGATGAATGTGCACACAGATCATTCTTCTATATGACTAGTTACCAGAGAACTATACCACGTTTCCTTTATGTAGTATAATTATCCAAACTCATAATGAATCAACAGATTAATTGCTAGTTGAGGAGTTGTCTTCATTGCTGCATATGGACATATCCCATTGTAGCGGTATAGCAATGTCTTCTCATTTAAAAGGTAAATATATAGAGTAGAGAAGAGTGAATGTGTCCCATTTTGCTTTGCTGGACAATTGGTGAAACAGAGAAAAATTTGCGAAACACATTGAAGTTAAAGGGCATCAAAAATTTTTTTTGACATGCGCAACAATTTTTTTCCAACTTCAGATGCATTAAATTCAATGGGTGTTTTTTTTCTTAAAGTGGACCCGTCACCCCAAAAAAATATTCAAAATCATATTTTATCACATTAGTCAAGCAAAATGAATATTAATTACACTATATAAATTATTTTAATCTTGTTTTCTTCAGTCTGGGAATTCATAATTCTAGCAAGCAGGCAGGAGCCATTTTGTGGACACTGTTATTAAGGCAAGCCTTGCATCATCTCAGAATCTTGTTTGTGCACCAGAATGGGGGACCAGATGTCTATCCCCATGTCCTGGATACACAATTAAATGGTTAAGAGAACTGGGGGAATGTGTGGGGAGCAGTGACATCTAGGAAGTGCTGAATGGAAATTGAAAGTAATTATCTGCCCCTCCTCTATGCCTAAGGCTTGCCTTACAGCTGAGATTTTTAAATGAGCTACAGCTACAGCTACAAATGCTTTAATAAAAATTTGAAATTGGATTTCATGTTAAATATACAGATTTTTGTGTCTGGGTGACAGGTCCACTTTAAAGGGATGCAGTCATGGAAAAAATGTTTTTTTTATTTTCAAAATGCATCAGTTAATAGTGATGCTCCAGCAAAATTCTGCACTGAAATCAATTTCTCAAAAGAGCAAACAGATTTTGTTTATATTTCATTTTGAAATCTGATATGGGGCTAGACATATTGTCAATTTACCAGCTGCCCCAAGTCATGGGACTTGTGCTCTGATAAACTTCAATCACTCTTTACTGCTGTACTGCAAGTTGGAGTGATATCACCCCCTCCCTTTACCCCACCCAGCTGCCTAACAACAGAACAATGGGAAGGTAACCAGATAACAGCTCCCTAACTCAAGATAACAGCTGTCTGGTAGATCTAAGAACAACACTCAATAGTAAAAACCCATGTCCCACTGTGTTCCATTCAGTTACATTGAGAAGGAAAACCAACAGACTACCAGGGGCAGCTGAGAAATTGACAAAATGTCTAGCCCCATGTCAGATTTCAAAATTGAATATAAAAAAAAATCTGTTTGCTCTTTTTTTTGCTCAATTTTTCAATGCAGAAGTCTACTGGAGCAGCACTATTAACTGATGTGTTTTGAAAAAAAAACATGTTTTCCCATGACAGTATCCCTTTTTTTGTCCAAATGCATTAAAAAGTCAATGGACATATTTTTGGGTATTTTGTCGTTGCATTTTTTTTACTAAGTGACTATATTGTCAGAAAATTTTCTGCCCAGAATCTATAGCTGACGAAAAAATGTGCCCATCACTAATAAAGAGATATCTAGCCCTGTCTTTATTTTCCTACTGAATAATTTTGGCAGTTTAACTGTAGGGTAAATAGAAAACTGAACCTATTAGGCTCCTTATACTAATGCTTAGGTATAGGACCCGTTATCTGGAAACCCATTATCCAGATGGATACAGAATGTCTGTCTCCCATAGACTCCATTATAATCAAATAATCAAAATTTCCTTTTTCTCTGTAATAATAAAACAGTAGCTTATACTTGATCCAAACTAAAATATAATTAATCCTTATTAGAAGCAAACCAGCTTTTTAGGTTTATTTAAAGGAAAACTATACCCCGAAAATGAATACTTGAGCAACAGAATACTTGAGTGACATACTAAAGAATCTTACCAAACCGGAATATATATTCAAGTAAATATTGCCCTTTTACTTGCCCATTTCTTGATGGTCTGTGTGCTACCTCGGAGATCACCTGACCAGAAATATTTCAATTCTAACTGCAACAGGAAGAAGTGTGGAAGCAAAAGACACAACTCTGTCGGTTAACTGGCTCATGTGACCTAACTTAAGTTTGTTTGGTATGTTTGTGTGCACCGTTGAATCATACGATCCCAGGAGGCTGTCCTTATTTTTTAAAATGGCAATTTTCTATTTATGATTACCCAATGGCACATACTACTAAAAAGTATATTATTATGAAAATGGTTTATTTACATGAATCAGGGTTTTACAAGAGTTGTTTTATTCAATATCTTATAGAGACCTACATTGTTTGTGGGGTATAGTTTTCCCTTTAATCATTACATGATTTTCTAGTAGTCTTAAGGTGTGAAAATCCAAATTAAAGAAAGACCCATTATCCGGAAAGCCCCATGTCCTGAGCATTCTGGATTTTTTTTACCTTTTTTGTCTGCAGGATCTGGTATGTTTGAATGAGAACATATGAGGGGATGTAATAAAAGTAGGTAACGGAAAAACTATTCGCCGAAAAGTTATGTCTCTGTGCGAACAGTTTTAGCTTAGTGCGAATTTAATATAGCTTTTGCGAACCCGGAAACTGTTTAGCAACCACTTCCGACAGTGAAAGAGAGTTTGCGAATTTTACAGCTTGCGCCAATGCTCAATCAATGTAATAAAACTTTTTACTGAAAAAGTCGTTATGCTTGCTCCTAAAGATTATGACACCTCCAAGCACTAAATTTCTAAAATGCGCAACTAAAATTCACAATGCTCAATTAAAATTCGCAATGCGCAATTAAAATTCGCAATGCAATAACAGTTTAAGGAACAATATTACATTGCGAGAAGTGGATTTTTAATCTTATTGATGCGTATTCTTTTGCTCTTTGCGAATTTAATTACATTCCCCCCTTATTGTTCAAATCACCTTATAAACATCCTTATAGACTGGAAAGAAGTTGTATCTAGACATCTGGCCAATCACACACTTAAGGTGGCCATACACGGGCCGATAAAAGCTGTTAAGTTGGCAGCTTATCGGCCCATGCATGAGGGCCTCCGACGGGCTTACCCGATCGATATCTGGCCGAAAGTCAGCCAGATGTCAATCGTTGGGACTAAAAATCCCATCGGATCGCAGCCGCATCTGTTCGTAGATGCGGTCTTGCGATCTGACCGCCCATATCCCCTGCATTATAATCCAATCCTTGAGCCCTAGGGCCCACAATCGGAACAGCCCGATATATTGGGGAGAAATCCGCTCGTTTGGTGACATTGCCAAATGAGCGGATCTCACCATGTATGGCCACCTTTACTTACATAAGTGCAGTGATGTGAGAATCTGTCCTGTTTCGCATTGAAGTCAATGGGCATCAAAAACATTTTTACATGCAATTTTTATATGCTCCTTTTGTCCACATGCATTTAAGAAAATGGGTGTCCAAATAATTTTGACACACAACAATTTCTATGCACGTGCCAATTTTGGCAATTTGCAGTGAATCTATGCCTGGAGAATTTATTTGCCCATCACTAAGTAAGGACCAACAAGATCATTTTATGGGTGTCTCACTTACCAGATAATTAATACATTTTTCATCTTAAATTATAGCACACGAACTAAATGGACATGATCACCACAGTTTACAGACAGAAAAATAATTTCTTACTATGGACTGCAAGTCAGGTCTGGATCTGTGGGAAGTCCACAAGCATCTGGAACTAGGGCAGCAATGATCTCCTATAGCTCCTTTATAAAAGATAGTCACTGGTCTCATCTCAAGGGAGCCATAATGAGGACTAGGCTAGCTGTCAAATCTCCTGACCACCTAGTCCCTAGTTTTCTTTGAAGAGCATGCGTGCATGGAAACAGACCAGCCATTAGCCATAATGCAATAAGGCAAAGCAATTTAAATCCTTCTTATATGCCCCCCCAAAACAATAAACACAGAGCATTTTGGCATAAAAAAATACAGTCCCAGAACATTTCCAAATGCAGTAATATTAACTATTTTCGTGGCAGGTAGCAATGAAATCATTCTGAACATTCAGTTTTTTTTCCCTGGTAACTATCTGATGGAGTTAAAAAGTAAGTCAATAATAAATGATGCTAAGAGCTGGTATCTTGAGAGGTATCCATCACATTACCTTTCCAGTGCTGCTACATTTGTAAATAAATGATAACATTACAGTTCCTTGATTATTTCTTTCATGACCAGGCAATCATATCTCCCTGTATCAGTATCCTGTGCTATTTGTCTTGCTGCTTTTTAATAAAGTAGACTATAACAGCATTCACAGCTCTTGATGTAAGTTTCCATACCATGCAACAAGATGAGATATCTGATATATGTATGATATATTGGCATCTGTAATGATATTTTCCTTTTGCTTCTCACATCTTCACCATAAGGCATGCAGCTCCGCATGAACTCCCCATAATTCATGAGCCAATATTGTTTTTTTTTAAAAAACATAATTCTTTGGCAATGCAAACTTTGTGATATGTGATAGAGAGTGATATTCTGAGACACTTTTCAATTATTATTCATTTATTATTTGTGTTTTTTTTAGTTATTTAGCCTTTTATTAAGCAGCTCTCCAGTTTGCAATTTCAGCTATCTGGCTGCTAGGTCTTAAAATAACCCTAGCAACTATTCTTTGATTTGAATAAGGGACCGGAATATTACCAGGAGATGGTCTGAATAGAAAGATGAAAAATAGAAAAATGAAAAGAGTCAGAAGAAGAATGCAAATAATGGAAAAACTATAAAAGGGAAAATCTAGGCCTATTGAAAAGCTGCATAAAGTAGCCATTCTATAACATGCTAAAAGTAAACTTAAAGGAACAGTAACACCAAAAAATGAAAGTGTTTTATTGTAAATATCATGTAGTGTTGCCCTGTGCTGTTAAAACTGATCTGTTTGCTTCAGAAAGACTACTATAGTTCATATAAACAAGCTGCTAAGTAGCAATGGCAAGAATTGAAAAACGGCTATATGGCACAGTATAAGTAATGGATAACAGATAACATTATGTTCTACAGAGTTTATCTGCTGTGTAAGTTGAGCCTTTTCTCCTTTGAATGGCTGCTCCCATGGCTACACAACAGCTTATATAAACAATAGTAGTGTTTTTGAAGCAAACATTGCAGTTTTACCAGTGCAGGGCAACACTGAATTATATTTGTATTACTTTAAAACAATTTCATTTTTTGATGTTACTGGTCCTTTAAAGGTGAACCATTGACCAGTAGTTACTGCTCAATAAAAATATTTAGCATTGGATATTTAACATTTTAGTTTAACAAAAGAATTGCCAGAACCCTATCTCCCTGCATTTGAATTGATTTGAGGAGTGAGGGTTTGGAAGGGTGATAATGCTCAGTGATGCTGTTGACCAATACTGAGCACTACCACCCCAATTAACAAAATCGTGGCAAATTAATTGAGCTTTTCTGAATGCCAAGAAAATGTTTATGGAGTATTAACGAAGGCATTAACCAGTTCAATATTTGATGACGTTTGAAGAGAGTTTTTTTTTTAAAAAAGAAAAAAATGTAATGTATGAGTTCTTTCCCGCCCCTCCCCCCATTTGCCAGCACAAAGGCCAAATCTTTGCCCCTCTGTGCAGATACAGGAATCATGCAATGGGATTGGATCAGCTTATTCCCAAGTCTTGTGACTGAAGTATAAACCAGGTGGAGCTGACAAAGATCCACCTGACAGTATAACAGTGTTAGTCTAGTTACATGGTTAGCTGAAGTTCCAAACTATTGCTGCAATTTACTGCAACAAAAGAGCAGAAAACAGAGTTTATCATTATATCAACAAGACAAGTATTTAAACTTTGCTATTTCATCCAAATTTCCTTGACATCCATCTAGGAACTCCACCCAGGTAATACATAAATTACATTTAGCATAGTGAAGGCAGACCCTTCAACTACTTGGAGGTCCAGGAGAAAAGGGGAACCCAGTAGGGCAATGGATCTAAAGAAGTTTCAATTAGTGATGGGCGAATCTCCCGAGATTCGCTTCGCCGAAAAATTTGACACTCGTTTTTCTGGCGAATTTTCGCAAAGCGAAATTTCGCTGGCGATTCGCGAATTCATTCGCCAGCAGCGAATCGCGGGAATTCGCTGCGAATTCGCCCATCACTAGTTTCAATATATGTTTATGAAATATATTGTATTCCAAATATTTTTGTACAGAGGAAGGTAAAGACAGATACTGTTTTCAATAGCATTCACATCTATAAAAAAATTTAAGCTGTTTCTTCAACATGTTTTATACATTTAAACAGAAGTTGCTTTATAAAGCATAACATAAAACAATGACAGCTCTTTCCTGGAAAATACAGTACTCTGTCCACACTGCTAGTGTAAACATCCCCACTAGTGATGGGCTAATTTATTCACCTGCAGCAAATTCATGGGGGAATTCCCACGATTCACCACAGGCGAATAAATTCCTGAAACGCGGGAGAAATTTTGCAGACACGGGGGCGCCTTTTGCCGGCGTTCGTTTTTTTCTACGCCGCCAATGGGCACCGTCGTCCAAAGACGTGCGCATCTAAAAACAGACATGCACGTCCAAAACGAGACGTGGTGGATCATTAATCCCCACCCATGTCAAACAGGATTACTTTAGCTATTTTCCCGAAGCTGTACGATGTGAGCTAATTTACTCATCTTTATTAGATATCCTGACCTAAAGTCATCAGCCAACAGAAAGCCTCAGCTTCATGAGCATTTAAAATGTTTTGCTGATTATTTCCTAAATTTGCATTTTTGTATCAAGAGCACATCGAACCAGCTTCTAGGTGATTTAAGCATGACATGCGATTGCCCTGTG
Source organism: Xenopus borealis (assembly GCA_024363595.1). Lineage (NCBI taxonomy): Eukaryota > Metazoa > Chordata > Amphibia > Anura > Pipidae > Xenopus > Xenopus borealis. The sequence continues at coordinate 105,904,338 of CM044434.1, forward strand.
CTTAGATCAAGGTAATCTTATTAAAATAATTTCACATATGCACATATTTCAGGATTATTCCAATTAGAGATGGAGCCATCAGATTAGTTCCATATAATTGTAGGAATCACAAACTTTCTTTACTAGGTTGCTAATAAAGCCTAATTATTGTAATTGATGCAAGTGTGAACAAGCACTTACCTGTCAAAGCTTGAGATAGATATGTTGGTCTCCTAGTAAACACACAACACATGCAAATAACTAATAATATCGAAGAATTTCATAAAGTAAGACCTAAGTTCTCTGATCTAATAGCAGTCACTTGCTTTGGTGGAGCACAGTCTGCTTTTTTGTGGTTGTTTGGCAAGACATGCAGCTTCTTGAATATCACTGGTGACATCATGGGAAAACACATGGAGGCTCATAGCTTGCAATTTAATTACAGTCAGCCAATTGCTCTGCACTTACACTGTATTCTGTTTTCCCTGTGACTGTTGGAAGATACAGTTACCCATAAATCTAAGTGAATGTCACAGTTAACTGTGACAATGTTTATGTTATGTTTGGGATGATTAAGAGCAAGCAATGCTCAACTCACTGGGTGAGCCTGGAATTGGCTCTCACCACTTTCAGTGGGTAGATCCATTAGTCAGGAAAGCTTTTTACTTAAAAATGTAGTAGTCGGCATTTAAGCAATCATGGCCTGGCCCATACATTTCCCCAACTTTATCACTGTCACAAATGAGGACAGTTGCCTGCACACTGAAATGGAAAGTACTGATGAGGAAGTCTCAAAACTTTTGGTCTCCTCTCATCTTACCACCTGCCCGCTTGATCCTATTCCTTCAAAACTTCTTCGCAATACCAACCCATGTCTAATCAAAGCCTTAACTCTATTATATCTATTTAATCTCTCGCTGTCAACTGGACTATTCCTGTCTCAACTAAAACATGCTCTTGTCACCCCCATTCTGAAAAAACCCTCTCTTGACCCCTCCAATCTTGACAACCTCCGACCTATCTCTCTACTACCTTTCATCTCTAAACTACTAGAGTGCCTAGTCTACAACCGATTAACCTCATTCATCTCTGACAATAACCTGCTGGACCCCTTACAATATGGTTATAAACCACAAAACTCCACTGAAACTGCTCTGACCCGTCTAACTAATGACCTTTTAACAGCTAAATGTCTCACTATTAATACTGCTTGATCTCTCAGCTGAATTTGACACTATAGATCAGTGCTGGACTGAGAATCAAAATAGGCCCTGGCATTTCAGGTACACAGAGGCCCAATCATCCCACTTAGAGGCCCAAACAGCCTCCACCAGCCCACTAAATTGTGACTTTCTATGGCAACTTATAGCAGCCCATCTGGCATTTGCCCTAACCTACAGATTGCCAGTCCAGGCCTGCTATAGATCACCCTCTCTTCCTCCAGTCCCTCCATTGCCTTGGCCTTCGTGACAGCCCTGTCCTGGCTTTCTTCTTACCTCACCAATTGTTCCTTCAGTGTATCCTACAACGGAGTAGCATCTTCCCCCCTACCTCTCGCTGTCGGGGTTCCTCAAGGCTCTGTCCTGGGACCCTAATTATTTTCTCTATATACTTCCTCCCTCTGCAAATTAATCAGCTCGTATGGTTTCCACTACCACCTCTACGCTAACGATACTCAGATCTATCTCTCCTCTCCTGATCTCAACCCAGAACTCCTAACTCGTGTCTCCTCCTGCCTGTCTGCTATCTCTACTTGGATGTCACAACGCTACCTTAAACTAAACCTCTCCAAAACGGAAATGGTTCTTTTTCCTCCAACTAATACCAATGTTATCATTTTAAATAACTCTACCTTCCACCTCCTCGCGCACTTCCGCCACTAGCGTTGTGTGCCTCCTCTTTAATTTGCTCCAGATTCGTTGGAGACTGCGAAGAGGCAGCGTGGTGCAGCCTCCACCTCAGCCGCTGCATGACACTCCGGCGGACCTCAACTACAAAAAAAATTGCTGACAATGCTGCATTAGTATCTGTAATAGCAGCAGGAGCTTTAATAGGCCCCCACCAGAAAAAAATATTTTCCAACAATGCAGCAGTAGTATCTACGATAGCAGTAAGAGCCTTGATAGGCCCCCCACTAGAAAAACAATTTGCTGACAATGCAGCACAGCAGCAGTCCTACTAGGGCTAGTATCAGGCTGCAGAAGCAAGGGTAGCAGGTACAGACAGATGGAGAGTAGGCAATACAACTGAAGAGGAGAGTATAGGCAGTAATGGAGAGAGGAGGCTGTGAAGAGGAGGAGGAAGAGGAGGAGGAGAGGAGGCTAGTCTCTGCTGTTTGCAATGGGCACTTGGATATCCCCACTTATCGAGGCCTCATTAATTTTTATGAATGCCAGTATATCCACGTTGCCAGTGGATAGCCGTGTCCACTTCTCAGTGACCACCCCACCTGCAGCACTGAATACACGCTCTGACTTGACTGCACACTGGCCGGTTGGGCAAGCCTGCACCTCCAGAGCATACTGTGCTAGTTCTGGTCACTGGTCGAGCTTCAATACCCAAAACTACATGGGGTCATCATCAGGGTACATGGGTCCTGCACACTGACTGACCCCATGTAGTCAGCCACCATATGCTCCACCCACTGCTGGTGGTGGCTTGGGGTACTGACTGGGCCTGCTGCTGGCAGTTGCAGCTCTTCCACACACCCATGAGATCTCCACCTTTGCTGCTGCTAGGCCCCCGTTTCTGCTGGGTGTGTGGAGTAGTGGAGGCCTGAGACGTGTCAGACGGGGGAAGGTCTCCACTAGTTTTGAGCATAGAGCCCTCCTCAATTGACCCACCCTCCTCTCTCTCTGGCTGGGTACAAAGAACTCCCCCAACTTTCCCTTGTACCGTGGGTCAAGCAAAGTGGCCACCCAATAATAATCCGGGTCTTTGATGGAACAGACCCCCGGGGATCGCTCTGGAGGCAAGTCTGCATATGGGCAGCCATGTAAAAGAGGTGCCCCTGACCAACCTCTTCTTGACTGCCCTCCAGATGCAGCAGGTCATCTGGCTTGACCTGCCCCTACTCTGTACCCTTCCAGCCGCTGACAAAAGCTGGGGTGGTTGCGTGGCTTGTGCCCTGCTCCCCATGCTGCACAGGCACCCAGTCCTCCTGTCCCTCTTCCTCCTCAGCGGGCACCATCTCCTCCTCATCCTGCCTCCCAGACCCTTCTGCCTGCCTATGGGGCCTACTCTCCTCCTCAGGCATGTCACCTTACTATAGCAGGACATCCAACATCGCTTGAGGAGGAACCCCAGGGGTATGACATTGCTAACACACGCACGAAAAATGCCCACACTGCTGAAGTGCAGGCCACTGCCTTGCCTGCTGTGGAGGAGTGGGGATGGTCCCCACCCATATGCCCAAAGGCTTTGGACTGAGGTGCAGTGCTGCCCTGTTGCCTGCCCCCACACTAGCAGTGGTTGGTGGACTCTTCATCCTCATCATCATCCACAACACACAGTTCCCCCCCCGCTGCTGTTATGCTCCTGAGCCGGCTCCCAGGGTCTGTCCCTGTCATCGTCATCCCCCAGACCAGACCCTGCCACATACATGGCATCCATTCCCACATCCAGCATGCTGGTGTCTGACCCCACACCAGAAGCCTGCTGCCCTGCCATTAGGGGACCCTGCCCAATTTCCCCTACTGATGATGGCTGTGCCATGACCTCCTCCTCCTCCTCATCAGAAATTAATGCCCCTCCCCCCATTCCTGCCTGATCATCAAAAAGATCCTGGGTGTCTGTGCCCAAGTCCACCTCAGGATCAAATGATAGGAGGGATGGAGTGTCCCCCAGCTCTGAGCTAGCAGGTGATGCCACCTCCTGCAGCTCACTGGTACCCGCTGCAGACAAGGTAGCCTAGGTCAGCCAGTCTACCACCGCCTCTGCCTGCTGCGAGCGTATGGGTCATGAAGCATTGGCAAAAAAATCTGGCACAGTCCTACATGTGGCAGTTGCCCCACTGTGACCTAGAGCTTGGCTGTTGTGGAGTTGGATGCCCACAGCCAGAACCACAGCCAGCTCCACTGCCTCTTCCTCTCCCACCCCTCCTTATCCCACCCTTCTTCCCACCACCACCACCCAAACCCTCCCCCCTCTCCCATGGCCCATCATATTGGGCACAACTAAACTAAAAAAAAAAAAAAATAAGGGGGGGTTTGGATATTTGGGGGAAGGAAAGGAGAAAAAAAAACCCTAAACTAAATCCCCTCAGCACAAGTGTGTACCCACAAGCAATACACGCACAAGCACAGACAGACAAAGTCAGTTAGCCCTAACAAGGGTTATTGTGGGGTGAGCAGGCAAGCAGAAGAGGGAAAACAGTAAACTGAAATCCACAACCTCCACTTGCACTGACTGTTAAGGGGGGCCTTGGCGCCAAGGTTTTTTTTTAACTTATAGGGTGGCCCTGACCATCAATAGCTTTTTATAACTTGTGTGTGTGGAGGGTTTCCTTTTTAGCGCTGATGTTTGTGTGGTCTTTTAACTGTGGAGTAGGCGGGATCTGGGGTGATTTCTAATGGCTGCCCTGTTTATACAGATACTGGGGGTCATTTATAAAGTTCTTGTAGTGCATAATTGTTCACAAATGTTTGTTTTGCCCATGTTTTTTCCTAAATGATAATATATTGCACTGCTGTGCCCATCTTTGTGGTTTTTGCAGACTTGCATTGTGAATACATTTTACATGACTCACAAACGAGACGGGTCTTTGCGTGAGTGAAGGCACTTTCAGAGGTTGCTGTCCGCTACCAAAGTTGTGATGTAATTTAAACGCAAAGTATGTGCATAAATATTTGCAATTTGTAATTTTTGCCCTATTTAAAAAGCTCTTATGGACATTAGCAATATGAAAAACAAATTTGCAAATCTGTTTGCACACCCTTATTCAGCTTTATAAGTATAACCAGGCGCAGGGCAAATAAATTCACTTTGTGAACCAATCTGCCCTGCACGAAGTTTAGAAATGAGCCCCACTGTGTTTCAGCCAGGAGGGAGCAAATAAATGTTTCCTCTTCAAAAGAAAAAACAAAATGTTGCTATCTATCTATCTATCTATCTATCTATGTATCATCTATTTATCTTCAGTATAATTTATGATTATGACTTTGTAGTCCTTCATAGAGTTGTATATACTATGGAAAACTGCTTTGAATGAAGCAGTAGGGATACCTCCCATTTGCAACTTCTAGAGGTCATATTGATTAATTTTGCTAAACTATGACATCAGATTTCATAGTTCCCTCTCTTCTATAGCATTTTTCCCTTTTACTGTTTTGTTTCCCCAGCAACATTGTGGTTATAGATGACACAGCAGGAACTGAATGTTTCTGTGAAGATCATAGTCCTGTCATTCTTCATTCAACAACAATTGGCTCCAGGAAAACTATGTTGTTTCAATATTTTGGACTCAGGCACTAATACTAAACTAAAATGGTACTTCAGTTAAAAACCAATAATTAACCTTGTCTTCATCTCTAGAACAAAAATGAATAGCAATTCTCTGAAAGTGGGCATTGATAGATTTTTAAATAATATGTCTTATGAAAAAGTACAGGGGTAATCACTGCAATTTATTCTATTTTGAAAGCCCTTGCAACCTCATAATCTTATCTCTGCTCCCTTAGATAATTGCCCGTAGCTTGGAATTGTGTCCAGTATTGATAATAGTTTTTACTAAAGGTGCCATTACTGTACACAGGGTCACTGCCTTCAACTTACTTGTATTTATTTTTGATGGATGCAAAAGTTCTATGTAAATGTACACAAGACTGTTGGAGTTTACCCATTGAAGGGAACTGACCACCAGCAGAGAGATGCCAGAAAAGAGAGCAGTCTTCAACATAATGACTTCTAAACCAGCAGATTTGCTTTACTATTGTGTACTTACTTATCCTATTTTGCTGCTATTGCCCAGACTGAGCATTTTTAATCGAATATAAAATGTAAAGGTCACTCATATTTTGCCACACTAACATTAATAATAATTTATCAATAAATCCTTATGCTATAAATATATTTTTTATGTGTATAACATGGTGATTTGTTCTCCTTCTTAAAATGCACTTTATTTTTGGGGACTTGCATGAGACATGGATGCAAGCTGTGAGCTGTGGAATGTGGCAGGGGTTGAAGCTTTGATCTCCCCTCCCCTGCGGAGAATTGAAAATGTAAAGAGTCCTGATGGATTCTGCTGCTGTTAGATCTGGACACGTTAACTGGGTTGTGACCTTTATTTTATTAAACCTTCAGCTCAATTTTCAGCTCATTTCAGCTTTGTATCTTGGAAACATAATTTTGTCTTATCTGATCTCATAGTTGTTAACTAGTGTTAATTGTTAACTCTTTTCATTGTAACTGCTGCTTTATTAAAATACTTAGAAGCTAAAATGGTTTTCAAACATCATCTGGACCCAGTAATTGTGGCCTTGTAGCCAGCATATGCATTTCCCCTTCCTTTTTAAAGGTGTAGAGAAGACACTGAGAGCAGAATCCACCAAGCAGTCTCAACCTTCTTTTAACATAAATGCAGAATTCAACCCCCCCAGGTGCCAAATCCCTCCCCCCACCCCACCATAGGCCCCCCTCCCTCCTCCCCCCCGGGCTTCCTCTCCCCTCGGGCTATTGCCCCTAAGTCGCTACTTACCCCTGTGTATGTCCCCTCCAGTGAAGTTCACAGGGGCCATCTTCTCTTGCAACGGCTTCTCCTGGCTTCTGAGGGATTTTAATTCGTCTGAAATTCGAGGGTCGAATTCGAGGGTTTTTAACCCTCGAAATTCAACCCTTAGCAAATGTGCCCCTTCAGGTATAAAGATCCAAATTACAGAAAGATCTGTTATCCAGAAAACCCCAGGTCTTTCTGGAGCATTCTGGAAAACAGGTCCCATACCTGTACATTATTTCCTATGTGTTCTCCTCCCAAAGAAGTTCTTGTGGTGAAGGAACACTGGGGCCAGTACACTGTCTACCCTCTCCATTTTTTTAAACTCTCCATTTTTCCCTTGTTAGAGATAACTGATTACTGCCACTGATTATCACCCTAGAGAGTATCCTATGGGGCCTTGTAGTCTGTATCTTTATCACTGCTAAAGGCTATACAAGACCGAAGATTTTCAATCACAGACCTGAACAAAAACCCTAGAATGACCCATAGCCACAAACATTTATTTAGTTTTGTTCTGTGTGTTTTAAAGCTAAGAAATTACGCATCAAAAGACATATTTGGATAAATGTTTTGTTTATCCAGTCAGGCAGTGTAATTTACTGGGATATTGCTTACATTCCTATTCATTTTGGATGAAATGTGCAGTAGCAGAGTGTTTTAGAAGTAAATGACTTTGATTCCATTCTAATTTAAAGCAGAGCTTAGTTTATTCTACTTTGATGCATTTTAGTTTATCTTTTATTCAAAAATCAGTCCAAGCCACCACATTGATTGATTTTACCCAGCCGCACAAAGAAAGGTCTTGTGTAAAAATAATAAATAAAAAAATAAGCGTTTTGTGGAAATACAGTAAGTATTCTGCAGTGTGTAGCGAAACCGAATGATTACATAGCAGCAACCTTCCAAAGCTCTTTCTAATTAAGGAGATTACTTTGAAGTTGTCCAAGAATGCGTCATGTCTATCAGTGATTGCCCCATTAATAACCAATAAGGTAGCTGCAAATGAAATGGAGGATATCCCCACTCACTCAAGATGTTTACAAGGAAGCTGCATGGGTGAACACTTTAAATAAATCCAAGATCCTGGAGGTAGTTGGATATATTTATTTAGTTTAAAAAATAAAGTGGCACAGAATCATTCTCTAATTAACTGTATTAAAATCTTATAATCTGTATTTAAATCTTAAATTATTAGGTCAGGATTATCACACACTGCATCTGACACATAATTGCAGTTTATTTTACTCTTAATAAATAATACATAATATTTTTGGTCTCACTATTCTGATTTCACACTTGAAGCTAGGGGTAGGCAGAAGAAGCATGTACCTTGGGTGCAATGGGGGGGGGGG
>CM044434.1:105912585-105982503 GCA_024363595.1 Xenopus borealis
GCACAACTGAAGGGGGGTAATTGCTGGGAGATATGGAAGTGGAGAGCAGAACAAATAGACTGAGTGACAGTGGGTCAATGAGTGGACAAAAAGGGGATTTGTGCTAGTTGGGTTCTGGGCCTATTGGTATTACCTTAAGTGCAAATATTACTTGGTGGTTTTCAGCAGCTAAAAGTTATGAGGCATGGCACTCGCGGCCCTTCATTTTCAAAAGTCGTCCGACGTTTCCTCGTGAGTCGCCGGGCGACTAAATCTCCCCAAATCTCCCAGTGTGACCTTACCCTAAAGCCACAAAGCAGTAAAGATAAGCAGGGCATCCCCTGTTGCACATACTAATCCATTGTCAGATAATAACAATGGGCTTGGTGTTCTTGCTAAAGGGATATTACCAGCTCCTTTACTCCATTGCTTTTATACAAAACCCCTTGTGTGCTATAGCCCTAAATGAACTAATATAAGATGTCCCATTTACATTGAAGCACCAGTCTATTTTGATCAATGAAGTTGCTATGACTGTTTTGCCCACATTAAAATCTATATCTATATATATAGATATAGATATATACATATATATATATCTATATAGATATAGATACATTATATATATAGATTGAGACTCGTAATGTATTTTTCGATTTGCTGTGCATAGCTTTCTCAAAGTACCCTATTACTTGTAAGAGGTCGCTTACATAGAGACCTCTTAAAATACAATATAAATTGAATTCCTGAACCAGCAAGTTGTAATATTGGTGTGTAGGCAACCATCTCAGGTCATTTTTCCTGGTCATGTGCTTTCAGAAAGAGCTAGCAGTTTAGGAGGGAACTGCTTTCTGGACTGTTGTTTCTCCTACTCAATGTAACTGAATGTAACACAGTGGGACTTGGCTTTTACTATTGAGCGCTGTTCCTAGATCTACCAGGCAGCTGTTTTATTGTGTTAGGGAGCTGTTATCTCATTACTTTCCCATTGTTCTGTTGTTAGGCTGCTGGTGGGGGGGATCATTTCACTCCAACTTGCAGTACATCTGAAAAGTGTATCAGAGCACAAGTCACATGATTTGGGGAGGTTGGTAAACTGCCAATATGTCTAGCTCCATGTCAGATTTCAAAATTAAACCGGAGAAAATTTGTTTGCTCTTTTGAGAAATGGATTTCAGTGCAGAATTATGCTAGAACAGCACTATTAACTCATGCATTTTGAAAAATAAATCCCATGACAGTATCCCTTTATGTACAAGGTTTTGTTTATTTTTAACGATGAAAAGGAAATAATTCAGAGCTTTCTGAATAATGGGTTTGCAGATAATGGATCCTGTACCGGTATTATTCAACGGAAGGTTCCTGATTTATCTTCACTTTACTTGTAATCTTATTTATTAATAATAATTAAATAAATAATATAAATAATAAATAATAATATTAACAAACTTAGGTTGGAACACTAGATAAATAAGAATAAACAAGTTAGCTTTATTACAGGTCCTACAAGCAGTGGGTGCTCAGCTCCAGAGCAAAGGGGGAATTCATAGGAAGAGTACAATAATATTTTTAAAGGTTTATTAAAGTTGGATTGAAGGTGGTCTTTAATGGAAGTCAGACAAAAATTTGTGAATGGCAGAACTGCATCCAAACTGGCATTTAATGAAATATCCGGTAAAAAAAATCATTGTTATTTTTGCTTTTTTAAATGAGAACTACCACTTTTTCAAGTATTCTTAAATGTCACATTTTACTTGACTCCTTCTTAATAGCTTCATTTATTAAAACTTACATACCTTGCATACTATTTTTGCAATGCCAAGTAACACATTCTTTGGTCCAAGCTGGTCGGTCTGGACATAAATGAACTGATTTTTGTGTAACTTGGCAGGGCAAACTTTTCAAGAAATGTATGTAAATCCTAATAAATTTATCCATCCTAGCCAAGTAAGCAGAAATGTCACATTTTCATTTATCAGTGATACATTTGGTGCTACGTGTGGGAAGTGCTATGTTTAATATTATATAGGTATCAATAGACTCCATCTGACTTTCAACATGTAAATACACTGTATAATTTTAAATACTTTTAGTTTATTATGAGTTATGACCATCACAATTTGATTAAATATAATTACATGCTAAAATTAAATGATGCCTAATTAAGTTAAAAAAACAAGAATAATAATTTTTTTGAGGTTTACATGGATGACTCACACTGCTATGATGTCATTCTGGTTTTGGCAACAAATCTCTTTGGAAGTATCTATGAGTTAAATACAAGTATGAATAAGGGAGAATAGTTTGTATTTACTCATCCTAACCAAATAAAATATTATTTTTGGCTTGTGGACCCCAGACAAGGCAAATAAAACTAACTGTAGTTTCTTTATGCAGAAGAATTATCATATTTGGCAAATTCTGGCAATTTTATGTTCTAGTTAATATGTATCCAATTTGTTTGAAAGGAGGGCTGATCACAGAGACATTAGTTTTGAGTAATAAATCATTTCTGATACTTGAACTTCAAATGACAGAATTGTTGATTACTTTTAAGATAGTGTGCTTTTCATTCTTAAACATGAAAAAAAAACAAAAAAAAACCACTGTTTATAATTTCTTTCCAGAAAGGGAAATTTACAAGTGTACATGTAAATGGGTGTTGACAAGAATTCAAGGTATTTCAGTAGACTGAATTGAAAAAGCATAAGAATAGGTAACATGCACAGTATTTTATAAGATTAAGAAAATGCAAGTGAAACCATAAAATACAGTAAAGCCTGAAACTAAACACAGGCTAGTGAAAATGTGCTCATTTGAGCATGATATATAAAGAGCACTTTTCATTTCTATTATTTCTATTCAGCAGTCCGTCTAACCATTTATTAAATTAATAGGGGATCCAATGAATATGCAATGCTGCCTACGATTTCCATTGAACACATCTGTTTATTTTTTGAGGTTTATTTTTTTTCATCAACTGGAAATATAACACTCCTGGTTGATTTCTTTCCATTCTTTTTGGCTCAGTTAAAAAAACACAGAAATCCTCAACTGAGGCTTAAGGTGGCCACAGACGCACAGATAATATCGTACGAAACGAATTTTCGTCCGATATTCGGTGCGTGTATGGTGGGAAATGAGCCGACCGACATCGTCAGAGGATTAAGATATCTGTCGGCTGGTTGATCGGACTGGACGGAAAATTTTGATCGGATGCCTTTGAAAGCTCCCTGAACATCGACCATTGTTAGTGCTGAATCGTCAGATACAGGTAGAATTCTATTGTTTCTACTTGTATATCTGACGATTCAGCTCTACACGTGTGTGTTGAAACGAACGATCTTTCTCGGAAAGATCTTTTCCGAGAAAGATCGTAATTGTTACGTCTATGGCCAGCTTTATTCGCTGGCCCCATTAGCAGTTAACAGGAATGTCATCAACATCTAACTTGGGTATTAGATTAGAAGCTGTTTCTTTACTCAATCCCCCCTCTTATTATAGAGACAACTGTCATCTATAAGTTAAAAATAAAGAATATTACTTGACTTACAATACTTATTGTTACCTATAAAACCATATAAGGCTGCCAGTTGTACCAATACACACTGTAAGCACTGTACATATAGGGATGCCATAAAAAGTAAGTTTGTGTTACTTTTAAATATATATGAATATATATTCATATATTTGATATATGATCATGTGTATAATTGAAAAAAGTTTTCGAGTTCATGTTAGGAAAAGAATGCATGTTTTAAACTTTTTTTTTTAATAAAATGGAAAATTACATATTGCTCTCATTGTTCAAAACATCTTTAAGTTAAGTCAATATGGCATTCTAATCCTTAAATATAATAAAACCATTGTTTGCCCTGAGCAGTAACTCACAGCAACCAATAAGATGGTTGCTTTTAAACAAGTGACCAGCAAATGCTACCTGCTGATTGGTTGCTATTGGCTACTGCCCTTGGGAAAACTTAGTGCCATTTATTACATAACCCCCTAAGTGTTATGGGACATGCTGGCTGGTATGGATCACTTACTTTTTTAACTGTACAGCTACCTGTTTTTAATGAACTTGGCAATGTTTGCATTTTTCGCTTTCGGCACACCAGAAACTGTTAATTACATTCAAGTTACATAGTTAAACTGGGTTGAAAAAAAGACAAAGTCCATCAAGTTCAACCCCTCCAAATTAAAACCCAGCATCCAAACACACACACACTCCTCCACAATTTCACACAAACCATATATGCCCATAGCTATACTAACTGTAGAGTTTAGTATCAAAATAGCTAAATAGCTGATATTATATGTGTCCAAAAAAATCATCCAAGCCCTCTTAAAAGCATCAACAGAATCAGCCATCACAACATCACCTGGCAGTGCATTCCACAACCTCACTGTCCTCAGAACCTCCTACGCTGCTTCAAATGAAAGACTTTTTCTTCTAGGCTGAAGGGGTGGCCTCTGGTGTAGTGATCCTCTTTATGGGTAAAAAGGTCCCCTGATATTTGTCTATAATGTCCTCTAATGTATTTGTAAAGTTTAGTGATCGGCGAATCTCACGCGTTTCGCTTCGCCGAAAAATTCGTGAATTTCCGAAAAAATCAGCGAAACGAGCGCGTCGTTTTCGGCTAATTTTTCGGTGGCGAATTTTAGCTGGCGACTCGCAAATTTATTCGCCAGCGGCGAATCGCGGGAATTCGCCGCGAATTCGCCCCTGGCGAATAAATTCGCCCATCACTAGTAAAGTGTAATCATGTTCCCTTGTAAGCTCCTTTTTTCCAGAGAAAACAACCCCAACCTGGACAGTCTACCCTCATAATTGAAAACTTCCATCTCTCTAACCAGTTTAGTTGCACGTCTCTGCACTCTCTCCAGCTCATGTATATCCCTCTTAAGGACTGGAGTCCAAAACTGCACTGCATACTCCAGATGAGGTCTTACTAGGGATCTATAAAGAGGTATAATTAAGTTTTCATCCCTTTCATCCCTTTTCACCACATTAGCAATTCGCCAGTCTCTTGGCACCATACCAGACCTCAATGAATACTGAAAAATTAAGTAGAGAGGTTTAGCAATCACAGAGCTAAGCTCACTAAGTATACTGTGATGAATCCTATCTGTCCCTGGACATTTGTTTATCTTAACATTAGTCTCTTTTGAATTTCATTATGCGTCAACCATGCACCATTAGATGTATTACTAGAATTGGGACTATTAATAAGGAAACCTTCATTATCTGGTTCCTCATTTGTGTAGACAGACAAAAAGTATCTATTCAGAATCTGAGCTTGTTCTCATCAACCAGCTGACCCCCCCCACAACTCTGATAATAAAGGCCCCACCCCTTCCTGCTACATTTTTCTCCTATTAAGATATTTAAATAATATGTTTAAATAATAATTTTGGATTCTACTGCTTACTGCAATATCTTTTTCTATATCAATTTTAGCTTGCCTGCAAGATTTATTGGCGTTCTTGTACCTTATAAATGATTCGGCTGTCCCAGCTAACTTGAAAGCCTTAAAAGCACGTCTTTTCTTACCGACCTCAACAACAACACTTCTATTGAACCAAAAAGGTTTTGCTTTGCAACAATATTCTTTGCTTACAAGGGGAATATACTGACATGTATATTTATTAAGCAGCATTTTAAAGACTTCCCATTTTTGTTCTGTGATTAACTCAGTGAAAAGCATTTCCCACTTAATATGTTGCAGAGGTGCCCTTATACCGTCAAAGTTTGCACGCCTGAAATTCAATGTTTTAGTTACTCCCTTATAAAATTGCCTCTGCAACAAAGGAAACCATGTTAAGATCACTATTCCCTAAATGCTCACCCACACAAATGCTAGAGATGAGTTCAGTATTATTAGTTATTACAAGACCCAAAAGAGAGTTATTCCTAGTAGGTTCTTGAATGAGCTTGAATAAAGCGGGGATAAAAAAAATCATATTTACAAACCTACTCGCTTTATTTGTCTTGGTAACCCCATTACCCCAGTTAATGTCTGGATAATTGAAGCCACCCATAATAAAAACTTGACCTAGTTGTGAAGCCGCTTCTATTTGTAAAAGTAGCTGGGCTTCATACACATCACACGAGGTGGTTTATAGCATACACCAATGATAATTTTCTTTGTAGCAACCCAGAGGGATTCCACACCCTCACCAGTGCCAGCAATAGTTATTTCTTTAGTGCATGGCTTTAATTTAGGCTTTACATACAAAAACACTCCTCCCCCTTTTAATCCCTCTGTCCCTCCTAAAAAGGGTATAACCCTTTAAATTCACAGTCCAGTCACATGTTTCATCCCACCACATCTCAGTGATACCAATTAGAGCATGCAATTAATTCTAAGTCTCCCATTTTACCTGGCAAACTTTGTGCATTTGCCAGCATACAGTGGAGGTTACTACTTTTACTTTTTAAATGTGCATTACTTTGAGGAAAATTATATGTTAAGTTAGTAGTCTGTTTTCCTTGTAACAGAGAGACCTCCTTAGCTGGTACACTGTATGCCTCCCTCACACCTCCCCCATGGCCCCTTAATAACTCCTCCTACCTCTTGGCCATTCTTTCCCCTAGCACAGTGGACCCCCTTCCATTGAGGTGCAATCTGCCACGGCTGTATAGGTTGTACACCAAGAAAAAATCAGCTCAGTGCTCTAGGAATCCAAACCCTTCCCTCCTACACCAAGGCTTGAGCCACGCATTTAGCTCCCTAAGCTCCCTCTGGCTACCTAAGCTTGATTGTGGCACAGGCAAAGTTTCCAAAAAAATGAAATTGGAAGACCTTCCCTTAATTTTAGAGCCTAGATACCTGAACTAACTCTTTAAGGTCTTCCATCTACCATTTATCTTGTCATTATTACTGATATGTACTAAGGCCGCTGGGTCATGCCCAGCCCCACCCAATGATTTGTCTACCCGGTCAACCACATGCCGAACCCTGGCACCAGGTAGACAGCAAACTGTTCAGTTGTAGCCATCCAGATGACAGATTACCCCTATCCATTTCCTAATAATTGAATCCCCTACAACCACAATCTGCTTAGGCCTGATTCTGCTCTCCTCCCCACCACTACTAGTGAAACTAGTCTCCCGGCTATTAGAGAGATCAGCCCCATCTAGAATTGCCAATCCAGAGTTCACACTCCCATTATCTTCACACAATCTGGCGAAGCTGTTGGGATGTATAAACCCAGGATCAGTCTCTCTTTTCCTTTTGCCCACCTTAAATTTTCGAATTGTCACCCAGCTAGCTGCCTCAACATCCTGCTGCTGTTCTATTCCACCCAAACTATCTGACCCCACTTGGTCTTGCTCAGTGAGCAAGAGACTCCTTTCAAGATTGTCAATCAACCGTAGTGTTGCAATTTTTCCTCTAGTGCTCTAATTCGAGCGTCCAAAGTAGCACTTTGCTCACATCCACCACAGAGGTAAGCAGTTTGCAACTCTTGTTGTGGTAAATTTGTTGATACATGCCATATATTGTTTTGAATAAAGTCTACTAAATATATAGCTAAATGGTGCACATGTAATGACATATTAAACTTTACACTTAACTGGTGAAGTTTTCTTCTTTTTCTATGGATATACAAAACAGGGCTGTTACTGTTCTTGGCCTGTGGATGGGACCCTCAGGGATGCCTTTCAACCTATATCTAGCTTGGCTCATTATCTATCAGGTAATTATGAAAATTCCAATAGGGGAGCACTGCATTGGATCCTTGCAGGCCTGCAGTATGAGTCAATCATTGGCAGATTTGACCCTAAAATGAATGACTGAATTGGGCAAGCATTTATCCTTAAATAAGTGGATCACAATATGTATGGCCATTTTACTTAAAAGAAGGCTCTGCAAAAAAACAACACTTTCCCCTAAGCATCATAATATACAGTACAATTAATTAAGGTCCTTAGTAAGGCACATTCCACTGGGCAATGAAAAAAAGAGACAATTCCAGCTCT
This sequence comes from Xenopus borealis, assembly GCA_024363595.1. NCBI lineage: Eukaryota > Metazoa > Chordata > Amphibia > Anura > Pipidae > Xenopus > Xenopus borealis. The sequence continues at coordinate 105,920,549 of CM044434.1, forward strand.
TTAGTTCCTGCATGAGTAGCTCTCCATCCACTTATATGGCATGAGAAAACATGGTTTATCCCCAAGCTGCCGCTCCTCTTCACAATACCTACTATGGAAGTATATATTTACATAGGTTTTGCATGTGATTTTATCTCTTACGATCTTCTCAATTTTAAAAAAAGGATGACATGTCTCAAATGCTTAGTCTGACTTAGAAAAAGGAACACATTGTGTTGCTATCCAGCACTGAACCTCTAGCTGTCTATTTATTTGACATCATGCTACTAAAGTTGATTTTGTATTTCTAAAATTTCTGCAAGTACATCAACCCTGGTGTAAATAGGGACTGTTTTTTAATTGAGTGTGCCACTTGTCTTCATTTAAATTCTGTGCCTCCCGCGTAAATCCTCAAGCATTATACTGTTAAGCTTCAGTGGTTATGATCCTCACTTTCCCTTAATGCAATGAAATGTTATTTTTTTTTCTGCATAATGAGCTGGGTTTCTTAGAAACTGAAGGAAAATCAAATGCAGTTGTACACTTTCCAGAAAGCTGAAGAAAAAAATGATCAGAACACATCTGCATTTCATTAATTATATATTTGAAATATTAAAGGAACAGTTCAGGGTAAAAATAAAAACTGGGTAAATAGATAGGCTATGCAAAATAAAAAATGTTTCTAATATAGTTAGTTAGCCAAAAATGTAATGTATAAAGGCTGGAGTGACTGGATGTGTAACATAACAGAACACAACACAACTTCCTGCTTTTCAGCTCTCTAAATCTGAGTTAGTCAGTGACTTGAAGGGGGGCCACATGGGACATAACTGTTCAGTGAGTTTGCAATCGATCCTCAGAATTCAGCTCAGATTCAAAAGCAACAGTTATGACCCATGTGGCCCCCCCTCAAGTCACTGATTGGTTACTGCTTGGTAACCAGGGTAACCAGTCAGTGTAAACAAAAGAGAGCTGAAAAGCAAGAAGCAGTGTTCTGTTCTGTTATGTTAGATTTACAGTCACTCCAGCCTTTATACATTACATTTTTGCCTAACCAACTATATTAGAAACATTTTTTATTTTGCACAGCCTATCTATTTACCCAGTTTTTACTTTTATACTGAACAATTCCTTTAAAGCAAATAATGCAGAAGAAATATCCCTCATGCTTTACTGAAATCATCTTCCAACCCATCATTGCTTCTACCTAGCCTGCATGGACATACAGCACTGCCCCTTGTTAATACCAGTTCAGACTGTGTCCAGTTATAGCCAAATTGTGTCTGGCCGTATAGTGTCTGGTGCCATGGATAACTTTTTGTTATTGCAGAGTAACATATAGATAACAGCATGAAGACCATGCTAAAGACAATGCGAATGCTGATAGAGACTGCGATAAAGGGCTTTGTCCTGAGCCAAAAAGATTTATTTTACTTCTCTACACTTTTAAACAGTAAATATTTGCCTAGTAATATGTAACTACTACTGTAGTGTATTGTTGCCCTTAATTAGCATGTCTGCAGAGCGGCAGATTTGTACACAATGCCTGGAACATCATCTTTCTCCAGTCACTGCTGAAAAGAATGTTAAATGGCAGCTTGGGATATATGTGTGCAACATGAAGTCATCCAGCTTAGACCCTCATAATCCAGTTGCACTCAAGTATAGATGTACAAACTGACTCCAAAATGGAGCACTGTGCATGTGCATCACCTGGGGAAATGGGTGGGGATTAATTCAATAAAGGGACCGCTCTACTGATCATTTTCAATTTGAAAAGTGCCAGTACCTGCTAAATCAGGTGTTTCCTACTGAAAGTCAATAGAAAGTGTCAGGAAGAGATTTCAAGCACTTTTTAAGCATCAATTACATCAGTCAGGCAAGAGCATTGCAACTAGTCAGACTTTTACCTAGATCCACTGCTAAAATGGGGCATCATGGCTGACAAGCAGCTCAAGCAAAAGCCAGCCTGGTTATTCCACTCTCATTGTCTGGGAATAAGGCAAATAGAATATTTCCAAATAACCTGCAGGTAGTCCTAAACTCGAGTGAATAGGATCAAACCTCAAAAAACAACCCCAAAAATCTCAATTGTCAGGAATGCTGCAAAGAACTCCAAATTAATCCCAGGTGGCAAATAGTCAAATTAAAGTTCTTAAATGGCCAGTGTATGATAAATCTCGAAAATTGAATTTGAATATTAAAAAAAAAAATAACTTGAATTTGAACAATTCTCAAGTCGAATTTCACATTTTTGGTAATAGAAAATTCAAAAATTGAAATTCAAAGTTTCAATTCGACCCTTGATAAATCTGCCCATTAGAGTTTACTACAAAGGTTATTACACTGCATTGCAAAATCAAATGATTGCATTCACCACTCTCTGTTGTGTACATGCAGAACAAAAATATATTCAGTAACATTATTGAATTATCTAGTTAATCTGTAGTACAACCAGTGCTTTCATGTACCACGGTGTTGTGCACATGACCCAGTCTCACAAGAGATTACAATCTAATATGCAGTGCCTGAAGGAGAAACAGTGACTTGCCTAATGTCACAAGAATCTGATACCAGCTGAACTAGTTTGCCTTATCGTCTTTAGATCTTGTCCTTCCAGGTAGAAACAAACAAGCACTGAAATAATGGGATTGTGCAGATTTAAATAATAAAGGACCCTGCAGAAAGAGGGAACAATGATCAATGATCAAAATAGAGGGAAGAAAGGGCCACCATGACTGCTCACATGCAGTAAAACACAATGAACCACTACATCATGCTGCTTGTCCATGGTGAACAAAAGTGTCAATGGTTATCTGTGTTTTTCTTTCCTAAAACAATATGGCATTTGGAAAAGAGCCTTATGTTTCTTTTATTTCATGCACTAGTGGTATTTTATATCTTTATTAGTGCGTTCAGTGATGACTGTTTCCATAAAAAGAGAAAAAACACACTATAACATAAGCCCTAACAGCACAAAGCCTTCAGACTTACTTGTTAGTATAAAATATGTTTACTTTTACTGGAAACAATGTGCAATATAAAGTAATGCCATTTTGGAAAAAGCTGATTTCCTTTACTTTAGAAAGAGCTCACTATTCATGCTTGTTTCATAATGTTCATTTGCTGGTACTACTGTGGCTGTATCTACTGCCTTTCTGGAAAGGAAACAGCAATTTTAATCTAGCATTATGGCAAAGATTCTAACTATACACCTATACATACATTAGAGAAATTGTCTCACAAGACAAAGGGTAGGATCAGTTACAGTTTATCTAAAAGACTCATTTGCATTGCATGTGCTGCTGTTTGGTAAGGTATTTGTCTGATTTAGGCTGGGGACAGACAGGGAGATTCGGGGAGATTCTGTTGCCTGGCGTTTTTAGCAGGCGACAGAATCTCCCCGAATCTCATTGTCTGTCCCCAGCCTTAGAGTACAAGTGATAATAGGTCTGATGGAGGCAGAAACTTCTCGCTACCACTGACACTTTACTAATATGGCCAGAAAATGCACTGGAGAATATTTTGGGACAATATCTACCTGAGTCTGTCAGAGAGTATTTTGTGTCTTCTCCGTGATGTCAAAGAAGTTATTAGATGGGTGAGAGCGAGTTTTAATTGCCACATCAAGTAGCAGTAATCAAAGCATCCACACGTGTATATATATATATATATATATATATATATATATATATATATATATAGTACATAAAAATAGGAATTAAATAACAAGGACAGCATCAATCTGATCTGAACTTCCTAACAACACCAAGCTTCTGCCCCCGGACAGGGTCGGACTGGGGCCCACCAGAGCTGCTGTTCCAGAGCCCCCCCATCTCGGTCCCCGCTGAGCTGCCCCCCCTAACACGCCGCAAACATGTGCATATGTAAGCTTTGTATTTGTGGCAACCTGCCAGAAAAATGGAGGTTGCGACAGGAAGATTAGTGCAGGGAGCGGGTCTGGGCTGACCCTGCCAACCACATGTGATACCCTGGATGAAAAGGCCGCAGTTTATTTATTAAATCACAATAATAATGTCCAACATAAACCAAAACCGCTGAGTGTAGGGCAATGTACAATCACATTTATAAAATATTTAACTAATAACTTACTTAAAATCTTATAGCTGCTGAAGGCTGCAAAGAATTGTACCCAAGAGCGAGGGGCCCGCCTGCTGCCTTTTCTAGGCACAGCTTTCCTCCATAACTTAATCCACTTTCATCACTTTTTATAGGCTTAACCACTGTTACGCCACTTATGACATTTACCACTATCACCGTCTCCCGCTGGGGAGTCCCTCCAACTGTGACATTATGTTAACACTTCCCCCTTACCTAGCTACCCCTTTATTCTGGGGAGGGTGATCTGTTAAATGTAAAAAGAGAATGCTCCCTTCACCTCTTTCCTCTTTTAAATCCTTGTGTCTCCACCCATCTCAGTAGTAATCCAGGAACTACAAACCCCATAATCCCTAACCTTCTCTTTTGGTTCCCTCATTCCTAGCCCTGTCATGGCCCTGTTGTTCCCAGTTCCTGGCTCACTCCCCGGGCATTTTAGAATAATATAATATATATTATTAGAAGGATTATTTATTTCTAAGTAAACTTCTGTGGGGCACTAGCAAAAGCTTTAGCAAAATATTTAGCTAAGTATATCATATCCACTGCCATCCAAGAATCAAGGTCCCTGTTCACCTTCTCATAAAAATAAATTAAATTAGTCTTCATACCGTATGTCTACTAAAATATCATTTATACTTTAATTACCAACAGAGCAGTTCCGCCTTCAGTAAGGATTAATTACAATATCTTAGGATCAAGTACAAGGTACTATTTTATTATTACAGCGAAAAAGGAAATCCTTTTTTTTTTAAAATTTCAATTATTAGATTAAAATAGAATCTATTTGAGATGGCCTTCTCCTAATTTGGAGCATTTTGGATAATGGGTTTCTGGATAATTCATCCCATAACTGTATATAATAAAATGGATACTCATAAAATGCTTTAAAATGAAATACATGTATTGGATCTGTAATCTGAAAACCTATCCAGAAAATTCCAAATTACCAAATTGTCAAAGGCCATCTCCCATAGACTCCATTTTAATCAAATAATGCAAATAAAAAAAAAAAGATTTATTTTTTCTCTGTAGTAATAAAACAGTACTTTGTGCTTGATCTCAACTAAGCTTATTGCTTGTTGGTGGCAAAACAATCCTATTGGGTTTATTTAAATTTAAATTATTTTTTAGTAGACAAGGTAAGGAGATCCAAATTAAGATCCCAGGTCCGAGCATTCGGGATAACAGGCCCCATACCTGCCTGTATACCATATACACATAAATGTAGGTTTTTATGTATTCTTTCCTAAAGGTGCAAGCTCACTATAAAAACATATATAACTTATCAGGCATAAAATAATGAAGAAAGAAGAATTATGTTGCTTGTGCAAACATTTTTTGCCAGATTCTGGCAGAAGGAAATGTGAACATTGTTGATTGTAGACAATTTAGCTATTTGCTTTAGATTTTTTATCCCATATTATGTAGTTTGGTAAAATTGTCAATGTCATTACCCAGAATTAACTCAGACACCATGGGGCCGATTTACTAAATTCACGTGAAGGATTCGAAGTTCGAACGAATTCGATAGAATTTCGAACGTAGGATTTATTCGTTCGGTCGAATTTGCTAATTTTGGCATATTCGATCATCGAATAGGGAATGGTCGAACGATCGAATACATTCGAATAGAGTCAAATCAACGAATATTCGATCATTCGATCATTCGATCAGCGAAAGATTTTAATTTATTCTTCTATTGCAATTCGGAAGGGTCCAATCTGCCAAAGTAGGCCAAGTCATGATCGAATAGGAATTCGTACGATCAAGTCTTCGATCGTTCGAATTGTACGAATCATTCGAATGATCGAATCATTTATTAGTTCAGTCAAATTATTTATTCGACTGATCGAATAAATTTGTATTCGATCGTCGAATGATCGAATATCGAATAAAAAGGTAGCCTAGAACTGTTCGATTAACATTCGAAAATCGAATGCTAATCGAATATCGAGTAGAAATTAATTTTTTTGGGGGAATAATAGTAAATTTGCCCCCATGTTTTGTAAAGCATGATGCACCATATTTGCCTTGTGATACCTGACATTATTTGCACAAGCATGCCAGCTAATTTCAGCATCACTGCTGAATAATTTCAGGTTGCTGAAGCCTAGTGATACTCTATAAGACATACAGTATTTTTTTTTTATTATGCACTATTAAGTATAATTAATACAAATATACACCTACACCAGGCATTTGCATTGACAACTTTGTCAGATTTAATTATTTTTGAATTTTCCTGTAGATCTAGAGTTTGATAAGCAACTGTAGTCAAGTGCATACTAAAAGCAGATTTCATATTAAATAATACACTGCAGGTACTTAATTTCACTAGAATAATTATTAATAGCAGTGAGTCATCAATTAGTTTAATCGGTCCTCTACAAGTTGGAAAATGAAAACAGGGATCAGATTGGTTCTATGGCTAAATGTACTGGAGCAATTCAATACTTAGTTTGATTTTTTTGGCTCATTTATCACATAGCAACCAATCAGCTTTGTTCAGCCCGCTGCAAGTAAAAAAATAAAAGCAAAAATGTGATTAGTTGGCACAGGCTACTGCTCGAGTACAAATCTGCCCAGTGTTAATATTTTTAGTATATGTAGTGCACATCCTTCAAGTTTTTTTCCTCAAATTATATTTGCCTTCATTGTGACCTTTTTATGGGCCAATAATTTTGCTTTTTATTTTTACTTGTAAAGGTTAGGTTTTACGCTCTTAATTAGTAGCATGGAGAACTCTGAGCTCTTTTGAGTAGCAAATTCTTTTAATATAAATATTCATATATTTAAATAGATTTCTTGCTAGATATACCCTTTGCTAATAATGCCTGTAATACAGTGTGAACCTTATTTTCGGCTGTCTTATTAATGTTATTCTGCTTAGATGCATTGGTGCAGGGAGGTTTATTTTCAAGATAAAAAAATATCCAGCTTTATCTTATTAAGAGACATAATAAAAACCATTTTAATTTACACTGGCGACAGTAGTTTTATCATCAGACTCCCCAATGCACATGTATGATTTCTTACAACATTTTCTAATTTTTCCTAACCATTTGCTGAGCTTTCCAGTTGATTTATCATGTAATCCATAGCTGTCCAACAAAAAGCCATAGACTATATGAAACCCCAATGTTTGCTCATGGTCTCTCAGTGGCAAAACTACCAGGGGTGAAGGGGGTGCGATTGGGCCAAGGTTCGCACCCCCTCAGGGCCCCATGGCAGCTTGCACACCACAAGGGGAGAGAGACATGAAGGGGGAAGCAGAAGGGGAGGGAGACAGGGAGGATACGCAGGTGGGGAGGGAGATGGGGTAGGTACGCCAATGGGGTGGGGGAAGGGGAGAGAGATGCGGAGGGGGAAGCAGAAGCTTATGGGGAAACAGAAGGGGAGGTGGATGGAGAGGGGACAGAGACGGGGCTGGGGAGAGAGATGGGGATGCAGAAGCTGAGGGGGAAGCAGAAGGGGAGGGAGACGAGGAGTGGGAAGCAGAAGGAGAGGGAGACATGGATGGGAGGGAAGAGAGATGCGGAGGTGGAAGCAGAAGGGGAGGAAGACATGGACAGGTAGGGCGAAGCAGAAGGGGACGTGGACTGAGAGGGGAAGATGATAAGAGATGGCCTAGGGGCACCCCATTTGTAAATCCGGGCCTGCGTATGGAGGTGGGCGCGTGCCCAGCTGCACATCCCGCACCAGGGCCCGCCCTCCTCTAGTTCCATTACTGTGGTCTCTGATTTGACATGTTTCGGTCTTGATGGAATTAAGACCTCAAACATAGTGTCAAAGAGCTCTGAGTAGTGATGGGCGAATCTCCCCAGTTTCGCTTCGCCAAAAAATTTGCGAAAAATTCACGAAACGAGTCGCGGGCCGCTTTTTACGCACGTTGCGTCAACTTCGATGCTTCGCGTCGTGTCGCGTCATTTTCGTTGCGTCGTTTTCGTTGCGTCGCGTCAAAAAAGACGCGCGAATTTTCGCCAGGCTAAATTTCGCTGGCGTTTCACGAATTTATTCGCCAATTGCGAATCGCGGGAATTCGCCACAAATTCGCCCCTGCCGAATAAATTCGCCCATCACTAGCTCTGAGTTCTTGGGTTTTACCATTCTATTGTCAGGTTCAAAGCAAAGATTAAAAGAGGAGCTACCAAAATAGTTATAATATAGGGAACATCAGATTCATTGATGGCTGGAAAACACTATAATAGGTCCACTGAGGATATTGGCATCACATAACGTGTCTTTCTGTAATTTGGATCTACAAGGCTACTAAATAAATTACATTAAAATAATAGGTTTGTTTTGCAACCAATATAGTTTCATGCAGCTTACTAACCATCAAGTACACGGTATTGCTTTATCATTACAGAGAAAAAGGAAATCATCAAAAAAATAAAGAACTGGTTTCTAAAAATGGACTCTATGGAAATTACATTCTGGAAAAAAAAAGATTTTTGTATAATAGATTGTTCCCATTTTGGGTGGCTCAATAAAAAGTTTTAGCTGTAGGGACCCATTAACTTCTGCTTGTAAAAATTAAGAATCATGTATACAATTCACTTGATGTTAGTTCTCCAAAATCCTTGTTAATAGCAATGTTCTGTGTTTCTCACATGCTCTTGTGCTTCTACTCAGGTTCTTTATATCCAATAAAGAAATAAAATGAAAGATATCTTACAGGTTTTTAATCTTTTGGATTTGGCATTGAAAGGGACCTCTCTGAGACTCTTCTGTTTCCTATGAAAAAGATGAGCTAGCCTTTCACTTTCTTAGTACAAATACATCGGCTTAAAGGGTATTTTGCCTAAAGCGGAATTTCTTCCATCAATGCAGAAATAACTGTGAGGAATAAAAAAGGCTACTGAATAGTATCTTTTAAATAATTGCTTTGAATTGAATTCTGAAAACGATAAGCCCATTGAAACCTACCATGGGAAATACAAGTTGTTTCAATGAATTGTTGGCAACTACAAAACTAATCCAGATGTAATTTGATTACATTGTGTGACCAGTTTTGAGGCAAGAAAGTTAAAAACACATTTATGCATTTCCTTTTGTAGAATTCTAGGTGGAAAAAGTCTATAATCTATTTAACTTGCTCTAACAATTCCACCGTAGGATCTCATATGTTTTGCAAGTTATATAGCATTATAGAACATAGCAGGCTTAAGCAACCTTTGGCATTCTGTCTTGAGATGAGCGGCAGCTTCTGCCTGGAGTGTTGAAGGGTGACAATTTATACATATATAGCAAATAGAAAACAAATAAAAGGGAACATTTGGTTACTTGGAACATATAAAATGGGCTAACAAAAAACAGTTCGGTGTTCACAAAAATAGCCAAAGGAACAATCATGCAGTTTTTTTATTGCAAAATAGGGCTCCTGCTTTGTGAAAAAGGAGTATTTATCTGGGCTCAGCACCAGTTTTTATTTCTGCAATAACTTTTTGAATCAAGAGAAAGAGAGAGAGTGAGAGACAAAGGGGGAAATTCAAAAAATCGCGAAGTGGCTAACGCTAACTCGCCAGCGTGACGTCAATTCGTAACTTCGCAAATTCACTAACACCGACTCTGGTGAAGTAGATAGACTTGTGCAACTTCGCGCCCTTACGCCAGGTTGCGCACTGACGAAGGATCGTAATTATGCAAATTCACTAAGATGACCATTTTACTGAACGTTACCACTTACACTAGACATTACTTCGCCAGGTCAGATAGGAGTCCCAAAAATAGTGATAGTGATAGTCAGAAAAAGAGTGAAATTTTTTTTTGGGGGGTTACCCTCCCCCCCCCTATATTTCATATGGCAACACAACTATACAGGGGGCACATGTTTAGGGTAATAAAACAACTTTATTTTATTTATTACAGGTTTCCTGGGCTTGTGTAGTACATTGTAGTGGCTGTAACATATACTTCTATTAGACTTTGAAATTTGCGCTGTATGCAAATTAGGCATTGCTAGTGTAAATGCGCTTTGCCTGGTGAAGTAACACTAGTGCAACTACGCTACCGTTTGCATAACATCGCAATATAGTGAATTTGTGTAGCGCTTGCGAAAATTTGCCTGGCGAAGTGCCATGAAAGTTAGCGAATTTTCACCGCTTAGTGAATTTCCCCCAAAGCTTTATCCCTTTTTAAATGTAACTTTCTTACAATAATCTGTCATCTTCAGCACAATTTTTTCTTGTTGTGTCCCTTGGGTGTGATGGAATCTTGGTGGGTAGAACCAGCAAAAGCTGGACTTCACTGCAGATTTCACCACCTGTTACATAACTTGTCTTATTTAAAAAAGGATGTAGGGAAGGACTAATCTGACCCGTTTCACCTCAACAAAAAGTTGCAAAATGACAAAAAATTTGCCAAAATGCATTGAAGTCAATGGTGCATGTATTGTGCAACATTTTACAAACTGCTCAACATTTTTTAAACCATGTGACATTTTTTAACTATACATTAAGCTCCCCATAGACGCACTGATCTTTCCCTGCGGAACGACCGATTTTAGGGAAGTCCGACCAATCTGTCAAATTATCGTGCGGTTAGTGGGATACAAACCAAACGATCGTTCATCTTACGATTTTTCGTCCGACATTGGTCTGATGATTGATCGGCCAGGTTAGAAAATCTTTATCAGTCCCCATGCAATCTACCTATGTTTCCAGGGCCAAGCAGGCTGCGATTCTTCAGTTTTGCTGGCAATATCGCCTGAAATGGTCTTTTTAGTTGATGGACACATCAGGCATTAAACGATCGTTTTGAGACAATCGTGGTCTCACGATAACCATTGGATCTTTCAAAAATTTTTACGTCTATGGCCAGCTTTAGAGTCTAAGGGCATTTTTTGCAGTAAAACACTGTGAAATATTTTGCTCGTCCCTAGCAGAATACAGGGAAGTTCATTTGCAGGGACATAGGCACAAAATGGCACGGACTATAAACACACTCGCCAAGGATCATTTACTAAAACAAATCTAAATGGAAGAAATGTATGTATTCTTTTTACTTTTCTTTTAAATCAGAGCATGGTGGATGACAGTTTGGGAATATAACAGCTGTATAACCCCTGGAGTGCACTGGCCCCCAATAGCTGCTGAGTTTGCCAATCCTGCTAATTTGGCTTCAATCTAACCTCACCTGCCAATTTAGGTGGCGCTCCTAGCAGAGCACAATTTGAGAAGTGCTATATTATATGTAAGACATTATTTTCTGTTTCCAATTTCAGTTGTGTTTGTTTACAGGGAATGCTGGGAACTGTAGTTGGGTAACCTATTTTCTTTTAAACTGTTACTCCCAGAGCAGGTTTTATCATGATAGTTAAGGGCTTGGTCATTTCCTCCAACAAATTCACTCACTCTGAGTTCTGTCTTGGACTCTTGCCACAGCAAGCTGCCAGATCATAGTGGCGGGAGATGCCGGGGATCACGGGACTACTTGTGAATAGGTGCTGATTTAATGAGTCAGGGTTTCAAAGATATAAAATGCACCTACATCCTAACAAAGGTGCCTTTCATGCCACCAAAACAATGACTTCATAAATCAGCAACTTTCTGCAATGACACCGGTGCACCTGGGAGACTCCTTTTTATGCTTCCTTCTATTCATGCCAGACACTGATATTCACTACAGCTTCTTCTGCCAAACTTGAAATATGTGGTAAATGAAATGGAACATATAAAATAGATAGGTAGAGGATGTCTGCTTCCATCCCAATTCACCTTACATTTTTGTGTGTTTTACACAACTATGGACTGGACATTCCTAACCTCCTCATTGATATCTGCCGCATCTCCTACCATCCCCCCAAATACCCAGGATTTTCCATACCTGGCATCCAACCCAGAAAATTAGATCTTTCAATTACCTGCATGTTTCCAACTCAGTACAGTACATGCTCTGATTATTGTGATATTAATTTTAATAAACAATTTATTTTCACATATTCTTTTCAGATGTGCAGGTTTGGTAGTGCCTACATCTACACTGATTATTGTGCTGGGGGTAGTTACAGTTTCCCCTACAACAGTAGATTTTCCATTTTTTAGGTCTTTTCTCCTCTTTTGTGACTCAATGCATACCGGTTTTATGGAATGTTGAGTATAAGCATTTTGTATACATGTGTGTAGTTCTCTCTGTTTAACATCTGTCTCATGAACATCTGGGTCTAATCATTTTTGTGAGATAAATCTGTCAACTAGGTCAGCAAATTGCACATCAGTGATCACCAGGGTGCCTAATGCTATTTCTCATCATACTCATCATCACCATAACTTCCGAGAGAGCTACTTGTCCTTCTGTTTACCTTTTCCTCAAAAAGAATAATAGATGTTGAAATATTGTGGACTAAATGCATCCTGTGTACTGTTTGAAAAAAAATGTATGTGTTTATATATATATATATATATATATATACACGCACTAACAGGTCTTGCATAGTGAAACAAAAAGCGTTTTAGTCAACGTTTCAGCAAATCACACACACACACGTTTATATATATAGATATGTGTATATCTATATATATATAGATATGTACCTTGAGAAAGGTTCCTGTGGGGAACCGATACGTCGGAGCAAATAAACCTGTTAACTTGATTCACCACATCATCTATTTGCCTCTTTATGAAAAATCCTGTGAGTGCCGAACAACAGTGCTGTTTTGTATTATTTTTTTGGTTTGAGCACCCAGGTTGTACTTTTTTCGAGGAGTGCTGTCTGCACCTGCTTATATATATATATATATATATATATATCTGTTTTGTATATATTTGTATATTTTTACTCACTGTAATGTATTAATTTCTATCCTTCTATTATTGCCTAACAGTTTTTTTTCTACATATGTTGTTTGCTTCTCATTTCCATTCTACACATCATTAAAGTTAGCATGGAAAGAAGGAAATGCTGCTGAGTGAAATATTGTTATTTCATTTGTGGCTGTTTTCTGCCAAACATATCAAGCACTGTGGCTGGCTAGATATATATTGCTGTGCTACACACCTCCATGCATCCAGGCAAATCTGATTTAAGAGGTCATTTATTTAAGGGAAGGCATTGTGTAAGGTGCAAATATAACACTCACAGTCTACCATATTTCTGCACTTTGCACATTGCCCCCCTCTGTCCCAAAATTGCTGCAGCTGCCTACATTTGGGAAGGGGAGGTACCATAACTTTCTTGTCTTTCAGCTACACAGTGAAGGGGTAGGTCACAATGTAACAAGGGGCAGCCATTTACTAGAAGTGCTCCATGCACGAGTCAGATGCAGTCACTTGGATTTGTAAGTTAAATGCGTCGTGACTTAACTCATCTAACCCATTTATCCCACTTAGCACAGAATATTGTGTCACAGCATCCCATCCAAATAAAGAGTTCACCATTGAAAACAATTGTGCTTTGGTATGCTAATGAAAAGGTTAAATGCATTAAATGAGTTAAGATAACTTTAGATAACACAGTTTCTTCAATTAGCCCTGAGTCACGGCGCATTTAGCTTACAAATCCAAGTGACTGCATCTGTAGGTAGCAATACACACTCCTACTTTACAAAACTACAAAACCATATTTAGTGAGAAGGCTTGGATATCGGTCTGCTTGCCCATCACTTCAGGTGGAAAATTTTGATTGGGTGCCTTTGAACGTACCTGAACATCGCCACCGTTTAGTGCTGAATCGTCAGAAACAGGTAGAGTTCTATTGTTTATACCTGTATATCTGACAATTTAGCTCTACACGTGTGTTGAAACAAACAATCTTTCTTGGAAAGTAATTCTTAATGCCTATGGCCACCTTAAGGGGCATATACACAAGAAACATTTTCTAACAATCAGGCATTGGGATCTGTTATTAAGAATGTTCTGATCTGGGATTTCCTGGATAAAGAATCTTTCCTCAATTTGAATCTCCCTGCAATGTCTACTTTTACAGTACAATGTAATGTTTTGTTGTTAAAGAGGAAAAAGGAAATCATTTTGAAAAACTTGAATCATTTGTTTAAAATGGAGAATCTATGTGAGATTGCCTTCCCCTCATGCAGTGCTTTTGGATAACAGGTTTCCAGATAATGGATCCTATACTTGTATGACATCAGATGCTCATTGGGGCACTTCAATGACAGTGAATATATTGGCACATTCACTATGGAGAAAACAGGCCCTATTTACTGTACACTAAGGAGCACATTTACTAAGGGTCAAATTGATTTGAAGTGAAAATTCGAATTTATTTTGGGCTTATTCGGCTTTCAAATAGCCCAAAATTCTACTCAAATTGATCAAATACGAATTCGAATGTCGAAGTACTGGCCCTTTAAAAAAATTCGATATAACAATTTGGCAGATTAAACCTACTGAATTGCTATATATCCCTATTGGAAGCTCCCATAGGATTTTACAAGTTTTTTTGATCGAATAAAAAAAATTTGATTGAATGTTTAAAAGATTTTAGCGATTGATCGAATTTTTAATATTCGATTGTTCGAAAAATCGAATTGTGTTAAAACCCCTTCTAAATTTGAAGGGTTTTAATTCAACCAAATTTCGAGGGTCGAATTTTAGGGTTTTTTAACCCTCAAAATTCGACCCTTAGTAAATGTGTCCCCAAGTGAAGTTCTTTCCCTTTGCAGTTAACTTTTGTAGAATCGACCGAACTACTGTATGTTTGTTTTTCCTGTTTACCAACTGAGCGTGCTACACAGATCCAGTATACGGTATGTGTTCATATAGGGCTGGCAACCTTCTAAGCAAAACAGGATGTGCAAGGTTACAATAATTAATTTGCACATGGGCAGAATGCTGATGCCGGGAGAAACTCATTGCCATCTTAATATCAGGAAGTAATTTATCCTCTTTTGAAGGAAAATTGAAAATAGCTTGATTGGGTGTGAGGGCCTTACTTCTGGATCAACAGCTATGAAATGTGAGGTTTGAAAGGTTGAACTTGACTGAATTGTGCAAGAAAGCATTTATAACTAGTGTTTGATGGCTTTGAAAAAGTAAGGGATATGCAGAAGCATATATAGTCATAGTTCAAGGGACTAAGCCTCATCTGTCACAAGGGTTAGAAATACAATTCATGGTAGCTGAACAGAAATGGACCAAAAAGGAAAAAAAATGTATTGTCCATATACAAACATAGCTATTTGAAATGTGTACACAAACATTTGCTGAGTTTTTGCCATAGTAACACTCCTTTGTTGAATCTGTTGTATGCACATATTGGTACAGTTGTTATAACATGCTGGTTGCACGCATTTGTCTGAACTGAACACATGGTACATGAACTTAGTGGCCATACAGTGCTGCCAAAACCCCCATCATTTTGAAGGAATTGCTACAAGATTGCAATGGTTGGTGACATATTAATAACTTGTACTTAATGGGGTTGTTCACCTTTTTATTAACGTTTTTAAAATTATATTGAATTCGAAGGATTTTACTGCAATTCGATCGAACGATTTTAGCCATTCCATCGAACTATTTTAACTATTCGATCAAATTTTTTATTCGATTACTTAAAAGCAATTCTGTAGGTTTAATCTGGCGAACTAGGCAGTTGAATAAAAAATTAAAGTGCAAGTAATTCAACTGTCGAATAGTCGAATAGAATTCGATCGAATTTTTAAAATTCGATGGTTGAAGTCTTCAAAAATATTCAAAAATTCTAATATTTTTGAAAATTTGATCGAATTTCGAATCATTCATGTAAATTTGATAAATCTGCCCCACAGTGTCTCATTCTTAGCAATGTTTCAGTAATTCAACTTTCTTTTCTACCTTTTTACTGCTTTCAAATAGAGCTACAATTTTAATGTAATTTAATTTTAACTTTATATTATTTATTTTTCTATTCAGACATCTTCATGTGGTCAGGTTGGATGTGCGTGTGCCAGGTGTGCAAGGGGGGCAAGAGATTGCAAGAGGCCCAAAAATCAAATGATTTTTCCTTGATCGCAGGAATGCTTAATTCAGTGAAAAATCGATATTCGAAGTTGAAGGATTTTAATTCAATGGTCGAATTTCGAAGTATTTTCCACTTCAAAATTTGACCTTTAGTAAATCAGCCCTTTAGTATCTTGATTTATGCAGTTAGTATATCTATACAAAATGCCAGCTGAACATCTGAACACAAGGCATTTCACAAGATGTAATAACCCAAATGAAATATTGCTATTATTATTTATTTTTCAAAAACACTTTTCTTCCTCTGGATTTTGCAAGTTTATAAATAATCCTATTTAATGTAAAATAAATATTTCCATGGCTTTACTGAATGATTTTCCATCCATCTCATCATCACACATGCCTAAAACTGCATGAATGCCTGGAGGTGGAATAACCATGCATTGTTTCAAGCTCTACCTCACTATATGGGCACAGAGTTTAGCAGTAATAATGGATCTGTTGTTTCAAATAAGGAAAAAAACTGTCAACAAAATAAATCAATTTGTAAATTAATTATGTAAATTCTGTGAACTTATTTGTGTATTTTAAATAAAAATTTACCAAGACAATGGCTGCCCCTACCCAAATACCTACACTACAGAGCACTCCCTAGTACTATGACACAATTTATCTAAATTTGAGCTCGCACTTTTTTTTACGGTTTGAGAAATACATATGGCAAAAAAATAGCATTACCTTCTCAGCATTAAATGATCTTTTCCTTTCCCTCCCCCATTCAATCAAGGCACCCTTATTGTGCAAAGAACACGTTATTCGGTATAAGATATTTTCTATGATTATAAATTAATTTTGTAAACCCCACATAAAAATTGTAGGTCAGTTCTGTGCTCAGGGCACCTGGAGTGTACTTAGGATGTGGGTCTGTGTCAATAGTAGATAGGGTTGCCACCTGGACGGTATAGTACAGGGGTGTCCAAACTTTTGGCTCCGAGGGCCACACTGGAAGAATAAAAAATGTCTGGGGGCCACACATGAAATACCCAAACACTTATGATTTGTAAAAGTAAAGAAAATACACAAAAAAAGAACTACAATACCAGTTGGATAACCAGATGGAGCTATACACTGGAATATGGGACACCTGGATATTAAAAAGACTTTATTATTTAATTATTACTAACTAGGCAATGGGCAGAGTCCCCCTCCTCCTATATCCTTTGTGATATGAAGTTTTCTCGAGAACTAAGCGTTTCAAGCTGGGCCGCATTCATATCCATCCTGGGCCGCATTTGTGCCGTGTGTTTATCCTGCATTTTTCTTTTGCTTGTTGTATAAATGTGTTTGTTTTTCAAGTGTAACTAGGTGAGAGAAAGGGGATGCCTGAAAAAAACTAGAATGTGTGTGGGCACAGTCGATGGCACAACTGCCTTAGCATGATGAGTTCCTGATTTTTATAGTGACCATCTGATTACATGTTCTGCAAGGGTTTCCTCTTACACTTCTGACAACATACAGGTATAAAACATAATTGGCTCCTGATGAAATTGAAATTGAAATGTACGAATCCAAGCTCCACTAGAGAAGGGCTGAGGTGAAATGCAAAAATAATTTGTTTATATAAAAAAGACTCATAATAAAATATTTAGAAATAGGAGCACAGCTTAAGGAAGGAAATAAAATAGGCAGCACAGGAGAATGAGACCTTGGCAGAAAACAAGGAGAAACTCTCTTTTCAATAAAGAAGAAAAAGTTTGACATGAATTAGTCATAATTGCCTTGGGTGCCAAAACACCTAGTCCTGGAACTGAAGTGGAATATTTAGAGGGTTTCTCTTTCTTGACAGTTTTGTGCCTGTCAATCCAAATCTTGTTTTCTTGCACTGTGAAAACACTGTTGTTTTGGGCACTTGTATCACAGGTAACTAATAAGAAGAGAAAATTCTATTACTGCCTTACTGAAATATGGAGATTGCTGGCAGATTTCTAAGTATTCTAAAAATGAAACTATTCACTGAAAATCTATGTGAAGTCTTAGCTATATATATGAATATCTTTAGATTTCTTCTGCTTCCCTTGTTTATCAAGGTCAGTCCAAAGTCCACTTATGTTACTTCTGGACTGGAAGTGTTATTTAGTGGGCCCAAAGAATTAGCATTTACTCTAGATAAAGAAAAGCCTACATTCGTTCTTCATAGTCTGACCATAAATAGGTCATAAATAAAATAAAATCTTTATTTAGCTGCATGTTTTATTTACATTTCTCTTGTATCTGTGCACTGAAGAGGTGACATAGTGTCAGGAGCTCCCGATGGCGCTCCACTCCTCTTTGGCGCTGCATCCAAGATGGAGGTGCCCCTGATGTCACAATGCTGGCGTGATGACTTCACAAACCAGCTCCAAATTCAAATAAAAAGCTTCTGAAGACAAAATGGCATTTGTGGTGCAATTCAGTACATGAATAAAAAAGTTTAAACAAGTTCCAAATTAATATTTGCCATTTGCATTTTACAGCATAACACCAGCATTTAATGGAATAGGGACATTGAAATGGTTGTTTGGAAGATCATACTCTGTGTAATTAATCCTATATTAATCCTATAGGTATGTAAAAGCAAATTATTCCAAATCTAAACTACACGGGCCAAAGTGACCTGTGTCTGAGATCAGTTGGTGGAAAACAAGTTAGTTGTCACCTGTGGAAAAAAAAGGCCTTTAAGTATACTAAAAAATCATGTAACCAATAAATAAACCTAAGGTTGTATTTGAAGTATTAATTGTATCTTAGCTTTCAGAATAATGGATTTCTGGATAACAGATCTCAAACCTGTCCAATAATTTCTGCCATATTACACAGTATTTATGTGTATAAGATGATTTTATAACACAGTATTTTAAACGGGCATTCCTGTAGCATGTACATATGTAGTAGTTATACAATTTATTTGCAAAACTAAGTATTCACCAAGAAACATTTAGAAAATAAATTATATATACACATTAGTAGCTTCGTTTTTATTGTCTTTTTGGGTATTTGCTGGTTTGGCTGCATGTTTTTTTTTACATATTGAGCTACATTTGCCATTCATTGTAATCACTTCCATTTGTCCATCTCATTCTTTTTCCATCTTAAATAAATTGGTTTCACTGTTTTTACCGTACTGTATGCATTATTAATGTGAGAGATCATTTAGCAAGCAATTGCAAGCCAATGTATATATTGACATTATTGACTGTGAGCTCCCATGACGTGTGACTTTGTCTACAAAGTGGATATGTAAGTTTCTCTGCACTGTCTTCCTAAACTAAAGAATAACTGCCAAATGCAGAAAGAGACACAATGTCATTATTAGTATGACACACCTCTGTTTACTGATGGTAGATACAAAAATAAAGTGACTTTATATTATGATTTTTACAGAAATGCTGTATTTGTAATATCCATTTTATCATGAAGCATGTGGTTGGGACATGGTTGCCAGCAAACTGTAGTTGTGTTATAAACATCCATAACATTGTAAATGATTAAAATTCTTTGAAATATTTTTATGTTCATGCTAACCAGGTACAGAGAAAATTAATTTGGTTAATGCTTAACCCAAGACTATAAGTAGTAGGTTCTTGCTGCAAAACGTGCTACACCGCCTAATCTTTTATGCTACAGGTGGTAAAATAGGAACCCCATTTACAATACAGATGCAGTGTGGGTTCTTGCCTAGCATACTGCTAAGTGAGATAAGAAGACCTCCTAATGCTGAATTATGACGTTGCCTTTATTCTGATGCAATGACAACTAGTTGAAACCATTCCAATTGCTCACAAAGAGGAATTATTTGCTTATTGGTGTTGTGATTGACAATCTATCAAACATTGTGTTTTTTCCCAAAAGGCTGTTGGTTCGGTTACGGTCCTTTCATTGACCTGCTGAAGGTTTTAACCCCGAGGGAAAGAATTAATGCTTTTCATTTCAATTGTCTACATGGAAATGAATTACAATTCCTGTAGACCTTATGGAACTTTGCTTATGACATTTAAATCTGGACCATCAATGCCAGAGTGTCTCCCAGTCTCGTGAAGCTGTTCTATAAATGTAAATCATTCTCCGTAATGAATGTTTGTGTCTCAATTTTGATCTCTGTTTTTCTCATTTCTTTGGCTGATTTTGGTTGCTATGCAACCATCTAGCGGTAAATGCTACAGTTACTGCGTCACATCAGTTTGTTCCTTCTGTCAATTATGGCCTGTGAGTCAATTGAGAGAGAAAATTGAACATTTTTGCAGCTGATTTTCTTTTCTTCAAATTGGTTAAAGAAAGTAAGCCATTCCAGTTCTGGATGTGACAATTGCTCTTTGGAATCTGCTTAGTGCCTGAAGTCAGCTTGCAAGCCCATAGCTCTGAACCTGCTTTCATGGGTTCATTGCGAGCAAGACTTTCTCTTAAAGCTTTCAATTTGCAGGTTGGAAATCACGTCAAACAATAATGTTTTGATTCTAGGCAGTAAACAGATAAATATGCTTCAAGAAGAAGAAAAAAAGTAAAAACTGGGGTCAGGCAGAAATAAAACACAAACTCAGGCATCCTTTAACAAGTCTCAAGTTCAGTAAGACAGCTTTGGTGTTTCTGGCATCATTATTCTGAGCATGGACTAACAAGTGTACACATTAACTGCCAATAAGCACATTAAATGTATGACTTTAGCTTCCTTCCTGTCTGGTTTGCAGTCTGCTTGCCACTTTATAGAGCAGAGTTATAGCAACAAGGTCAGGCAAAAGAAGGGGGAACGATGAACCACTGCTACTAAATGGAAATCCTTCACCCAAGTTTAGTTATGCAAGCCACTTAGTTCAGCAGTTTCACGCAGCAGGTCAGTTTGTTTAAACAATTTAATGCAATGTAATTGGCTTCCTTGCAAAGATTTAATAACCTCCTGACCCTTTTACTGCCAAATGGAAGTTCTGAAACATATTTTTCAGCCCTTTCCTAGGCAAAGGGTTAAGTACGCGAAAACGCCTTATTTGGATGGAGCTAAATCGAATATCACTTTATTTTGTCGTGCTCTGATGAATTCAAGCATATTAGTTTAGTGATAATATGTATAACTAATTGCACTTTAATAATCAGAACACAATGGACTCACATGGCAGAGATAACAATCTCTCTTCTGAGATGATGATCTATATTATCTCAAACATGGAACTAATTAAGACTTTTCTTCTGCTTTCATAGAGAAGAAAAGTCTTAATATTTACTGTCCTTGTGGCTGATCTGATTAAATTACTGTATATTATCTTTAATCACTAAGTTGTTCTTATTAAAGTAATTCTGAATGTGTTTCCATTTTTACTACAATTAAATTAATGAAAGGGTCTGTGATTTAGGGTTAACTTCTTGTATAATGTAGACTGGTATTCTAAAGCTGGCAATACACTTACCAATCATTTCTTTCATACCATTAATATGGTTATTGCCCTTTTCGGTAACTCATCTCATTTATCTCATTTGCCAGTGCACCATGAACTGGCAGACGTGTATTGCCAGATGAAATTTTCTAACTTGCTGAATTAAATTTTCAAACCAACCAACACACACATGAGGAAGTCAATAGGAGTCACAGCTGTACTTGTAAACATTCAGAACAATATAAATATTTTTTTATATTTGGTAGTCAAGCAGAGCTTAAAATGAAATAATTGTGTTTTAAGAGATTTCTTGAAAGCAGAAAGATTAGGAGAAAGTCAGACAGACCATGGAAGAGAATTCCAGAGAAGGGGTGGGTGCAGCCATTGAGAAGACTTGAATGCGAGCATGTAAGGAGGTAATGAGAGAAGAGTTGAGTAGCAGGTCGGTAGAGGATTATAGTAAGCGGCTGGGTGAGTATATAAAGATGAGTTCAGAGATGTAGGGTTGGGCAGAGTTATTCATTCATTTGAATTTAATTCTGAAAGGTAGTGGAAGCCAGTGTAGGGATTGACAGAGTGGCATCACAGAGGAGGAGCGGTTGCTGAGGTGTATAAGCCTTGCTGCAGTATTCATGGACTGGAGAGGTGACAGTCTCTGGCGGGGAAGGCCAATTAAAAGAGAGTTACAGTAGTCTAGGCATGACTAGAATTTTGGGTGATAAATGATTGTATTTTGGAAATGTTCCTTAGGTGGAAGTGACATGATTTAAAAAATTACTGGATATGAGAAGTGAAGGACAGGGCAGGTGATAGTGGATGGATACTTCCTGGATGTTACTAGTGTTTAGTAATGGGTGAATCTGTGGTGTTTCATTTCGACAAATTTTTCATGAATTCCTAGAAAAATTCGCAAAACGTCGATAAATTTGCAAAACGCATCTCATTTTGGATGCGGGCATCTGTGCCGTGCCGGTGTCGAAAAAACTGAGTCCCGCGTCCAAAACAAGAAGCTGGAGAATTTTCAACAGGCAAAATTTTCCTGGCATTTTGCTAATTTATTCACCCCCGAAAAATTTGCCCATCACGGGAAAGAGAACAATTTAATTTTTAGAGAGGTTTAATTTAAGGTAGCATTGCAACATCCAAGTAGAGATAGTGGACAGGTAGGAGTAGACCTGAGTTAGGAGTTCTGAGTTGAGATCAGGAGATGAGAGCTAGATCTGAGTATCATCAGCATAGAGGTGGTAGTGGAAACCATCTGAGTTGATTCGTTTGCTGAGGGAGGAAGTACAGTATAGAGGGAGAATAATAAGTGGCCAATGACAGAGTCTTGAGGAACCCCAAAAGAAAGAGGTAGGGGAGAAGATGATACTTCATTGTAGGAGACGCTGAAGAAATTGATTCTGTATGTTTATTGTATAAACCTAAGTATTGTATAACATTGCAGAATATGCTGGAGCTTTATAAATACGTGTTTATAACAACGGTAATTTTCAGATAAGGAAAATGGAGTAATATATGTGCTGTTGAATTTTACAGTATAAGGGCTGCAAAATGCTTCTAGTGCCATAAGCCTAAAATTGGCAGACTGTTTATAATAAAGCATAATGCAGCATAATGCAGATACCTGGAAATGGGCAGAAACAAGCAACATTCACAGATACCGAAGTGATTTTAACCAAAACAAGCCAGGTTGATTCATTCATTTCTGTATCTGAGCTATTTTTATTCCTAGGGTTGATTTTAATTCCAGAGAATGTACTACTTAGAAATAAAGTCTCTTTAGTGCAGAAGGAAATAGATTGCAGAGAAACTAAAATAACATTGCTACCATCTGGCAAGAGACAATTCAGTCAGAGGGATTTACTTAAATAATGTCATAAAATAATAAAACATCCAGATTTACTTGTAGACTTTTGGGTAATTGTGATAAAATTAAATATTTAAATAATCATTGATAATTTTTGTATTATCCAAGAAAGTTATGCTATTTTCTATTACAAAAGGGTAAAAAGTTGGCTATGCATGTGAAGATCTGCTTGTTCTGCTTTGTTGCTCTATATAATTTGGCTATGCACCTGTGGTGCATAGAAAATTTGCCTGGTGAAAATCCGCTGGCGTAAAAAAAAAAAGAGTTGCGCGCCAAAATTGACGCAACGCGCGTCGGAAACGACGTCACGCATGTCAAAAACTACGCAACTTGCGTCAAAAAAGTGCCGTGACTCGTTTCGCAAATGGGATAGATTCGCCCATCACTAAATCTCAGTTCTGAAGAATCTCGTTGTATACTACAGAGCTTATCTGTTATCTGTTGTTTATCTTGTGCCTTTTTCTTTTTTCAACTTTGAATAGCTGCCCCCATGGCTACACTGCAGCTTGTTTATTTAAATTGTAGTTTTGCTTCTGAAGCCAACACACAAGTTACACCAGTGCAGCACAGCAGTACATTATATTTTCATTTCTGCTGTGGCATGTGGTAAATGTCTACATTCACCTGTTTCTGAGATCTGCAGCAAATGGGATTTCCCACCCAGCTTGATCGTTACCTAAACTAGCCCTATATGTAGTGTTTTTTGACGCAATGAACATTTTTCCATCAACTTGGTCTAAAGAGGCTGTACAGGAATGGGATTCATTATCCAGAAACAATCAAATAATCCACATTTTCAAAAATTATTTCTTTTTTCTCTGTAATAATAAAATAGTACCTTGTACTTGATCCAAATTAAGATACAATTAATCATTGTTTATGTAATGTAGACGTATGGTTTGAAGGCCCAAATTACCGAAATATCCATTACCCGGAAAGCCCCAGGTCCCAAGCATCCTGGATAATAGGACTGGAGTTCAGAGCCATATTGCCTGTTTGGATATATGGCTCTGAACCATTAGGCTGTATCTGTGCTATAAAACAGCGGTTCTAGATGAATAGTTGGCCAAAGGGACATAAAGGAGTGATTTGAATGTCTCTGCCCATGATGCCTTATGGGAGGATTAAAACTCTCATTTTTGGTATCTAGGCAATGCTATGCGTATGACATCAGACAAGTAAATACTTCTGATTTCAGAAGGCTTCACTTTGCATGTAATTGCTTGGGAAGGGATTTTTGGCTCCTTTTAGTCCTCACCTTAACCAGGTTCGGTTTTCCTTTTATCTATGCAAGGGCATTTATGTAAATTAAATACAATCCACACCATCCCCAGTCAACCTATTTGAACTGGCTTTGTTACAATAAGGTGATTCCAGCTTTGCAGTGAAATCGATTACACTTATGTATTTACAGATGCAGTCACTTTGGATTGTGTGTTAAATGCGTCGTGACTTAACTCATCTATCCCATTTATCCCACTTATCACAGAATCCCATCCAATTAAAGAGCTCACCATTGAAAACAATGGTGCTTTGGTATGCTAATGAAAAGGTTAAATGCATTAAATGAGTTAAGATAACTTTGGATAACACAGTTTCTTCAATTAACCCTGAGTCACGACGCATTTAACTTACAAATCCAAGTGACTGCATCTGTATTCTCACTGACCAATTTATTTGCTGTACTCTTGTTTGCATTTATACTTTGCAAAGCTAATAAATAAATACTAGACAAATTAGTTGGTAAATACCCACCATTATTCTGTAATTATATATGACTAGTAGGGTACTGGTCATTCTATATCTGATGTAAATTAACAAGGCTGGGGCCTCAGCACTACATAAACTGCATCTGGAATGCTTTTCTCCAGCTAGTTGTGTTCTCCATGAGGTTAAAAAGAATTTCTGGTAAAAAAACTTGAATGCTTGATAAATTTACTGTATTCATTTCAATTGAATGAACTTAAATATTTTAATGAGCCACAAAATAAAATTGGCTTCAATTGTCACTCTGCTGGTATTTTAAATCAATTTTGAAAAATGATCTCTTTGTCTGCTGGCAGAAGATTGCTGTTGCACAGAAGGCACATGTTTCTTTGTATCATTAGAAATGTCGTTGCCAATTTAATTATTTTCCTCATGTATCTCCATGTAACAACACTACTTGCAACAAAGTATAATGATAATAAGGGGTAGATGATATATTTAACTAATTTTCCCCCCTTTTGTTTCTACTCACTGTGCCACATGGTCTTGCCGAACACAGATTTCTTTTTGGTACACTTGAGCACATTTAATAAACAACCAATACTGCTTGGGAGAATTTTATTTTTCAGATTCTATTTGTGTTAAAAAATAGTTTTCAAAGATTTTCCTTTCAAGACAACAAAAAAAGCAAGTCACAAAATGTTTAGAACAGCACAGCACAGCACAGCACCAGAGAAACAGTCAATATAACCTCATGTGGAAAACACCTCCCAGAACCGCTCTGGCTGCGGTAAATTCTTGCAGAAAACACAAAATGTTTGGAGGGCGTCCTCATGTGAAGTTAGGGAAACCAACCATGTTTAAAATCTTCAAGCTTTATTGTTTCATCTTAAGCTTCTGAAGTGACTTTCAGTCATCAAACGCGTTAAGCCGATTCCCCTGCCTGCTTGTTCAATGTTTTTAAGATGAAACAATAAAGCTTGAAGATTTTAAATATGGTTGGTTTCCCTAACTTCACATGAGGATGACCCTCCAAACATTTCGTGTTTTCACAAAATGTTTAGGCCAGGTTTGTAATTTACATCACTGTATGCGATATTCCTATTGTAGGACCTCTTGCATCTTCAAAGATGTTTTCTAATTTACCTTGATTTCTACGTATTCTTTCTGTGAGGTTAGAGGGCACCGAAATGTCTTGCATCTAGTGATTTTTCATCCGACATCAGTCAGAAAACTGATCAGGCAGGTTCGAATTTTCATCATTCACAGCCAAATTTTTCCATTATATAATTGTCTGCAGGCACAAACAGGCAGCTACGCACAGTTTTCCTGACTTCAACTAGACAATATCACTTGAAATGGTCTTCTTAGTTGATGCCCAAACTGTACATTTAAACAATTCTTTCAGGATAAGCTTGGTCTTACAATAATGCAAAGAGCTTTTAAAAATCTTAACATCTATGGCCACCTTTACTCTTTCTCTAACTTGTTCTCAGATTTTGTTTTCATATGTTTGCCATATGTTTGCCCTTGGAGACAAAGATGTGGTGGACATAGTC
The DNA here is from genome assembly GCA_024363595.1 of Xenopus borealis. NCBI lineage: Eukaryota > Metazoa > Chordata > Amphibia > Anura > Pipidae > Xenopus > Xenopus borealis. Next base: position 105,947,083 of record CM044434.1, read on the forward strand.
TAGCCTTATGTTGACTTGAAAGTGGTCACAAAACAATGCAGCAACAGACAATATCCCTAATTGCATAATTTTGCTCATAGTCTGTTTAAATAGACATTATATACTCTATGGGGTATATTTATTATATTTTGTAAAGATAAATTTGCTGAAAAAATTATGTAAAAAGCTGTGTAAAATAAATGGTGAATTTATAAAGGTGTCTGTATTTTTATGCCATGTGAATGCCAGAATTGTTTGCCGTTATTTTACATTGCTTCTGGTATGCACCATTTCTATGCAGTTTGTTACATGGTGAAGCTTGGCAGTATGTGTTGTATTATTCTATATAATAAATATGCCCAATATGTTAACAGGGTGATTCAGGGAGTTTTGCATACATATAATATTATTTTCCCTTGGATCCCATTTTAATTGAAGTTAGGGCCCATAAGCAAGTGGGTGAACTTGATCTAATATTTGGGGCTACTTGGGGGATGGCCTTTTTTACTCATTTATGGGTCCCTATGTTTACTGATTCTATATCATGCATGATAACCTTTCTATCCAAACTCTGGATGGGGTGCTGAATTGCTGGTGCATTTCTCTGCTGAGCTACTTGAGGCTCCTGAACCTTATGCTGGTCAGTAACCCAAAAAGGCAACTCTTATATCTTCCTTCTTCTTTGTTTCTGCTTTATACATCAATAAGGCCAGGTGTCAGCAATACAACAATTAAAAGCCTATCTATGCCTGATTTGTGGAACTTGTAGTTGGTTGATTATTAAATTACTAGTCATGGTCCAGCCTTTTTTGTTATTTATTGATGATCAGAACTTTCCTGGTTCCTGAGACCTTTCTTGGTTTTTGAGACCTTGTCTTATTCCTAAGACTTGTCTGGTTTCCTAGACCTTGCCTGGTTCCTAAGTCCCTGCTGTTCATTGTCTCTTTTGTGATTAACTGGTACTGACCTCTAGCTTGTTTGTCAGACTCTGCATCTGCCTGCTATCTTCCCTGACCTCTGGCCTTTTCTTTGGGTTCTGTTTGTGCCTGCTGCCTGCCCTGGTCTCTGGCCAGACCATTGAACTCTATTATTGCTGTGAACTCTGTCCTGAATTCAGACTCCACTTTAGTCTGTTAGTCACTCACTCACTATGAGTACACGCGTTTCCTTGCTGCTTCAACAGACTTTCAAGATACTATTGGTGTTGCCTAGGATATGGACTCCATTAAACTTAGACACAGCCCATTGTTCCTAATGCTATATTCCTCCATATTAACTAAACGAGCAAAGACAATGCTAATTTAAAATGTTGTTTTAATGTTTTTAAAGCCCAAAATAAATTCCTCCTTTTCATTATGTTTTATTCAATTTTCTTTATGTTACTCATCTGTTGTGAAATACAGCAGGAATGATTAAGATTCATACATTGTTGTGACATGTTGCAATCATATACACTCATGTAATACACAGGCATAACTGCAAATACCCCCCACACACAATTAACCCTTTAAATGTCACCATTGATATTACTCACTTTCAGCATTTTTTTAAACTGCCATAATCATGTATTCACATAACATTATCATTAGGTTAAGCACAAGAACCCAACATTTCCTAAATGTCTTTATTAATGTGCCTGCTATGCAGCACTAAGCAACTCAGGGGCAGCATATGCCCTTAAACAGATATTCAGTGGAACAGTAATATGACATTTATGCATATATCATGTTTTTGCTTATGTTATGCTATCAGTGAGCTATTATAGCAGATCAGTTAGAGTGAGTAGAGCTGGCATATTAATCTTACATGGTATTTTTGAAAGGACATTGTCTGCTATTTTCACCCAAAAATATCTTTGCCTTTATCCCTTGTCTTAAAATCATAATTAATTGTTCTTTTTCATACAATAACTATTTGAGGCAAAGCTTGATAACAAACTGATTTCACAGCTGTCTGTTTTATTATACCCCCTGTGTACCACCGATTACTGTACTGCTGTTACAGTCAATCTCTCTGATTCTTTTATTTCGAAAAGGTCTCCAGAGGTCCTTGTTTATTGCTTAAAACATGAAAAAATAATGTGCCTGTTCTCTGCCAGATATCTAAAATAATATCTTTGCTTTCCATGAAAAGGCTTACATTTTATTTCAAAAACACTAGTTTATGATGCAATACTCTTATTTATTTCTGAAAAGTGTACTCACAAGAAAAGAAATATACAAAATAGATTGGGGGCCTTGGTCATGGGCATATAAGATTCCAGCTCATAGCAAAGAATTTATGGCCATCATACAATTAGCTTAAAGTTAAAGTGGAGTCCCATTCCATGGTAACTACAAAATAGCTGTTGTTCATGACATATTCAGGAAATGTAACTAGAAATATTGTGAAAAACAGCATGTATACAGGGGAGGGAAGGGTCATTATTATGTCAGATGTGGCCAACATCAAGGGAAAAAACAGCTATCCGAGAGGAGCGAGAAGGCCCCTACATCCAGGCCATTAGTAAATATGAACCGCCATTAACCCCCAGTGGAGCAGAAACACATTCCTCTAACAACCCAAGTCAGCTCCTTTAAATTGCCAATGTGGGAAACCCTCTGTCAGGAGAAGTAAACGTTGCTGTTTTTTTCTGAATAAAAGACTAGTGTTACATAGAGCCTCAGTGTAAATAAGAAGTCATTTATCAAACTGACCTTGTATTCCCCAACCATTTGTTACTGCATGACAGTAATCCTCACACATCTGGATGAAGATTTTACAGTGAAATACAGTGAAAATGCATGCAATTATTGCTAGACCCTTTTCAAAGAAGGGGTTTAGCATTTTTATATCTTATTTAGTACAGACAAATATGATGTTCTCTTCACTCAAGCCATTATCAATATATTTAAGACATTGAGTCATTTTGTGTCTTAAGCTACCAAAAATGCCCTCCCCTATAAACAAAAAGCAGGGATTGTTTGTCCATATATTGCAATATATTTAAGCTGGCAAACCAGGTCAAAGTCATCCTTGGTCTGGCCAGTACACTCAACTTTAATCTGGTTCTATTGCTTCATTATACATTTTACATTGGGACTAATTTTACCTGCAACTGACTTGCTGCTTTCAAGGTTAAAACTCCCAAACATAATTGCCATTTTATTGGCTTCCACTGGCATGACTTTGACTTGGTTGGTCATCTTAAATAAATTGCACTATATGGGCAAACGGCACCACCACTATTTGATAATATGCCTGCAAAAGTTAAAAGGATTGAAAGCAATAACTTTAAATTATGTAGCTGGAATATATATGTCTGTGTGTGTGGATGTTTGTCAGAGGCCTCTGGTTGTGAGTGGTGTAAGAATAAATTGGAGAACTAAATATTGTTTATTATTTTTTAAAAAATGGATGCCCCACACTAAGGGGCAAATTTACTATTATTCCCCCCAAAAAATTAGTTTCTACTCGATATTCAATTAGCATTAGATTTTCGAATGTTAATCGAATAGTTCTAGGCTACCTTTTATTCGATATTCGATCATTCGGCTATCGAATACAAATTTATTCGATCAGTCGAATAAATCATTCGATCATTCGAATGATTTGTACGATTTGAACGATCGAAGACTTAGATCGTACGAATCCTATTCAATCAGGACTTAGCCTCAGAAGCCTATGGGAGTGCTCCCATAGGCTTCTATTGCAACTCGGTAGGTCCAATCTGCCGAAGTAGGCAATAGAATCAACTTTAAAAAATATTGGTTAATTCGACTCTATTCAAATGTATTCGATCGTTCGACCATTCCCTATTCGATGATCGAATATGCCAAAATTTGCATATTCGACCAAACGAATAAATCCAAAATTCGATTGAATTAGTTCGAACTTCGAATCCTTCACGTGAATTTTATAAATCAGCCCCTAAGTCAAGGGTGATCTGCACAGATTCACTGAAAATTCACTATGTATAAACTGGCACATTGATATTAAAAAAGGAAACTTTGCATTTGCACCACATTGTTCTTTTAAATGCATGATTTGATAAACAGATTCACATGACGCTCATTAGGTATAAATAGGTGACACATGTTGAAACATAGTCATGTGTGGAGACTGGTTGCTAACAATTGTCACATGGTATATAAAGTCTGTTTCACTTTCTATTATTTAACCTTGAAAAAACCCCAAACATGAGCCAAAACTTTTGTGTAGTTTATGGAAGGATCCCCTCCCATAGTGTCGCACTGTTTGTTTTTAAACAATTTTGTTTATTTTTGATTTTATTTCATATTTGGGCATGGTTGTTAATAAAAATCACCTTTTATTTTACCACTAGGCTTGTATTGATATGTATGACTTAGTCACAGCATTGTGCTGTGAAGTTGCACTCTGGCGAAGGGGGTGAAAATATGCAAATTCACTAAGCTAGTCATTTTTCTGAACGTTAGCCCCTTCTCCAGAGTTCACTTCGCCAGGTTAGAGCAGGCGAAGTGCAATAGAGTAGATAGGAGATTTTGTAAAAAAAGTTGAAATTTTTTCTAAGTCCCAAAAAAAGCTGGCATTTTTTCCTTAGCGTAATTTTTTTTTGTGTACCCTGCTCCCCCCTTAATTTCTTAACATAGGGCAAATATACTAGACTAGGGGCACATGTGTAGGGCAATAAAACAACTAGATTAGGCTTTATTAGGGTTCCCTGGACTTGTGTAGTGTAATGTTTGAAGTGTAAAATATTACTCCATTCAAACTTACAAGTTCCCACTGTATGCAAATTAGCCTTCGCAAGCGCAACTGCACTTTGCCTGGCGAAGAAAAGTGTGGTTAACGCTGTGCTAGCGCAGTTTCACTTCTAAGTGAATTTGCCCCTAAGACACTAAGGGGCAAATTTACTATTTTTCACATAAAATCCTACGAATCTATTTGAAATTCGATAAGCATTCGATAGCTTTAGGCTATCTTTTTGCTCGATATTCGATTTCTCGATTAAATCGTACGATCGGATACCGATCGTTCGATTTCAGGAAAAAATAGTACTTTTGCCTCCGAGCCTCCGATAAATTTGTACAATTCAAACGATCTAGACGTTCGATCGTACGAATGGTATTCGAGCAGGTTTTAGCAAAAGAAGCCTATGGATGGGTTCCCATAGGCTTCTATTGGTATTCGGTAGGTTCAATCTGGCGAAGTAGGCATTCGAAGGATTCCTTCAATGATCGAATGATGGAATATCTGATCATTCGATCTATTTGATAATTCGGTATTCGATGACTGAAGAGGCCAAATTAGCATATTTGAATATCCGAAAAAATCGTACGATCGGTATTCGATCGAATTCGATCAAATTTCGAATCCTTCACACGGATTTTGTTAATTTGCCCCTAAATTAAGCTGGCCATAGACAGAAAGATTTTTGAAAGATCCAATGGTTATTGTGAGACCACAATTGTCTCAAAACTATCGTTTAAATTTCCGATGTGTCCATAAACTAAAAAGACCATTTCAGGCGATATTGCCAGCAAAACTGAGTTCACTGCCTGCTTGGCCCTGCAAACATAGGTAGATTGCATGGGGGCCGATAAAGATTTTGTAACTCGGCCGATCAATTTTCAGACCGATGTCGGATGAAAAATCGTAAGATGTACAATCGTTGATATCCCACTAACCGCAAGATAATTTGACAGATTGGTCGGACTTCCCTAAGATCAGCCCTTCGGCAGAGAAAGATCTTTGCGTCTATAGGGAGCTTAGAAATCTAGTACGAAACAGCAATTAACAGAAAGAGCTGTGCATTTCTAAGATGTGTTTTTACGTAGCACAAGACTAGTAATTAGGTCAGGGTTCCGACTCAATGCATTCATTACAATGACTTTAAAGGCTATAAAATAGGTGTATACAAATGGAGCACTTCAAGTAATTTATTTCCACTTGATAACTATAAACACCACCAGTATATCACTGAGTATTTTCCATAGGAACAAAATGTTCTATAAATGTCATGAGATATATGAAAAATGAAAATTGTTGTGAAAATGTTTTTCTTTGTGAGGTTATATTGTAGTTTCGTGCAACAGAATGAATCCCAGCATTACTGTTTTCATACTTGCTTAAGTATCTTAAGGGCTCTTTCACCATCAATAATAATGTACTTACTGAGAACACAGAGTTATTATACATTTATTTCATCTGAATTTTGGCCTAGTATTATAGTTGTACAAGATACACAAATACTGTACACGTATTCCTTCTTGTAAGCAAAGTTAACCTCAGGCACAATGTTACAAATGTAGAAAAACAATGAGAAATAATTCAGTGGGATTGTTTGGCATGAGCATGCCTTCCTAGCATAGGTCAAGAGATCGCAGAAACTTATATGGATGTCTGAGAGCATATAACAGCGTATAGGACACATTTCATTTTAACAAAACAATCAAAGTTATTTCCTCTAAATATATGAGTGAACATGCTTTAGTATTACGGATCAGATCAATTTGGCTCAAAAACTCAGATTTCTCCAGTTCAACTCAATGTGACATTTGTCTGATACAATTTTTTTATCAATTGTTTATACAAGTATAAGATGCATTATCTGAAAACCCATTATCCAGAGAGCTACAATTAATAGGAAGGTCACCTCTCACAGAATTCAGTTTAATCAAATAATTCTAATTTTTAAAAACAATTTCCCTTTTTTCTATAGTTATAGAACTGTATCTTGCACTTGTTTATAGTTTAGATGATTTTTTAATAGACTTAAGGTACACGGAGATCAAATTTACAGAAAGATAGCAAACCCTAGGTACCCATTCTGGATAATAGATTCCATACCTGTACCAAATTAAAAATGGATAGAGGCATGGATAACCAGGCAACAGAGCAGTCGCATATCTGGGGCTCTCCCGGGGCTCCGGCCACAAATTCATCCCATATTCCTTCCCCTTTCAACCCAGCACTAACCAAGCAGTTCTGGACAATCCGCTGACTGACCCAGACAGAGACATGATCCCGGGAGCACCTTAAACCAGAGAACCGGTAGAGGACAAGCGGCTCATGTGAAGCCGCTGCCTCAGGTGATCATGGTCCCCACTGCCTCACGTGATCATGGTCCCCGCAGCCTCACGTGATCATGGTCCCTGCTGCCTCACGTGATCATGGTCCCCGGCTAAGACCGGGAAACTTCTCCCGGCTGACTACTATACACATGTGTATGTGATATGCATAATACTACTGTTCTCCATCTTTACATGCAGGGTACTGTATAACCTCTTTGAATTAAGCCACAGTGACATATTTTTATCATGTTTGTGTCACATCATACTTTATATAATCTACAGAGCAATTTAACATGGCATAGCTAACATTGTACTCTGATTATCTATCCATGCCATGCACCACATATCCTGGTTGGGCCCAAGAAAATGAAACTGTAATCAGAATCCACTCAGCTGTCAAGTACAGCATCTGAACGGTTTAACTATGTTTCATTAAGAATGTGTTTTGTTGTTTGGTTCAGGGAACAAATTCTACCAAGGTTGGGGTTTGGCAGAAAGGGAGGGACTCCTCACACATATGTGCAGGGGACGGGCACTTACCAGTTATTAAGTTTTAAAGTTAAACAGGTAGCTCAAAAATGGTTGCATATCTACATACCTCAATGGGTAGAACTGAAACATTTGCATGTCTCTGTACAATACAGGCCTGAAAGGCTTTTCTTGTACTACTTCCAATATCACAATAATACAATACCCCCTCATGGCCAGAACACCAGTCTCAGGAGATGGCCAGAAAGCCCACAAACTGTATAATCAGTTTGCTGCTGAACTGTGGCAGAGGGTGAGTAGATTGGAGCCCTGGGAGCCCCCTTTACTGCCCTTAAGGGTACAAATAATCCTCAGTATCCTGAATAAGCCTGTACCATAGGCTTTGGTCGGATTTGACTGAAGAACAGAGTCAGCCCGCAATAGGGACACACATCTGTCCTCTGGTGCAGCTCCCATCTACATTAAGTGCAAGTGGGGATCAGGCCAAGCAATTGAAGGGAAAGTAAATGCCTAGGAGTTCCCATGGTTACCTGTACTCCTCGACTCTGCACAACAATATAACATTTGCACCCGGGCACCTTGAAGGCTACTATCCATTCTTCAAACTATGCAAGTCCCTCAAGCAGGACAACTGGCCAAAGACCTTTGAAGTAGCTACAACAACTGCAGAGGGGCTCCAGAACAGAGCATATGTCCACCAGAAAGTTAACTGGGCAAACAACCCTGTCTCTACATCTCAAGCACTACTCTCCCTCCCCAGTCAGTTCCTTGCATAAGGTATGGAAAGTGGCAAATACAATTATCAAATCTCCTGCCACAGACCCACTTACACCAGTATGGAACAATCGTGACTATCCCTTATTGGTAAAATTAGGCCAAAAAAGTATCCAGTCAGACCGGGTGAGAATACTTTAGGTGATGTGTGGCACAATGGTAAACTAATCTCCTTTGCACAATTGATGGTCCAATTCCAGATTCCACATAACCAATGGCTGACCTTTCACAAGTTCAGCTGTGCTTTCAATGCCACACACAAACGTCATAACATATCACTGTCCACGCACGCTCTCTTGGTCTTGGTCTCTAGGTCTTGTCACAATGGTATATGCTAAGTTGCTACAAGAAACACACAGAAACCATCTAGATGGGCTGCAAAGTAAATGGGAGGTGGATGTTGGCACAATTTTAGATGAGGAATGGCAAGAAGGCACAGGCTAAGGCTTATTCAGTTATATATTCTCCACAGGGATTACTACTCCCCTGTCAGACTCCACTACATGAATGCCAGCACTCTGGATTTTGCACTAGGTGTGCTTTGGACATGGGAACTTTATTGGATATGCTATGGAGCTGCTCTAAGCTTACTTCATATTGGAGGGAAGTACTTGATACCTTAGAAGGAGTGCTACAAGCGACAATTTCCAAAACATCTAAAACATGTGTCTTAGCCATAATACAAGACCTTAAGCTGAATCAATACCAGTCACTTTTCCTCCTCGAGGCACTATTACTTGCCAAGAGATTAATCACTCAGAACTGGAGAGCAGTAACTCCTCCTAACTTCTCTACCTGGAAAGCAATAATGCAAGATACCTGCAACACTGAGAACTTAATGTATTTCAAAAAAGGGAAGTCCCCACTCATTTTCATAGAATTTGGGGTCCCTGAACCGACATCTACTCCCAACACCCAAGACAAATTTTAGCAGTTTAAGTCAATAGAGTCCAGTAAAAGTAAATGGAGAAAAATACCGCAAGTCTAACTAAATCTGAACCCCTCATCAGTGGGAGACTTCAAGAAGGACATAAAAGCCAGTATCTATGATGGAAGGTTTGATGCATGTTATGCCTTTTACTCTCTGTTATGTTAGACATGTAACGAGTAACACAGTTTCTTCCTTTTTCTTGATTATTTGTTCCAATGTTTTTGTTTTTTACTTTTTATTCTTTCAATAAACTACTGAATAAAAAAAAAAACTGTGCTGTGCTGTTACTTTGATCTTTCTTTTCCAGTAATCTTGTAGATCTGATTACAGCACTATGCAATATGTTGGCACTATAGAAATACATGTTATTAATAAAATAATTATTTACCTTAGGAAGAAAATGGAAATAATTATAATACTTAGGCCTATGGCACATCAGGTGGATTTCAGTATTTTGTCTTGTGTGGAAAAACTCCCCAGACTGTGCCTCTTAATATAATTTTGAATGACTGGCACCTATACTGCCATGACTGGCATTTTTGAACAAATGGTCACATAAAAATTCCCCAGTTTTAGGTTGTAAATGACTGTCAAGTACCAAGGCATGTGATCGCAAACTCAAATGGGCCATGGGATGGCAGGGTCTACGCTTTCCTAAAAGGGCTAGACGACACAAGGCATTTAGAATGTTTCTATATTTTCTGCTGCTGCTGAAATACGGGTCCACAGGCTTTGTAGGTTAATTAAATAAAGCCAACATCATCATCTTTTATTTAAAGAAATACCAGTGGGTTATAAAGGTAAAGGCAAAATATACAAGCTTGTTACTAGTGACTTATATGACATTGAAAAACATTTTTGCATTTTACTTTTTACCATCTCATTATTGTTTATTTGCTGTAGTATTCATTCACTTTCTTAGACAGAGTATGGTTCTAGTAATGTTCTAAGTTTTAAATGTGGCAATTTTTGAATGAACTAGAATACTCACGGAGTATCTTGGAGTTTTGATCTGATACAGCGCACATCCAGTTACTTATTTCCCTGTACTACTTCCCTACAGTTTCTTTGGAGAATAGAACTGTGCTTTCACTGAAAATAATGATTCTTTCAAAAATCAGGTGAGCACCGGCTTTGTGGAAAATTTATTTTATGGACTTGTTTATCTTTAGGCTTACTTCTAGCAAAAATAATTTTGTTTTTTACTTCCAGCAAGAATATTTTCCCCATGGGACTTCTGAATTCATTTCAAATAGAAAGTACATGTTAAATTCACAAAGAATTCACTCTCTTTATAGCATAATGCATACTCAATTAAGAGATATTTTATTTAAGCGTTTGGTTGCTGTAATTACTGATAAAGTGGGGGCTGTTGGCTTCTACTAAAAAAACACCTATTCTTTTTGGTAATTCTGTCTGTTTACTATGGCTTTTCATAGTAATGTATCAGAATTTAATAAGGTTATATTCTAGAGCCATTCCAGACCATGCCATTTTTAGGGGACGTGCCAACTAAATGTATTGCATTCGTTATAGTATGTAGGATAAAGAACCCCCTGTACTCAAGGGCCTTGCCTATTTATTAAGCAACCAAGTGTTTCCTCATTACTGTCTGCTGAGGTCGAAATCCACTTGTGTTAGTGAGTGTTTATGCATTCTCCTAAATTTCATTACACCCCACTGAAGCTTATTTAGATGCACCATTGTGCTATGCTTTGCTAACCAATCACATATTTTGCTTTTATTAAGTCATTGCATTGCCCAGGCGCAGCTTTGGCCAGTGGTTTGCCATACATTCTGTGCATTAATATTGATGCTGTGTTGCAGATGCAGTGTGGATCATTTAACTAGGTCATGTAGAGCATGTTATAATATACAACTCTCCTCCCTTTCTTACTCACCTCTTAGATGTTGGTTGTGGCACAGCAAAGCGCATATAAGGCATTAATTGCAGACCCTGCCTCCTATCCTCTGTAGAGTTGCAACTACTGACATCATTTAGAAATACTGATTTTCTCCGCAACCCTGTCATTATAAACCAAATATTAGCAATGGAATGTTTAATGGTGATAGACTTCTGAGTAGAGCTATTTACAGCATTTTACACTTGAATTTTACAAATCAGAACCAATTGCACTTTGGAGAGCAACATCAAACATCAAGTCATTCATTCTTTCTGTACTGTGCTAATTTATACCCGATGAAGGATTGTTGTATCCGAAACATGTCGTACAGTAAAGAATAAACAAATGAAAGGATGTTTGACATGGTTCCCCAGAGTGCAATTTGTGCTGATTTGTAAAGTTTTGGTTGATTGACGCTACCACTACTAACATTGGGAGTGTATCACCAGGATTGCAATAATACCTTCAAAGCATCTGAATTCAACAAGTCATTAAAGTAAGAGATACTGGAAGTAGTTCTTAACCCATAGATTTTTGCCTAAAAATGTCTAGTAGCAGGTCTAGTGTCTAAGGGAATTCATACATAGCTAAACACCTAGTTATATAGGTCATTAACTATATATACTATATATATATATATATATATATATATATATATATATATATATATATATACACATATATACTGTACATAGTAAATATACTAAATAAAGCATTTTTATTTTAAAATGTGTACATGGGCGTTATATATGTCTAATTAAGGAAATTAGATAAGTTCTGAATGCATGTTTATTTCTCAATAACAGTTGTCAAGCAAGCATTTAGAATTCTAACATTTCCTTTTTCCATGGTCAATGTATGCCACTGTTTCCATGTCTTTGGATGGAGTTACCTTAGAATAAATTGTATATAAATTAACAATATAAAATGAATGCAAATCCTATTTATATGTAAGGTTAATTCACCCTTTGCTTACTGCGATACTTGACTAACTAGAAAGTGTGAATTGGACTTCTGTTCCCCCGATCTGATGCATTAGTGTAATTTTTTTTATTAATATTCAATGTTTGTGATGACTATTTCCATCCTTAACTGTTACCAGTCTTTTTTATATAATTAGTACCCAGATATTTTCTCCTCCAGCTTGATGTTGCTTACATTCTGATAAGATAGCAGATGATGCCCATTATCTATCAAAGCCATATTTGTTGATACAATATTGCAGACATTATAACTTTTTCATTAGCTCTGACTATACACTCGAGACTGATTATTTATTAAAGTGTACTGAGAAATGTATTGAAAGGTTGAAGTTTTAGGCATATTCTACTAGTTCAAATTTAAGCAGGAAAAGATTATCTGTTGCTTATTTGCCAAGATACTGCAGGTAGACTTTAATTGACACTGAAATTCAGGAATATATATTCTTCAAACATGTGGCAGACTCAATAAAATTTATTGGGTTCACAATCCTTTTATCTCAAGACTTTCTCTGAAAGATAATGCTAATCATGCAATGGTTGGCGCACAGCTTGGGAAACATTTCTTTGTACCTTTATGTATCCTGAACATATGACAGTGTAAGAAAGATCTCCTTTCTTGTCGGTGTATGGTCAGCATCCGCTAGCATTTCCACAGGACTTTCTACTATCTGATGTCCCAGCTGCTGATGATCATGTGGCTCAGATGTCTACCATCTGGGCTGCAACCAAGTCTAATTTAGAAAAGAGCTCTTTGGTGCATAAGACTTTTGCTGATCGTAGAGGGAAGTCTCCTCCTCCATATAAAGTTGGTGATAAAGTGTGGCTCTCTTCCAGAAATGTTAGTCTGAAGATTCCCTCTTCCAAGTTTGGTCCTAAGTTCATCAGTCCTTATTCCATCTCTGAGGTCATCAACCCTGTGGCTGTTCATCTGCAACTTCCCCCTGAGATGTCTCCTTGGTGAAACCAGTTATTTCCAACCACTTCTCTTCTGTTCAGTCTCCACCTTCTGCTATTTCAGTGGACGGCCAACAAGAGTATGAAGGAGATAAGATCCTTGAGTCTAGACTCTCCAGAGGGACTCTCCAGTATCTCTTCAAGTGGAAGGGCTATGGTGCTGAATAATGTTCTTGGGAGAATCACTTCCAAGCCATGCTCCCTGCCTTGTGAGGGAATTCCACACCAACTTTCCTCAAAAACCCAGACTTGGTAGTCCTGTGGCCCCCCTGTAAGCAGGGGAGGTACTCTCATGATCGCCGCCCAGAGCTCTTCCAGCGCCGCTCCCAAGATGGCCACGTGGGTAGTGGCGCTAGCACGATGATGTCATGGAGTGGCGCCAGTGCAATGAAGTCATGGGGACTCTCGGGATGTCGATTCAATGCCTAAGTATACGTTTTGTTGTATACATTCCTGGGTGTTCTATAATCCTTCTATGATTGTTTCCTGGACTTTGACCCTTGACTGAACCTGACCTTGCTACTTGCTGCCTGCCTTTGAACCCTTTGCCTGGACTAGACACTGAATATTGCCTTAAACCTGCCTGTACCTTATATCTGGACTTTAACCCTTTGCTTCCTCCATGGTCCTGATAAAACTCCCACTAGGAGCCGATAGGCCCCCCTGACAGGCAGTCCATAAGCACACTTTTCGCACTGTGAAGAACCACCTACACAGCTTGAGTGGCCTCAGGTGTAGTGGTCCTCTTAATGGAAAAAATGTCCCCTGCTATTTGTCTATAATGTCCCCTTAGGTACTTGTAAAGTGTAATCATGTCTTTTTTTTCCAGGGACCTATAAAGAGGCAAGATTATGTTTCCATCCCTTGAGTTAATCTCCTTTTTTATGCAAGACAGTGCTTTATTTTGTAGCCACATAATGACAGCTTATTATTGCCAAAAACCTTTAGATCCTGCTCAATTAAGGAAACCCAGACACACTGCAATTTAGGGGCAGATTTACTAAGGTTCGAAGTGAAAATTTGTATTTTAATTTCGAAGTAATTTTTGGGTACGGCTATAGAATAAGTCAGAATTTGATTCAACCATTTATTGCAGATAGCAGTTAGTAGATAAGCTCTGCAGAACATAATGTTATCTGTTATCCATTACTTATCCTGTGCCATATAGCCGTTTTTCAATTTCCACCATTGCTATTTAGTAGCTTGTTTATATGAACTATAGTAGTGTTTCTGAACCAAACAGATCAGTTTTAAGACTCCAAGGCAACACTACATGATACGTTCTTTACTTAAAAACACTTTAATTTTTTTTGGTTACTGTTCCTTTAAACACAATGATGCAGAATGGTTTGAATGTGGCTATAGACTTAGCAGCATTTATGATTTAAATATATGATTATACATATGATTTATGAATTGATAATGAATATTTTTAAAATGTTGATTTTGACCTAGCAGAATTTATGGTGTAAATGAATTGTTTAGTGCTATCAATTGATTATGAATATGTTTTTAAAATGGGTTTAAGATAATTAATTGGTTTTTACTAATGATATTTAAGAAAAATAAAATGTAAAATAAGAATATTTTTAAATAAGGTTTAATGATGACCAATATAACGGTGAATGAAGTGATGTAGGAGACATGCAGCCCTTGAGAAAGCAGTCCACGAAACACGTTGGACAGGATAGAGGAGTCCTTTCATTCACCAGAAGTCTTTCGGTAGATGAGTGTGAAACAAGAGGTTTGAACCTATTCCATCGAAAATGTACCTATTCCATTGAAAATTTTCTAGTTTTCAAGTGTTTCCCCTCAGAATTCGACCCTTAGGGCCAGATTTACTAAGGGCCATATTGTAGAAGTAAACAAACTTTGAAATTTGACCCTCAAAGTTTTTTTTAAAAGGGCTTTTGATTGAATAGGTCCATTTTCGATCGAATAAAAAATCGTTCAAATCGTTTGATTCAATTGAATGATTCGCCACAAAATCCTTCGAATTCTTGGAACTTTTTAAAGGGCAAGTACTTTGAAAATTTTAATTTTTGAATCTTTTCAATTAAAATTGAATTTTGGGCTATTCGATAATTGAAATAGCCAAAAATTACTTCGAAATTCACATTTTAAAAATTCTAATTTTATTCGAATTTTCACTTCAACCTTTAGTAAATGTGCTCCTTAGTGTATAGCTTGCATTTATATATATATATATATATATATATATATTTCTACCAAAGTGCATAACCTTGCATTTATCAACATTGAACCTCATTTTGCATTCCAGTTTTTCAATTTAGTCTAATCTCTCTGCAGAGTGGCAGCATCCTTCATGAAACTTATAGTTCTGCACAAATTAGTCACCAGCAAAAATAGAATCAGTACATTCAACGCCCACCTCTAGGTCATTAATAAACATGTTGTGTTGAAAAGCAAAGGACCAAGTGCAGACCCCTGAGGTGCTAACAACACTAGTCCTATTACAAAATGTTCCATTTACCACCACTCTTAGTAATCTATCATTGAGCAATTACTCTTTCCAAGTACAAATATTATGTTCCAGGCCAAAATTACTTAATTTTAGCAGTAACCTTCTGTGTGTTACTGCATAAAATGTTTTAGCTAAATCTAAGTAGACTACATCCACTACCATCCCAGATGTCTCTGCTCTCCTTCTCATAAAAATAAATTAATTTGGCAAGATGTATTACATATGAAACCATGCTGGTACAAACTCATTGTATTATTATTTGCAGTGAAGTCAAATATCTGATGCCTAAATATCCCTCTTAAAACCTTTCCTTCCACTGAAGTCAGACTAACTGTCCCATAGTTCTGAGGCTGAGAAAGGGATCCCCTTTTGAATAGTGGCACTACAGTACCACAGTAAAGAGGTTTGGCAATAACAGAGCTAAGCTCATTTAGTACCTTGGGATGAATACCAAAATCCAGTCCAATATGTTAATCTTTACATGTTCTAGTCTCTTTTGAATTTCATCTTCAGTGAACCATGCATCATCTGTTATTAGAATTGGGACTACTGACAAGGAATACTTTAATTAGTTGGTGTAGACAGATGAAAAATAAAAGTTCTGAATCTCCGCCTTTTCTTTGTTCTCGTCAACCAGCTGACACCCTCCCTCTTGATATTAAGGATCCCTTTTCCAGCTTAATTTTTTTACTATTTACATACTTAGATATATATTAGACATGCAAACTATGCCAGCTAATCTCTGCAACATATTAACAGGGTTAAACACAGAACTATAATGAGACATCTTTAAAATGCTGTTTAATAAAAATGGCAGTATATTCCCTTTGTAAGCAAGGAATATTATCTCAAAACAAAACCTTTGTCGTTCAATAGAAGTGTATGTGTTGATGAGCATAAGAAACAACATGATTTTAAGACTTTCAAGTTCGGGACACCCAAAACTTATGTCTGGTACAAAGAGGCTAATACATCATGCAAAAAACAAAAAGCTGTGTGTAAAAAGCTGTGTAAAATAAATGGCAAACTTATCAAGGTGTGTGTAATTTTATGTATTCAGTATGCCAGATTTCACACTGTTATTTTAAATTGCCTCTCTTAGTCACTCTAAGAGAAAACACCTAAAAAATGTATGCTGGATTTTATGCAGCGAATCCTGTTGATGTGTGGTGTATTATCCAGCTGTTTTCACAACCTTTGGAAATCCATACTAGTGCTCCTGAAGTTACATTACTGGGATGCAGAATGACTTGTTGCCTTTTTATCTACTGCTTACAAATTGAAACATTATTAAGAGAAATAGTAATGAAGTTCCCAACTCCACTTTGTATGACCATTACAAGCTGATTTACAAATGCTCATTCTTAAACAATTAATTGTATATGACCCACAGGGCCACATGAGAAACGTTGTGGTCCTGTAAAAGTAATTAATAAGGAGCCCTCATGAACTCAAATGCACAGTACCAACATTTTTGAACACGTCCCTTGAGTGTGCAACAATCATCAAGCACCTAGGTAGGTTTTACTAGGACAAAAGTTTGAACTTGTTGGATGTCTTTTTTTATCCATAGCTACTATGACTATAGTAGGGGTGTGTACATGGTGCAATATATATTTATGGGATGTTTCCATGTGCTAATATGTCAGTTTATTGGGGGTCAGTGTAAATTGTCCCTGCTTGCCCCTATCAAGCTTCTCTGCATTGTTATTGTTTGATAGCCTTTAATAGAAACCCTGTTGACCCATAACAATCATAGGCATTTATTGCAATGATTGACCCATAATGAATTAGATGGATTCATTAAATGAAGGTCAAACTTTCACTACACTGCTGGGCCCCTCTTTGGAACAAGATTCTTATGGGCCCTGGGCAACTGCTCCCCCCCGACCCCTCTTATGGAGATTCTTTTGACCTATAAAGCATTTACTGCAATGATCTCTCCATAATGAATTGGACTGAAGATTCCATTTTCCCAATTTCACTGGAAAGCCTTTCTATAATCTGATAAATAATTAGATAGATCCAGTCCACTAATAAAGTACAAAAACAATCTTATATAGCAAGTTTAAGATCAGGAATCTTGAAGGATTAGACAATGATAATTATCTATATTCAATGGTATCCTCTCAAGAAAATTATCCAGCATGACCGATTCCTAATAATTCCTAACCAAGTCGAATCACTGAGAATGGGAAACCTACAGGATTCCCACTGTAGTACCTTTCACTTTAAAGTTTACTTTTACAGATGAAGCCACTTTGGATTGTGTGTTTGACACAGAATAACTTAACTCAGACATCCCATTTAACTCACTTATCACAGAATATTGTGTCACAGCATCCCATCCAATTAAGTTGATTGAAAACATTGAAAACAATGGTGCTTTGGTATGCCAATGAAAAGGTTAAATGTATTAAATGAGTTAAGATGACTCAGTCTCCAATCTAGCAGGCATTGTTTAAATGTCTCCAAAAGACTACAAAATCTTGATCTTGCATGACAATTCTGCAATTTTTTTCCTAAACAAATAAAACATGGCTGTGAATGGAAACTATTTAAGATATTAAGCTTAAACTCTTTAATTTGATGATATAAGCTGTTTATTTCAACACAGTCTCTTTGCAAGGTAAAAGCAATTTACAGGCTTCTCAATAACAAATCAAGCTCAAACTGTTTCCTAAGTCTTATAAGGCAGCAGCTAATACATTAAGATATCAACATATTAATCTCCAGAGACAGTCAACTTCCTGGGAACTGCAATTACAGTGAAGGATGGCAAGCCAAAGACATCCATTTAGTTCCACAAAAAGCTTAATATTACTATGCTGCATTTTACCATGCTACAAACAGTGGTAGAAATGGTTCTCTTCACCTTCATTTCTTTAGTAGCTTATTTTGCAGATGTGTCTTCCATATAACAGCCTTTACAGGCAAATGCCCTGTACATTTATTTTTACTTATAGCTACTATAGAGACCCCTGCATAAAAACTTATTTCTTATTGCTACAAAAACTCTTTGAGTATGATACATCTTTCTGAGTGAGAAGATAGCTGAGAGATAGATAGATATATTAATAACCTATGAAGCAGGAGTGAAGTCTTAAAAAATGTAGTAGACCATGAAGATTATAACTAGTGATGAATGAATTTATTCGCCTACGGCAAATTCGTGGTGAATTCCCATGATTCGCAAATGCCGGCGAAATTTTACTTGACCCAGGCGTCCAGAAATAAGATGTGGCTGCATTTTGCGAATTTTTTGCCGTTTCGTGAATTTCTCTAGATATTCACAAAAAATTTGCCAATGCGAAACGCTGCTGATTCGTCCATCACTAATTATAAGTGCTGACCTGTGCAAAAAAAATGCATAATTTCTGTTTTACTAAAAAAGTGTGTGGGACTAATTTATTTTCATTCAGTATTATTATACTAATTATAGTACAGGTGTGGGATATTTTATCCAGAAACCAGTTATCCAGAAAGTTCCAAATTAATAATAATTAAATAATGCAAATTTCAAAACAAAACATTTCCTTTTTCTCTATAATAATTAAACAGTAATTTGTACTTGATCCAAACTAAGATATAATTATTCCTTATTGGAAGAAAAAACAGCCTATTGGGTTTATTTAATGTTTCCATGATTTTTAAGTTTTTTAACTACGTAATTCAACCCTTAGTAAATCTGCCCCAAGGGTAAATTGTGTCATATTCCAGGGTTCCCTTGTGGTGGTGCACCCTGTACTTTGTGTCGTGCACCTTATTCAGCAAAGCAGATGCAACCAGCAGTTTATGCAACCAGAAGGTACTTGTACAGTGTGTAGTGACAAACCTTTGTGAATACAAAATGTCAAAAAATATCTTTGTATTAAAGTTAATGGGAATCACTGCAAGTTAAACTATATTTTCATAATCTGTCAATTGTGCAATAAAACATGTTTAATGGTAAAAATTCCCATTCACTTTAATATAAAGTATTTTGAGATATTTTGTAGTCTGCACTGGAGACAATTTAGTGAGAATAAAAAAATATTCTATGTGCCAATAGCCTAAAATTCTGTGCATAGGAAATCTGCCAGTTGTCCCTGATATTTAGTTCTTTATGATGCACTGCTGTGTTACAATGTGTTTTAAGGTATCTCAAATGCTTATCTGTGGTTTATCTCATACAGTCTAACAAGACGGGGCCACAATGAGCAAATATCTCATACATGTCATTACTAAGACCACTCCTAAAGATAATTCAGTCAGCTGAGATTCCAATCACAAACTGCTTTGTATAATGTAGAATGAACGATAATCAATATGAATTGTACTGCAAATCAGTCTGAATTAATATAAATCAGTAGCAAAAAGAATGGGAATAATTAATTACCTTCATTTCAATACATTTTTAAAAATCCTCATTGCCTCCTGTTAAAGGACTTAAATATAAAGCACAATGGTTTACTATGAGCAATCATGAAGATTACAATAAATGGATCAAAGGGCATTTAAGGATCAGGCTGCAGTACATGAGTCCAATGGAAACTAAAGAGCAGGCTTTAAGCTTATGCCAGATGTGCTGAAACTTGTCCTGCTGAAATACCCAAGCCAAGGATCAGCTTGTACGCTGGCATTAGCATCCTGGCTCGTCTACATACAGAACAATTGTGTTTCTCCGGGTACAGGCACATGTGGCAGATTTTGGAGTGAAAATGCAAACTATGACCCATCTGGCATTAGACTAAGAAATTACCCCTCTTATTTTCATATCTGTTTGACCTTGTTTTGCTCTTTCTGTTGTGTCACCAGCACTGCTTTGTATACCCCAAGTTACACACTTATGTATTGATGTAACTTTTGTATAGACAGAAAAAGATGCTCTAGAATAAAAGTGAAGGGAAGAACATTGTAGAGGACATTGTCTAATTTGAAGACTAGCTAGTTTAAATGGGAGAAAAATAAGGCAAGGAGCAAGGAGAGTTTTTGACTAGTTACTACCCCCACCTAAACAGGGAAAAGACAATTTGCATAAGTGATAATGGAAATAAATAAAAATAAAAAAGATTGTCTCTCACAATATATTTTCATTTAAAGGGATACTGTTATGTGAAAACATGTTTTTTTCAAAATGCATCAGTTAATAGTGCTACTCCAGTAGACTTCGGCACTGAAATCCATTTATTCAAAAGAGCAAACAGATTTTTTCATATTCAGTTTTGAAATCTGACATGGGGCTAGCCATTTTGTGAATTTCCCAGCTGCCCTGGTCATGTGACTTGTGCTAGCACTTTAGGAGAGAACTGCTTTCTGGCAGGCTGTTGTTTTTCCTTCTCATTGTAACTGAATTGTACTCAGTGGGACATGGGTATTTACTATTGAGTACTGTTCTTAGATGTACCAGGCAGCTGTTATCTTGTGTTAGGGAGCTGTTATCTGGTTACCTTCTCATTGTTCTTTTGTTAGGCTGCTGGATGGGGGAAAGGGAGGGAATAATATCACTCCAACTTGCAGTACAGCAGTAAAGAGTAATTGAAGTTTATCAGAGCACAAGTCACATGACTTGGGGCAGCTGGGAAATTGGCAATATGACTAGCCCCATGTCAGATTTCAAAATGAAGTATAAAAAAATCAGTTTGCTCTTTTGAGAAATGGATTTCAGTGCAGAATTCTTCTGGAACAACACTATTGACTAATGCATTAGTCCCATGACAGTATCCCTTTAAGGTAACATTTATAAAAACAGCGTCAGTATTCTACAAGATGCAAGTCAAGTATGAGAGTCAGGTATTAGGGTAATGTTTCACATAGTACTTCTGCACACAAGAAGTTTCACATGTCTGCTTCAGGCTATTCCCACTGATTTTTATGATAAACTATTTTACATACATATTACCCCCTCAAAATAACAACCCCCCAAAAAACCTTTGTCCATCAAATCTATGAAAGCAACATTAGAGCATATTGTCATATGTGACATTACCTTTAGGAACAGGAGGGGTATGTAGGATTAAAGTTTAACAATAATAATGATGCGCAGTCAGTGATGAATCTGTAGGAAAGGTAATGTTTCAAAAGATTTTGTCATTTTTATTTAGTATATCTATTATTGTTTGACTTCTTTAAAACAGAGCAAGTGCATGACTGACGTTTGAAGCCAAAACAATTCTTGTATTTGACACATACAGCAAAATCTTTAAATGGCAGTCTAATTTTCTAATCAGGTATTAATCATCATACTATATCTGATTTGTTTGAACACTTTGTACTTGTCATTGTGAGAATGGATCTCTATAGTGTTATAAAACTGTAAGAGCGACACAGAGCTTTACTTTGTCAGCTGCAGATAAAGAAGTGAACAAGAACTACTGAAGCTAAATAGACTGACACACACGATAAGCACATTTCTATTGTAATTTAAAGAAGTAACTTGAGCAGACAGTTCTGATAAAAGTAAATTTTTTCTCAAACTCTCTGCATGGTTGCAAGTTTCTGTGTATTGGGGGTGATTGCCATTATGTCACAGTGGTGGGACTATGGGGTATATTTATCAAAGAGTGAAGTTAAGAGTGAAGTTCCGCCACTAGAGGGAAATTCCACCGCTCTCCATTCATTTCTATGGGATTTTTAAAGGCGTATTTATCAAAGGGTGAACTTTCACTTCATCCATTGATAAATAGGCCTTTCAAAATCCCATAGAAATGAATGGAGAGTGGTGGAATTTCACTCTAGTGGCAGAACTTCACTCTTTCATAAATTTACCCCTATGAATCACTTTAAATCAGGGCCAGGGGTTCCCAAACTTTTTTATTGATGAGCAATATATATATATATATTTATATATATATATATATATATATATATATTGTGGTAGAGTGACTGGGAAAAGGTGGAAAAAGGTCACTCTAGCCTTTAATTTCTCCCCATTTGCTAAGATAGACTCCAGGAAGGGAGCTGTCTGTAAACAGAGAACAGATTCTCTGTGTAAGTTTAGTAGTCAGGTACTCCATTCCACAGAGCCAGTCCGGAGATTGGAGCTCACCTTCCACAGGAAAGCTGTCCTGTGGAAAGGCTATTTAAAGTTAATTGGAATGGGAGAGTGTGTCTCCCAGCAGGGCACAGCAGGTAGGAGACCTGGCTGTGTTAGGAACTCCCAGAGGAGCTGGGGGTACTGCCTGCTACTGCAAGAGCAGAGGGAGTCCGTGGCTGTGAGAAAGAGCCAGATGTTTTTGTCTGTGAGAAATTCCTGCAAAGACTGTGAGTACAGGGGTGACCCAACCTGTGTTTTGTCTGGTAGTCCACAAGGGGCCCAGTATAGCGAGGGAACACTTCAAAGTGAAGGTAGTGCCCAGTGGGCAAGGATTTATTTTTATGTTTTGTTTTATAAATGCTGAAATGGTCACCTCTGTTTGAATGACTTACTGGTAAATAAACCAATGTTTCTTTGAAGAGCCTGTGTGTCCCTGTCTTTATGCTCCTTTTCCTATGCTGCCTGCCCTACCATTTGCTAATTTCCCCCAAATTTAAGTGTTCAAGCCACCAGGCTGTCACAATATATATATATATATATAAGTTGGGGAGTGACACCAGCACTTTCCTAGGTGTTCCCAATAAGCACTGTAATTGGTTATTTGGAAGCACCTATGTGTAGTGGCAGAGTATAGTTTATCTTGCTGTACACATGGGGGCAGATTTACTTAAGGGCAAAGTGACTTACACTGGTAACGATTCACCAGCGTTACCGCCCACAGGGATTTTGATTTAACGGGTGCAGGCATCACTTCGCTAGCGGAGATAGACAGTGATTTGCACTCTAATGCCAGGCGAGATTTTGGACATTACACCACAAATTCACTAAGATGCGGATTTTACTGAACATAACCTCTGTCGCCAGACTTGCTTTCACCAGCTCAGACCAGGCCAAGTGCAATGGAATGAATAGAACTTCCTCAATCTTCCGTTACTTGCATCATATTTTTTGAGTGCAAAAACTTCTAAGTTTAAAAAACACTGGCAACTTTTCTTTTTTTCAGGTTGATAGGCTGCAAAAGTCATTATTAAGGTTCCCTTGGCATGGCTAGTTATCAATGTAACCAAATGCACCATGTAACATAAAGGCGAATTAAACTTTAAATTTCCTGCCATTTGCAAATTAGCCTGAGTGTAAGAAGTTGCACTAGGCAGAATTGAACAGTAGCGCATCTTCGCTTTGATTTGCTTGCTCTGCCAAAGTAACGCTAGCAAAAATTTGCCAGCGTTCATAGCCTGGGACAAAACTTGGCTTCTTAGTAAACTAGCATTGTCTGAGCAAATTTTCCCCTGTTGAAGTGTTGCGATGGCTGCGAAGCCATAGCTGGTGAATTTTCACCCCTTTAGTTAATTTGCCCCATGGTCTTTGAGCCTCCAAAACTGGCCTCAAAGTCAGGAATCCAAGAATAAGAACCTGCTTTGAGGTTGCTGGGAACAACATCAAAATTCTTGGTGAGCAACATGTTGCTCTTGAAACACTGGTTGGGGATCACTGCTCTACGGGAAGAAGAGTCAAGGGGGTACATTTATCAAAGAGCTAAGAGTGAAGTTCCGCCACTAGAGGGAACTTCACTTTCACCCATTGATAAATCCCATAGAAATGAATGGAGAGCTGTGGAATTTCCATCTAGTGGCGGAACTTCACTCTTGACTTCACTCTTTGATAAATTTACCCCATAGTTCGCAGCTTCGCAAAACAAAAAAAATTTGCAGATGGCAAAATTTCACCACAAATCCATGGCTGGTGAAAAAAATTTGCTTATCACTAGTTTTTTCTTTTAATAATATATCGGGGAAAGTAATAAAAGTTATGCTTTTGTAAGAATAAAATTTCCTTTGCACAAATTTAATATAGTTTTTGTAACCCGGAAACTGTCAAGCAACTTCTTCCAACAGTGGAAGAAGGTTTGCAAATGATATAGTTTGCATCAGTGCGCAGTGAATGTTATGAAACTACTTTCTAAAAAAAGTTATGTGTGCTCCAAAAGATTACAACACCTTCAAGCACTAAAAAAAGTGGGCAATGTATAATGTTACAATGTGAAATATGAATTTTTGTTCTTATTTGAGCAAATTGGTTTGCTCTTTGTGACTTTTATTATATTCTCCCCATAGTCTCTATTATGGTATCCATGATGTTTTTTGGTTTCTGCAGCTACCTGTTTTCAGGTATCTTAACTTTTTTGTGGTAAAGAGCTATATATATATGAAGCTTCATGAAAATACCCAGATTTCTTCTGTCTGAATACCCAGAGCCTTCCAACTGAATGTAAACTTTGCTGCACTACACAGTGTTTGAATGAACAACTCACTTATGAGTTAACATATGTAAATTACTGCTAATTTACTGCTTAACCAAATTCATTTCAAGCAGGAGGGCTGGACAGCATGCATTCACCTAGACAAGTATAGGTATGTTTAATTAACCTTGTTCAGAGTTGAACAGGGCTGCCAGAACACCGGGAGAAATCCATCAGCCCCCCAGCCTTTATGAGCCCCCCTGCCCTCATGGGCCCCCACTGGCCCAGAGCAGCTCCCCAATCACCCCTCATGGCCCCCTAAAGAAAAATATTAGCAGCAAGATGCCAGTGTTCAAGCATGCATGTCCACCAGGCCATGTTTTGTGCATGCGCACACTGGGTGAGCGCTCATGCATGTGCTTGTTCAGCCAGCGGTCCTGCAAGTGTACTGGGAGGACATAGGAGTTGGGATGTCTGTAGGGGGCCCCCTCAGACTGCTAGGAAGGCCCTTGTTGTCTCACCGATGCTCAAGTCCAACCCCGACCATGTTCATGTTTTGAAGTGGTGTCCATAAACATCAAACTTTTTTCTAACTATAGTTAGAATCACATGGCCAGTTATAGAAGGTGGTGAACTGTTGAAGTTAAAACACTGCTTGTGTGAAGTTCTTCTTGTCTGGGAGGGGCAACTGAATGTGCTTGAGCCCATGGTGTTTCAGTGCTGATTGCTTAGTGTAACAGTGTGGCTTGTAAACCCATGGGAAATATAGTAAACAGTTTAAGAACATCAATTAAACAAATTAAGTAGTGTGATCCAGTTTTATGGGCATTACTTTCTTTGTGGCATACCTTTTCTTTCTATTGACTCTTAAGTTACAGCCAATCATGAGCCAATCATGAGCCCCTCATTAGGGTGTCCATAATGAAGAAGAAGAATTACTGTGAATCTGAGCAAAATCCTTAATGTGACTATGGAAATATAAGGAAGATTGTTTTTTCATTTTACAATGATATTGACAGCACAGAGTACAAAAAAAAAAATAGAAAAGAAAGTATGAAAGCAATGTTGGAATACTTGGAATAATGGAATGTTTTTTGCTTTTGAAAATTGTTATTCAATTTTGCTAGTTGCAATAGTTTGCTATTCCTGTACTGGATTATTACTTTATTTTAAAAATTTAACAGGAAAAAAATAATTTTTTTTGCTCCTATTTTACGTTAATCCATTTTTGTGATTTAGCCAGAATCGTAATTGAAAGATATTCTTTCTAATGTCATAGGAATACTAGCTGTAAAATCACACATCACTGCTCCCAAACAGCCCACAAGTCTGTTGTGCATGGCAGAAATCCTTCCTCTTTTCTACCTTTTTCCTAGTAGTTTAATAAACTTCTCCAATGAGCTCTGCTGAACTACTGTTAAGACTTGCTGCTTTAAAATCCTCTGAAGAGCAGGTTTCATGTGTTAAGAAAACATTTTTAAATGTATTCAATTTCTTTTCATAGTCATGCATGCAAGAACTGATCAGTAACCAGAAAGCAAGCTAAGTATTAGCCGAAGTATTAAAAGTTGCCCTTTGCTTCTCTTGCACTTCTATTTTTATATGAATAGCTAAATTCCTATATCTGTGCGAAAAGAATCATATCACTGCTATCACATTTTCCCATATGCAAAAAGGTTTTATTAAGACCATCAACATCAGGAAGGAAACATTTTCAGCACTTGCCTTAAAATAGACTTCTTATCCAAGATTCCCATTTATAGGAGAGTGTAGAAGTATATAAATACCCATTTTACTTGGACTTTTAGTATGATGTAGAGAGTGATATTCTGAGATAATTTGCAATTTGTTTTAATTTTTTATTACTGAAGGTTTTTGCGTTATAATACTTTTTATTTAGCAGATGTTCAATTTGCATTTTAAGCAATCTGTAAACTAGGGCCCAAATTATCCTAGAAAACATACATTGATTTGAACAAAAGACTGGAATATGATTAGGAGAGAGCAGGACTGGACTGAGAATCAAAATAGGCCCTGGCATTTCAGGTACACAGAGGCCCAATCAGCCCACACAGAGGCCCAAACAGCCCACATAGAGGCCCAAACAGTCCCCACCAGCCCACTAAATACTGACTTTCTATGGCACCTTATAGCAGCCCATCTGGCATTTGCCCTAACGCACAGACTGCCAGTCCGGGCCTGGGAGAGAGTCTGAATAGAAGGATCAGCAATAAAAAGTAGCATTAATAATTAATTTGTAGCCTTACAGAGCATTTCTTTTTTGGAATGGGACAGCAACGCCCATTTGAAAGCTGCAAAGAGTCAGAAGTAAAATATAAATAAATGTAGAACTATAAAAAATAAATAATGAAAACCAATTTAAAAGTTGCTTTGAACTGTCCATTCTATAACATAATAAAAGTTACTTTAAAGGTGAACCACCCCTTTAAATCTACAGTAACTGAGGGTACAAACCTTTTTTTATCCTGTTTTATACCTGTTTTATCCTGAATGTTCTAAAAGAAAGAGGAATGAATGCTCTGTGGTCATTACCAAAACTAGTACAAGTACAGAAAAACATTCTCCTGTGTAAACACACTGAGAAATGTACAGAGCAGCAGATTTTTTGAATTGGCTTAGCCTTAAGGCTAAAGGTAGCATGTCAAAAGTAAGAAGAGTTATGCTTTCTTAAATATTACTGTGGATAACTATATTTTTTTTCTTGTTTCAGATATTTTCTGACAAGGCTTTCTGCTGGCACGCTTTACTTTCCTCCATAAGCCTACT
Source organism: Xenopus borealis (assembly GCA_024363595.1). Taxonomy (NCBI): domain Eukaryota; kingdom Metazoa; phylum Chordata; class Amphibia; order Anura; family Pipidae; genus Xenopus; species Xenopus borealis. The sequence goes on from CM044434.1 coordinate 105,974,657, forward strand.
AAGCATTTAAACATGCTTCCACTGTTTTAACCCAAACCTTCAACACAGTTACACATTGCACATCCTCTTCAATGTTCACTAGATTTGACTGCTTGCTTTCTGGTCTATTTGCTGCCAAAATATATACCTTGATTTTTTTCCTTTTTACACCAGTTTTATGGAATGATCCCAATATATGAATTAGCATCTGAGATTAAAGATTCTCTTAAAGTAGAACCAAAGCTTAACCAAAGAAGTAAGCTAGACAAGGCAACCACAGCCCTTTAGCAGTAAATATCTGTGCCTCTGAAAATGCTCATTTTGCAACAGAATTTAATAATCATCCTTGAAGCATCAGCTTATATTACAGGTCAACCTAATTTCTGCTTGATATGACATTCCCCAAACTTAGTTTTTCAACAGCTGCTCAGAGCCCACTAAGCATGTAAGTGTCACAGACACTATCCAAGATGGTGACACCCTGTGACAAGTTTTAAGTCCTGGATCCAAAAGCAATATATATTGTTTAAATTCTAGTCTGTATCAGATTAATTGATTTTGAAAAATAAAGTGATATCGACACCTTGTATGTCATATATATTAAGTATGTGCAGTTGTAGTTACAAATAGCCTATAAACACTTGCTATATCTCCACAGTTTTTTCTAAGTGCACCCAGCTTTTGGCAACCAGCATGTGCTACTTCATCCCTTTAATGATCACTGCAATTAAAAGATACAATGGTCAGTTACAAATGCAAGGAATGAAAATAGACCTGGGGGTGGGGTAGGTTTGTTTCTCTCTCCCCACTGTACTTTTAAAGAGGTTGATCACCTTTGGGACAATAAAGCTACTTTAAAAGCCCATGTCATAAAAAACGTTTTTATCATTTATCTTTATTGCCTAAAATGTTTGCTTTCAGAGATACATACCATAGAAGCTATGCATCATCTCTGCCAAATCTCTCTCAGTTCTCTTCTGTGTCTTGAGTTCGCCGACACTCTGAAACAGAGCATGTTATCTCTCTCTATCCTGCTCAATTTGCATATCTTCAATACCATCGGCTGGCCAGGTTCAGCCAATCGGATCAACAATATGCAAATGAAGCAGGAGAGAGAGATAGCATGCTCTGTGCAGAGTCAATCCTCAATTTCCTTATATGGCAACCTGTCATTTTTACAAAGAGCCTGTCCCACAATCTTGGATTCATAGGCGAGAGAACTGATAAATTTGGCAGAGATGATCAACTTCTATGGTATGTATCTCTGAAATAATTAATTTTAAGTAAGAAAGATGCATAACAAAAACATTTTTTTATGACGTGCTTTTAAACTAGTTTTATTGTCCCAAAGGTAAACAACCCCTTTAAAGTTCTTCCACCTGTTCCTTCCCTATCATTCGCCTCATTTGAGGCTCACTGCATTAGGCTCTTCTCTCCTGTTTCCCTTCGCATTGCTGTCATATATCGACCACCTGGACCAACTGCACAATTTTTGGACAACTTTTCTGCCAGGCTTCCTTTCATCTAATACCCCATCCATCATATTAGGTGACTTTAATATACCTGTTAACAACATTAACAACCCTTCTGTCTCTAAAACTTCTCTCACTAGCATCCTCCCTAAGCATATCTTTGTGCTCAGTCCTCACTCCTATGGTAATGCTCTGGATCTCATATTTACCAGACCACCAATTTTACTAACTTACCCTTTCCCCCTCTCTGATCACAAAATGCTCACATTTCAACTCTCAGTAACTCCCTAACTCGTCACCCCCTGCTATTCCCCAAACACGTACCTACCAAGCTCTAGATGTTTCACATCTCTCTACTTCCTTAGACTCTCTTCATTCTAATATCTCAGCCATCTTTTGTCCTAATGTGGCTACCTCTGTCTACTACAGCATTCTCACAGCTGCCCTTAATGAGCCTGTTCCTGCAAAAACTAAACGTGCTAGACCCAAACCCATTCAACCTTGGCACACTGCTCATACAAAAGCTCTCCAACTTGCACTTGAGCATCACTGGCACAAATTCCGCTCAGAATCAGACTTTTGGAGCTACAAATCTGCCCTGCGCTCCTATAACACCAGCCTTTCCCAAGCCAAACAAACATACTTTACATCATTCATTAACTCCCTCTCTAAAAAATTGGCACAACTTTTCTCCAACTTTAACACTCTCCTTTCCCCTTCTCCACCCCCTCCGTGCACATCTTTCTCTGCTCAAGATATTGCTGACCACTTCAAAAACAAAATTAACACTATAAAAAGGGACATTGCACTACTCAACCCCCCTAGACTTCCACCACCCTTCCTCCATACTCCCCAGTATCTCCTGTGGTCCTTCACCCCTGTCACTGGAATTCTCTCCCACTATCTGTCTGCCTTTCTCGAAACATTTCTGCTTTCACAAAATCTCTTAAAATACACTTGTTTAGAGAAGCATACCACAACTCTCACCCACATAATTTTGATTCTGCCCACTCCCAAACTTTGTGTATTATTCCCTTTCCCTTAGATTGTAAGCTCTTTCGGCCTTCCTCACCTTTTGTATCAGTATTGATTGTGATGTAACTCCATATGTTCTATATTTATATAATTCAAGTAGCATATTTGGAAGCAAGTATCTATAATGAATAGCATCAGTAAGTGACATACGCATCTATTTACTGCACTTGTAGATGTTTTCGTACATGCCTCCCAATGTGTTTTATGGCTACTCAGTAATCAACACAGGTGCATGTTGGAGATAGAGCTTACTGCGGAGTAGTTATACAGCCCACATCTCACCTGATCAATAATAATTGGATTTATCAAGTTACTCACATATACAAACATCGAATTACCAATTTAAATACATCATTTGGCTTCTGTCAAACACAACATGTCCTTGACAAGTGAAGAAAGTGCAGATTCAGCTTTCCACCTTCCTGTGCATAGATGCATTTATAGGAATGGAACCTGTCTGTCACTGAACACATTGGCTGGATTAAGGATAAAAATGTCTAATTGGTGTTTTTTCCATTGATATTTCTCAGTCAGTGGGACAGTTGCATAAAATGTAAACTTACGTGAAATCCATATTCTGCAGTGATTTGAACTAATTTGTTTTAACTTACTTTTCATGATAATATGGTAACCAGTAAATGTCCAAGTTGATCAAATTAGCAATTCAATCTAGATATCGATTTGATTTCTATCAAATTACAGTGATCATAATCAATTGATTAGTATGGTGTTAACTGACTCTCACCTGCATTTGTAACATAAGGATCCAACCTAGGCTGCCTATACTATACCTATACTATTTATACTGACATTAGAGAAACTTTACTAGACCAGTGATGTCCTACTGGCATCCTGCAGACCCCTTTGTGTGGCCTTTGTGATTGCTTATCATTGTGTAAGCTTCAAAAGGTATCAGAACTGAGATTTACTAATAACCTGCATTGTTCAGACTGTTTTCTACACACCTGGACTACTCTGTACTTTTCCACACCTGCATAACCCTAATTTGGTTACCGTCTCTTTAAATAGCAATTAATCCCTGACAATTCAGGGCACTGAGTCCCTTTTGTATATGAAAAGTACTGAAAACTGGCATTTACAGCACAGTGCCTCCACCTAGGGAACACTGAGGAGCACACCACAGGGGGGTTCCACTAGGAAAAGTAAAACACAAGTTTGCAAATGAAACAAATATAAACTTTATAGAAAACAGAAGTGAAAGAAGTTGGTCTAATACACCATGCACTCCTGCACTGGGAACACATGAGACCTACCTATCTCACTATTATAAACACTGAGTTGGAGAAAGTCAGGTACCTAAGGAAGTGAAAATATTTATCAGATGGTATATCATTTGAAAGAGAATCTGACTTCTATCAATTACATGAGATTGTTAGGAAAGAAACCCAAAAGAAATCCCTTAACAATTGATTTAAAAGTTATATATAAATTGTCTTCAGTACTAAAAAAGGTTGAATAATTAATCTAGATTTTTGCATAGGTTAAATCTTCAATTATGGGGCTTTGCTGGTAAATTCCAGGCGCTGTGAATTCACTAAGAAATAGTATAAATATAAAGTGCTGGTGCGTAATTGAGAATAGATAGAATAATAAAGGGGGTACTCAGTACTTAACAATAAATTAGCTACAAATTAAAAGAGTAGTGATGGGCGAAACTGACGCGGAAACGAGTCTCGCGTCGTTTTTGGCGTGTTGCGTCAAAAATGACGCGCGACTCGTTTTTGGCGGCAAATTTTTGGCGGCGAATTTTCCCTGCCATTTCGCGAATTTATTCGCCAGCGGCGAATCACGGGAATTCGCAGCGAATTCGCCCCTGGCGAATAAATTCGCCCATCACTATAAAAGAGGCCAATTCATCACTTAGATACGAATTCTAGAGAATTGATACAAATAAATTAAGGAAAAGGTCTAAAGTGAATAGTGCTGATATTCAAATAATAAGTTCATGGAAAAAATATCAAAAGTTTTCATAAATAATTAGTTTAAATTGATTAATAGTTTCTCCAACACAGTCCTTTTGATTATCAAAGTCCCAGTCCTCTGGAAGGGTTTAATAACCACACAGTTCAGATCAATTTAAATGTCCCTTCCCCAGAGCTCTTATACCCCAGGTAGCGCTACCTTTCCCAAAAGTAACTCTCCCTTTGGAACTAAGCAGTCACTCACATGTAGCAGGTAAATGCACAAGACCTGTCCTCAAATTGGGGCCCCACACTTGTTTCCTTGCCAGTATCCTCACTTGGTGGTTCACTCACTGTGGTGCTCTCAGAGGCAGTCACACTGGAGATTACAGGCAGCTCTCACCAGTGGCACATCAGTGGCAGACTGAGTCTCTAGTAGCTTGGCAGGATGGCCCTCTCTTTGTACTTCTAGAGCTGCAGCAGCTTGGACAGTCTCACAAAAACTGGTTCTGGTTGGATGTTGCAGCATAGAACCCCTGTTAAGCTCTGTTGGAGACCCTGTAAATTTGTCTCCAAAGTCAGGCACACCCTCTCTCCCAAGGATGCCCTGGGGTGCCCAGCCAATTGGACGGCTCGCCAGCCTGTAACTGGGCTGGATGATATCACAGACCGAAAAACAGGAGAAGGATTTGTCTGATCTCCTACACCTGTGAGACCCCTTTCATGTTCTCACTTGTCAGGCCCTTTATTGATCACACCTCAGAGTCAGTGCCCACATTGTTCATACTTCAGACCTGCCTTAGGTGCAGCACTGGCATTGTGTCCTTGTACACAGTACATATGAGTTTTGAGTGATATCCCTGCAGTGAGCACCAACCATTTGGTTATTTGGTGTGCTACCACCATTAACATGGGTACCGTCTTAACATTTATTGTGATAAATTTTGATTCTAAAACTGGCTTCTATGGAGCTTTCTTATGGAACAATGGTAGATGATTTTGTACAATGCACTTCACAATACCGTTTTGGTGGCTTGTGTCTATTACAGTAGCTGATTTACTGTATCTGGATAACAATAAGACTTTTTTCTTCCTTGGTTTAATAAACATTTACAGAGTAATAATTTGTTATCTTGGTTATGATATTATAGACAAATGGATTTATATCACTTAGTGAACAAGGAATTATGTCGGTCTGGACCTGCTGGTGATTTCATCAGTGATTGCTACTGACCAGACTCAAATGCTCTGAAAGCTGAAGTGACACTATTCCAACACAAATTAAGGGAATTTAAAGTATACATGAGATTTACAGAAACTGATACTATTTTGAGTCCCCATTGGTGCATTTTTGCAAGCAGAGGTAGATGCAATTTTGTGTGTCTTAAAATTACACTCAACTTCTGGAAAAAAAAAAATCAGCATTGTGGGAAAATAATATATTTGAGCCTGAATTTTGGACTTTGCAGTTGTGCTTTTTACTTCAATAAAATTGTATTGTTTTCAAGCACAAGTGTACATACATTGATTTGCTTCAATAAAAAAAAAAACAAAAAACATTTGTGTACATACAATTATTTGCATTTACAACTTAGATGGATATGTGTCCGCACTCACATGCTTATTATCTTGTAATCTATTACGGTCCATGCCACACACTCCGTTTTGCCTGATTGCTTACCCAACGCATAATCATAACATTCCGTGTATTATCCAGGCATACACAAACTGTACAACAAAATGCCAAACAACAGACAAAAATAAAAACAATAAATTCCTCTACTACAAAGCTCCTAAATAGGAAAGAGAAAAGAAAAACCCGCTTACAAGGAGAGAAGAGTGTTTGGCGCCACAGGTCCATGTCTATATTCAATCCAGGGATTCCAAACTGATAAAAATTTCTGATGAGAGTCCAATAGAATACTAGTCATTTTTTCTTGAGACATGATCCAATCTAACCTGGATTTAACTGGTTCTATTGGAATTTGTTTTTGTTTCCAAGCTCCAGCTCTAGTTCTTTTAGCTGCTAACATTATAAAGGAGAATAGGCAAAACTGGTTGTTTGTAACGGTTGTGCTTTTAAATGAGTTATAAGGTGTAATTTCTGACTGAATATGCAGTGAGTAAATTTCAATTTTGGACCCAAGTTGCCATTTGTTTTACCATCATTTTCCCCATAATTCCAGCACAGTTGCGTCCGATGCATTTATTGCTGATTCAGATGGACACGATTTAGTGTGCCTTAAAAGTACATCATTATTCTGGAGAAAACATGCCTTCAAATCCATTACTTTGCCCATAATCTTAAATCATGCATTCCTTTTAATTTAGCTATTATAACAAACATTTAAACATTTCTGAATTGCCAATCTAAACATCTCATGAAAAATGATACATTATGTAAAATATGCAAAACACAGATCAGAACGATATAAATATTTGCACTGGAAATGGGCACAGTGCAAACAAAACGCAGAACTACAAATCATTTAAACAGTTGTTCCAGTAAATTTCTTATTTCACTTTTCACAATCTGGCTGGTGTAGTAAGAGATTAATGCTTTGCACATATTATTTTGATACAGATAATGTTGTTGAATGTATTTAAGATTAAACTAAAGCAATAAAAATGTAATCCTTTGGGAAATTGCTTATTTTAGGTGAACAACTTTGCACTATGAATTATGTGCTCATTTTCTGTTGTTTACTGGTAAAAATAATAACATCTGAAACAGAAAATTCAAGTTATTGGAAATTAGAAACTTTTCAACTTTTAATGCAAAGGGAAGGGTCCATTTTACTATTTTCAATTTAGAATGTTGAGTTTAAACATAATGTTAAATAATTTTTGACCAATGACCAGTAATGTTTAATGTATATTGATATGCAGATGGAGGTCATATTTGTGAATAGGAACATTGTTGCAGTAAGGGCATTTGCCTGGGACAGAAGTAGCAGGAAAACTTAAAGTGAAAAACACATCAGTTAAAAGTGCTGCTCCAGTAGACTTCTGCACTGAAATCCATTTTTATATTCAGTTTTGAAATTTGACATGGGGCTAGACATATTGCCAATTTCCCAGCTGCCCTTGGTCATGTGACTTGTGCCAACACTTTATTAGAGAACTGCTTTCTGGCAGGCTGTTGTTTTCCTTCTGTAATGTAATGTAACTGAATGGAACGCAGTGGGACATGGGGTTTTTATTGTTGAGTGCTGTTCTTAGTTCTACCAAGCAGCTGTTATATTGTGTTAGGGAGCTGTTATTTGGTTACCTTCCCATTGTTCTGTTGTTAAAGTGGACCCGTCACCCAAAAAAAATTTTCAAAATAATTTTTTATCACATTAGTCAAGCAAAATGGACATTAATTACACTATATAAATTATTTTAACCCTTTAAGTGCCACCCCACGTAGAAACTACTTTCTACAGGGGTGACACTT
>CM044434.1:105985274-106099243 GCA_024363595.1 Xenopus borealis
AAATGGTTAAGAGAACTGGGGGAATGTGTGGATAGCAGTGGCATCTAGGAAGTGCTGAATAGAAAGTGAAAGTAATTGTCTGTCCTGCCTCTATGCCTAAGGCAGACAATATATGATTGACAGCTGAGATTTTTAAATGAGCTTAAAACAGCTATGAATGGTTTTATAACATTTTGAAATTGGATTTCATGTTTAATTTGAAGGACTTTTATTATACAGACTTTTGTGTCTGGGTGATGGGTCCACTTTAAGATACTGGGGGCGGAGGGAGGGGGTGATATCACTCCAACTTGCAGCACAGCAGTAAAGAGTGATTAAAGTTTATCAGAGCACAAGTCACATGACTTGGGGCAGCTGGGAAATTGACAATATGTCTAGCCCCATGTCAGATTTCAAAATGAAATATAAAAAAATCTGTTTTCACTTTTGAGAAATAGATTTCAATGCAGAATTCTGTTGGAGCAGCACTGTAAACTGATGCATTTGAAAAAAAAACATTTTTCCCATGCCAGTATCCCTTTAAGGTTAGCCCATGAAATTGTGAACATTTTGCACTATTTTATGTCTCAATAAAGATGGAGTGAACAACTGTATTTTTGTTAGGTTTTGGAAGAGTGATTGCAGGTAGAACCCAGCTGCAGTTTAAAAGACGGTAAGAACTTTATGAATGAGGATCAGCAAGTTCAGGGCTAGAACGCAACTTAGTTGCTCTGGGAGAAAATGATTATTATGGTTATTTAGCGCAGTAACCTTAGACCCAGCAAAGATTGAGTACTTTGCAAGCCCCTTATATATCTGTCTTCACTGAAAAGATGATTTATGTTTCTTCCATTGGCAAAGTGTCATTAAAGGTATCATAATGATGCCACAGGAATCTTTTGTTAACCAAGCAGTTACATTAAACAGCAGGCAGTGTGGTTGTATTGTTGGGCAAATATGCTGGAGAAAAGTGATTTTATAGTATGGTATTGATATAATTAATTTGAACTATTATTAAAGTGTACTCAATTCTTATTTTCACAATTGTTCCTGTTTATATGACTAATTAAATAAACAGAATAAGTTACATCAACTGGCAGACATTCACTTTTTGGTTATAACAGAATAAGACCGTGAATTTATAAATGCTTTGCTTACATACTCTGTTTTCTCTTTTCCCTCATGATCACATTCAACTGATCTAGAACCTTGTTGGACTTCTTAAAGTAAATACCGAACATTACTTATGTAAAACCAATTTTTTTTTTGCTTTTCTTTACTGCAGAAAGATTTTTTAGGAAGATAAAAATTGTCTAGCATTGATCACCATCCTTCAATAGCAGCACCACTAGGCACAAGGAACACGTTTTGGGCTGTGTTGCAAATTGGCCATAGCTTTATTTATGATCTATAAAATACAAAATGTATGGAGTGTATAATAATATGTGTAATAATATGTGTGAATATGTTAAAGTATTAACATAACAATGACATCTATAGTCTTTAATATTCTCCTTTTACAATGCTTCAAGTGAACTTTAACAAAAACGTATTCAATTCTAACAACAAAAGAAAACACCTTTAATCAAAAGAAAAACAACACAATTTACCCAAATACGTACATCAGACAAATTTCTTTGCTTGGCGCATTTTCTGCTTTATGGTGCAGTGGTTTTATATGGATGGTTAACTAATTATTGATTCCTGGCAATGAACTAACAGGATCTTTAACACTTGGGTTTGCAGAAAATAAAGATGTTTTGCAACTTGTAAACCTTTAGGAGAACAATGCTATTTTTTTAACATTTTTCTTTTTGGCTTTAATTGACTGTGACTTGCCTCTTAGTGAACCTGACCAGACTGAACTTTAATGACTGAGGATATCTGTTAAGAAACCTATCCAAGATTGCTTCATTCTTCTTGCTTGATCAACAAATGAGTGCTTTTTAACAAAGAAACCACAGTCCTTTAGCAGTAAAGATCTGTGTCTCCAAAGATGCTACAATAGCTCCCCATCTTCTTTTCTTCTGAGTCACTGCACATGCCCTGTGCTTATGTCACTTACTGAGCTTAGGGACCAACTCAAAATATACAGTATACATAGAATAGAAATGTCACAATATAAGGCTGATTAGTCATTAATAAAGATATATACTACATGGCAGCTCATAAGCCAGTGCAACTAGCATCAGAATTTAATAATCAGCCCTGTTGCATCAGCTTATATTACAAGTCAACCTCATTTTCTGCTTGATAATTTGTGATGACCCCTAAGCTTAGCTTCTCAACAGCTGCTCAGAGCCCACTGAGCATGTGAGTGTCGCAGACACTTTCCAAGATGGTGACCCCCTGTGACAAGTTTTAAGTCCTGGATCATTGCTGCTATTGACAAGCTGAAACTTTAGGCTGGTGCGATAAGTTCAGTATATAAAACATTGCATTTTTAGTCCTATTCATTTTTAGTGTTTCCTTCTCCTTTAAGTCATGGAATGTATGAACATGGTAATGTAGAAAAAGATAAGCAAAAATGTTTAGATTTAAGGGTATTATCTATTCTTCTATACACTGTACTTTTGTATCATTTCATTTCTTGTTGAATATGTGCACATAAAAAAAAATTAATGTACGGCTCCCTAAATTCAGAGCAAGTGCTAAGCTCCCTAGCCTCAACTCAGCTTCTGCCTTTGGCTTCGGGAGGAGCCCTCAGCTACTCAGATGCCACCAGGTCTTAATTGAGAGGAGCAAAGCTGATTCTCTGAACGAGCAAAGGGGCACGTATGTTACCTGGGTTTGGGATGGAAGGCAACAGTACATGTGTAGGCAGGCTGGGGTTGGCACAGGCGGAGTTCAGTCAAGGTCAGACAGGCAGTGGTCAGTACAGACAGAGTTCAAACACACAAAAATTGCACCCAGGATGCTTGCAAGTAGATCTAATAGCAAACAACAAGTTCTAGCCTGAAGCCCCTTTAAGTACATTTGAAATTTGTTCACCATGCACAATGATATCACACTCCACCAGCAAAAACCCAGAATTGAGCAGGCATGCACCCATAGAAGACCCGGTACTTGAAGAGAGAGGACCAGGGCTGTGGGCATCCCAGCAACGGGACAACCTGGGTAAAAGACATGCTAAACTACAATCATGTTTCCAAAGGCTACCTGCAACATTTCAGCACCTTATTCTCAGATGACATGGTAAACCATGCAAACTGGACAAGTTGAGATCTTTTGCTCTCATAAATGCATTCATACACTTTAAAAACTAGAGGCATGAAATTCCTCTGAAAAGCTTATCATTGTCTTTCTCCATGGAAAGTGATTTTAAGTAATTACATACAGGAGTCAATGGAACAGAAAATAGAAAATTGCTAGAATAAATTAAGCATATTCTTCCTTTTGGTAACAAAAAATCATCTCAGCTTGTAGGTAATGTAAGTTGACAATAAGGCCTTTGTCAGACCCTACACAATTCAATTTCAGTAGGATTTTATTTATTTATTTCCAGCATAATGATTTACTATATTGGCTTTCAATTTGACGCGAATCACAGATGTTGCTAAGTAATGGAGACGTGGAACTAATTTCTTTATGGAGGGTTTAAGCCAGATGTTGTATATTTGAAAGATAAACTTCTTTTGACATTGAGCTATGTAGAACAACTACAGTAATGGTATCTATAGAAATAAGCCCTTCTTGTTATAAACCACTTTATTCATACATATATCTAAATACTCTATTAGCAATGGACTCTTGCCTTCTAATATTTCTTGCCAGCATGGCAAGAGATTTAAATCTAAACACTTATCCTTTATGAAAAAAAAAAATAACTAAAGAATCAGGAACCTTTGTTATTTACATCCCGATATTATTGTGTTGGTGAACGGGATTATTTGCTGTTAAGAATTAATCCTGATGAGGCCCTATGATTACCTGCATGTATTGTTCTTGATTTATAGTTTTAAATTAGTCACAGGACAAATGGCCTTACTGTGTATCAACTAGAATAGCATAACATAGAGATTTGTTTGTAGGGATGATGTGTGCCCTCCCTCTGACCTTACTACATTAAATGATGCATCAAAATGTCAATACATAAACATTACATGAATGTTATATGATATCTGTTCTGATTAAACATTTGATGGAACATTTGAAATGAAAACTATAAGAAATGAAGCAAGAAAGAAAGGCAACATTAAGGGGCAGATTTACTAAGGGTCAAATTTCGAATTGAAAATATTTCGAAGGGTGTGCTAGTCACATGGGTGGGGCACATGATCACATGGTGATCAATCAGAGGAGATTCTGGCTGGTTTTTCTTTTTTGGAAAACCGGGAAGACTGTCCTGACCCAGGCAGCCCTTCTAAAAATGGGGCTGTCTGCATTAAATCAGGACAGGTGGCAACCATAGACTGAAATAGGGGTAGGAAAAAGAGGTACGTGCCTAGGGTGCAAAATTGGTTGGGAACCTGGCGCAGTACCTCTTCTGCCTCCTTCCCTTTGTTTGGTTCCTTTTTCCTCCACCTTCTGCAGCTTTACTTGCTTTCCGGGCATATTAGTCTGTGTGCACAAAAGAGGAGGGGGCAACATGGTCAGTGGAGTCGCTTAGGGTGTACGGCTGAATAGGCCCGGTATAGATCGTATCTAGATCATCTGGTTAATGCAAACACCTTGAGCATATTTTTGAATTGGTTGATGATTTATAAGCTGTTGAGTTTATTTAAACTTTCTAAAATCAATAAGTCCTTATACTCTCATTGAAAACACAGACTCATCAAGTCCCCAGAGTCACAGAATAATTTACAACCCATTTAGAGAATGCAATCAGATAGGATTAAATGACTGCTAGATATTCATAAGAAATTCAAGTGATCCAACTGTAAAGGAATCATGCACCATTGAGGGTCATGAGGATAGATGTGGAAGCTCTGCCTTAATTGCAATGCAATAACTTTTTTGTTTGCTTTATATTGTAGTGAATTGTTCAAGGTTTCTACACATTGATGACATTGATGTACTGCATGTAGCCCTTACCTCCATTACCACACCAAAATACACAACAGAGCACATTTAGTTTACTAGTTTACAATGGGCCTTTTATTGTAATTCTACATGGCATTCAGCAACCAAATCTCACCTGGTGGTCAACTTGACTGGACTTGCCAAGACCCAGTTATACTGATGTATTAGCCAGGGGCGAATTCACACGATTCGCCACTGACGAATAAATTCGCAAAACGGCAGTGAAAATTCGCCTGGCGCAAATTCGCTAAAAAAATGAGTCGCACGTCGAAAACGGTGCGTCAAAAACGATGCAACTAAATCGACGTGACACGTCAATTTGATGCGATGCATGTCAAAAACGTGCCTTGACTCGTTTCGCAAATTTTTTTGCCAATTCGCAAATTTTGTGGGAAATTCGCAAATTTTTCGGCGAAGCGAAACGGGATAGATTCGCTCATCACTACCCAGTTATAGCCTTTATACAGACTAGTATAAAACTTCTGTTATGGCACCATGTAAGATAACGTTTTAGGACGGCAACTTATGCCTTTTTGAATTAACATATAATGGACCTTGCAAAACTACTCATGGAGTATTTTTTGTTTTTTAATGGTGAAGCACCACCAGAAACAACACCATTTTAAACCCTGTTGTAACTGTAAGGAAGCAAATTGTCGAGCATGACATAACAATATGAAATGGATAGAATGTTTTTTTTGAGGATTCATTGTATTTTAAATGATATGTGTCTGGTAAAACTCCTAAGAACTAAATAAAAAGGACACGTGGTTAAGGAAAATAACAAAAACCTGAGATGCTTCCTTATTAATGTATTTGTTTTGTACCTTAATGTTTTGGGAACATCAATAATTTACACTCCAAACAGAAATAATCCTATGTGCTATATACTTTAACTGGGAAACAAAAATGAACTTTTTCCAAAGGTTATAGTCCATCAGTTGAAAAATCAATACAAAGCAAGTCATTAAAGTGAGCTGATTCATGCACATCCTAAGGGTTAGGAAATTCCTTGGGGATAAATGAATTCAGTTACCATATCTAAATGCACTGAATGTTTAATATTTTTCAGTACACCACACACTAGAATTTTATGAAACGCAAAGATAGCAAAAGTGTCATTAGTCATATAGTTATAGTTTCTGCTGTTGGTGCAAAATGGAATCATTAAACAGATAAAACCCTATTATGTCTTACAGTCTGGCCTGATAATAAAAATATGAATGTGAGATGGTGCATTTAAGTGATAATTTATTACAGACATCGATTGCATCTATCAGAAACAGTTATCTACATGCACGTTTTATATTGTGCACTTGGGATTTATTTGACTTTTTTTGCTTTTGAAGCTAAGGCATCCCTTCAATGTATTTAATATTATCTTTCTTAAGAGAAAAGCATGTACCAGGAGATTACAAAATCAATAATGCATTTAGGTCCATATATATATATATATATATATATATTTATATTTATATTTATATATATATATATATATATATATTTATAGAATGACCAAAACAATGTGGGGAAAGGTGTGTTTCCCCTTTAAGTGCTCCATAGTGGGAGAGGTATGCGTTCTTTTCATATGTGTATATGTGTACCGACACTCATTCCTTCCTGCCTTCTATTATAAATTGAGCGCTGCTGTGTCCATTAATGGAGTTACCACCACCTCCTGACAATGTAGTAGCTCCATGGTCTTTGTGTCCAGTTTGGAGCAAACCATGCAAATCGCAGTTGCTGTAATTGTGACAATATGGATGCAATTGCTGTAGGTGCCACAACCCCTTGCAACTGCAGTAACCACTGGAAAATAAACACGGCAATTGCTCACTACTTAAAATGTTAAATGACCACTATAATATCAAAAGCTGATGGTTTTGCCACCTTCTGCCATAAAAGTTCTACCACATCAACAAGAAACAGATGACACAGAAAAAGTATCAAGCACATATTATCCACTTCTCTAGGGCAATATTTATAAATTCTTTTTAGTGCTATTGATGGAACTCACAAACCTTTCTGATCCAAAATTTTATAAATATCCTGAAATGTGATTCAAATCAAATCAGTATCTGTATATCTATATTTATCTATATGATCTATCTATCTGTCTATAAAATCAATCCATGAGACTCTCTTTAATAAAATTTTCAAAACTTCTATAAGACCTCAGAGTGTGGCTCCTACTTGTATTATTTATATATATATATATATATATATATATATATATATATATATATGTATATATACATATATATATATGTATATATATATTTATTTATTTATATATTTATATATATTGTGGTAGAGTGACCAAAACAACATGGGGAAAGGTGTGTTTCCCCTTTAAGTGCTCCATAGAGGGAGAGGTAGGCACCAGGAAGGGTGTTCACAAACAGCTGGAGTATTCTGGAAAGAACAGGCAAACCAGGTACTCCGATCCAGAAGTCAAGCTCATGGATTAGAGCTCTCCTTTCACAGGAAGACTGTCCTCTAGTTCTAGTGAGGCTGTTAGGAAGTTATCTTTCAGAGCAGGACACAGAGCAGGAAGGACACCTGCCTGTGTGAGGAACTTCCAGAGGGCTGGAGGTGCAGAGAGAGAACAAGTGACAGAGGGTCTGTCTGATTTAGAGAAAAGCCAGGAGGCTGAGTATTCCTCACAAGTGAGTACAGGGGTGACCCCAACTTGTATGTCTCCTTACTGGTAGTTCACATGGGGCCCAGTTTAGTAAGGGAACTCTTCATGTGTGAGGTTAGCGCCCAGCGGGCAGGATTTATGTAACACATAGACCTGAGTGCATGGGCAGGCATTGGAACTGCAGGGGCACTTTCTTGACAGTGAGGAAAAATGTATTGACTGTCAGGACAGTGCTAATAATGATGATAATATTTAGTATTTTTCTGAATACCCCAGTAAAATATTTAATAAACCTGCCCCATGGTTTCCCTACTGTTAGAGGACCCAAATCAAATGATGTACCAGATATTCCCAGAAACCTGTTGTGGTGCATATGGGTTGAAAATTGGATTTAATGTTTGTTTGCTACCATAGAGATTTTTGAAATTATTGTAGGATGACTAAATCTATTAATATGGCATTACTTAAGAAAAGTAAAGAGTGCTGTAAGTGAAACATACTTCATCCACCATATTTCTATTTGCACACATTGTTGATGCACAGAACTGCTTAACTGGACAAGTGCTGGTAATTCCTTATGGTTACCATACACAGGGAGTTTTTATCAAATCCTGAGAATTTCTCTGGAGAAAGTACATAAATGCCATGATCTTGGTACATGTATATGAATACACCAAAGAAGTAAGGCATTAATCATCAGAATGTGCCACAACCATGGTAACTGTAATAAACATATTCAGTCTTTTTGACATAGAATTCCAAGAGAAACCTCATGTGCCCTAAGTCTTAGGAAATAAGCTGTAGTATGCCCAAAGGGAAGATTCTGCAAAAATTTTTGGCCTAAAAGTTAAGTGATCTGAATCTCAAGCTAGAAACCTTTGATCAGATCCCAGAGGAAAGTCCGTCTGACCCTAGGAAAGTTGCTTAATCGATTGATGTCTTTACATATTTAATGTGCCTTGATTATTTCAAGCTCTTTGAGTCACTCAAACTCCACAGAGAAGGCACTATTTGAAATCTACTCTTGTCCCCCTTTCTTTACTAAATGTTCAACAATACAGCATAGTCTGTATATTTGCGGCACAGTCCATACTACTGTATACAGTTCTTGCACATTACTTTTTTAAACAATTTCTGGTTCTTTTGGAGCTTAAATTGATGACATTTAATTAAAACCAAATTTTGTTGAAACAAAGGTCCTGGGGTCCCACATTTTTTAAAGTTTCTAGTAAATGATTTAGTCATTTATTTTATCTCACTTCAAAATCTAGGGCAGCACCACTGTTTTTCCTAATAGATATGTCTGCTCCAAAGGTCTTGCATCATATTCACAGCATTTGTTAGGGATGATGAAATTCTATTCACTGTTTCTAAAGTGCTATAGCATTTAGACATCTATATAAATGGCTTTCCTCAACTTCAATAAATATTTAGATACAGAATGACTAAATCCTGTAATTCTCTTAAGGTGAAGTGGTATATCCAATCAAAGCTTTCAATGGACACTACTTAGGCAGCTGTTGCATTGATTATGTCTTCTTTCAAATTTGAAACTTTCCAGAACTTTTTTATAAGCCTGAACCTTTATCACCCCTCAACATTGCCCCATTAACCACCACTGAACTTTTTTTCAAATACAGCTGAGGCACCTCATAGAGTTTTGAAGTAGGTGACTTTTCATTAAACAGAACAAAGTGTATACAGTATACATATCTTTTATTATCTAATCTGCCTCTTTTAGATATAATTATTATGGTGTGTTAATTTGTTTTTATTGATATATATATATATTGATGCCAATTGCTCACATAGAAAATAACAAGGGCTTCTTTATGTATTTAATACTGTACAATTTTAATTTCTTCTAGCATGGCAAGGCTTGTGCTGTTTCCAAGATACAATGAATATGAATACTAGCATTCATTGATTTTTACATGTCCTTTTCACCATTACCTTAAAGCTCCTGTGGGATATTAGACTATGGTTTGAGTCATGGATTTTTATTATATATTGATGGTTCTTGTGGGTGAGTTAGTGGGCTCTGTTATTTCAGATGCAATTTTTTTCATGAGGCAGTCTATGGATTATCCAGTGGGTGCATCCTCATGACCTTACTAGTGAAATTACATAGGCATATTGCATTTGTTGTGTGAATGAAACAGATACTAAAATGCTATAAACTCCATGCTGATTTCCCACCTCACAGGGTGGTAATGATTAAATAAATGGCTTAAGTATCAACATCGGTATAGTTATTGTATTTCCTATTTTTGTTCCTTAGAGACATTTTTATGTTATTGGCTATTTTTAGTTATTGGCTATTTATTGTATCATTTGACACTACAGGAAATGTCTTTGTGTTCAGAAACATTTCTGCAAATGAGGCCTAAAATCAATGCAAGGTAATAGTTACACCATATGGTCCATCTATTCTCTAATGAAATGCCATTTTTCATCTTTTGGTTTGTTTATACATACCAAAAAGCCAATACTTTATTTGGTTTGAGTATAAAATTATTAAACAAGTCATTTGCTGTTTAATGGAATACTTTTTGGTATAGAATACTTCAATGTTATTATTAAGGATGTTTTACTTGTGCCAGATAAGAGCCTGCCATTTTCAAACAATAAATGACATATGATTCCGCTGCCAGACTACAAGACCTAACTATCCAGAACTACCAATTATTAGTGATGGGTGAATCTCACCCATTTTGCTTCGCTGAAAAATTAGCGAATTTCCAGCGAAATTCGCGAATTGGCGAAACGAGTCGCGCGTTGTTTTTGACGCACGTCGCGTCGTTTCCGACGCGTGGCGCGTCATTTTCGTCGCTCATCGCGTCGTTTTCGACGCGTTGCGTCAAAAAAGACACGCAACTCGTTTTTTTGGGCGAATTTTTGTTAGTGTATTTTTGCTGGCGTTTCGCAAATTTATTCGCCAGTGGCAAATCATGGGAATTCGCCCCGGCGAATAAATTCGCCCATCGCTAACAATTATTAATATAGGCTTAATCCATCATTCTATTATAATTATTTTTCTGTTATAATTATTTTAGTTTGTGTTAGGGTACAGTTTTTGCAAACTAATGATAGTAGGTTACATAGTTAGATTGGGTTGAAACAAGACAAAAGTCCATCAAGTTCAACTCCCTAAATGCAACCCAGCATCCATACATAAACACTTACCCCCTCCATACACCCACATAAACTAAATATACCCATACACTAACTATAGCTTTTAGTATCACAATAACTCTGGATATTATGCTTGTCCAAGAAATCCTCCAAGCCACTTACAGTACTTACTTGATTTGATCTTACTTATACAGTAGATTCACCAGATCTTATACCTGAAAACACTGGTTCATGTGACCATAATATTAATGTATGCATATTGTTGTTCCTAATGTTGATGTACAAAGAGGGGAATAATGTAGGTGCAATTATTTTACATACCCAACACTACTCACTCTCACTGCTTTTCATGTGTTTCATGTGATGAATGTCTAAACACAAGCCCACATTTGAGCCCACATTATGTGTAAACTGCAAATTCTGGTACATTCACTTACTTCTTTTTGCCAACAGTTGATAGTGACTGGGCAATTTCAGGTGTTTTGAATCTGCATTTTTAGGCAATGAAAAATGCAACTGTCAAAATGTCAAACCATCCTTCCCTTCGCTACATACTCTACAAGCCTTAGGCCAAAAAAGAAAGACGTCTTCTTGGAGGAAACTGAGATAAATTATAACTCATTATTTCAATACCCAATGAACATGAGTGAATCAATATGAGTTATCATGTGATACAGATTTATATATGAGCTCTGTGCAAAGCTACAGTGAGTCAGCTCACTCAAATTCATTGAAATAGGCTATAGTCGAACCCTGCTGAGATGCTCAATCAGACAAATCTCCAGTCTTGAACACTGCCCAGAACAGAAGAATTTCACCAGCAAGAAGTGTTGTTGGAGGGCATTGTTACCTGCCATCTGGCACTGACCTTTTTGATTATTTCAGACTATGCATTTATAAAGGGTACTGTCTTACTGATCTAGCTCTGGTTAGAATCTACAAGGTGCTGACCTACTGTTAAGGGCAGGCAGGAGTGCAAGCATTCATTACTGCCAACAAAAGAAAGCTCAGAGTGATTCTTTGTAAGTGAATGAGTAAAGTGAGTAAAGTGTTGCTTGAGAAACCTAAGGCAACTGATGCAGGGTACCTATGGAAAAAATTAATAGTATCTTCTGTCTGTCTTATGTCACATGGTTACATAAGTGGCCACTAAATGTTGTTTGCTGTGTTATGTAAATGTAATTCCTGTGGAAAGTGGAAATTGTTCAGGAACACTTACTTTAACACATCCAAGGAACCCACTTCTGACAGTGCCAGAATTTTAAGTCAATGCAGTTCTCCTTGAAAGGGCCACATGCTTAGTATACCTGTCCTGCAAAAAGACAGCTAATTATCTCCCTATATATGACATAAAAGTAATACTGGCTGGGAGAATTGCCTAATACACAACTGAAATTCATAAAAAAACAGTAAACCTTAAACTTGACGAAACAGTCAAATTCTGTTTAACTTGGTAGTACAGAAATTTTTTTATTCCAAAAATGTGAATTCAAACTAAACTATATTATGCACTCAAGATAACATTTACATTTTATTCTACTTCAGATAACATTTTCTTCATCCATACTGCTGCTGTAAATTGTCTATCTATTTAAAACTGCTGCTTTGACATAATTATACATGCTGAGCTATAGAGAATAATGTGTTTTGCAGAGATGCTTTCTTCATTTATTGATTTATAATGTGACCGATATATCACAGAGGAAAATAACAGTTAAGCTATGCTTGGTTGAAGAGTTTCAAATGTTTTTTTTCTTGTCTTTTGCTGTCAAATTGTATCATGGATGCAAAATGTCCTTTTAAAAAGTAAAGTGATATTTCTTTCAGTTTGCCCCTCCGTTCTTGTTTATAGTGAGGGCAGTTTTCTCATGCAGGTACAATGGTGCATGTTTTCATGAAACATTCCTGGAATATTTTGATATGGAAAATGAATTAACCTTAAAATTAAAGATGTGCTGGAAAGAAATTAATAATTAAATTAATACTGATATTGTACTTTATTTAGTAATATATGCCAAGTAAAATGATTTATATTCTAAAATCCAAGATATAATTTGTGAATCATAGCAAACAAATTTGCCTTAGGCATAACTGACACCAGGATGCCAAATGTACTCGTAGTTTTCACAGGGTAAACACATTTGCCTTGGGCATTGCCTTTTTCAGGTGCCAAAACTATTTTCTCAAACAATGATTTATGACAAATTAAGGAAGCATGCACAGAAATATTTATTTATAACAGGTGTGGAAAGATCTAGCTCTGAAGAATGGCAATGAAGACAGGAATTAAGCAGAGCATGGGTTAGCAACCTTTAGGTAAACAAGGAATTTTGGCAGATCAGATTGATTCACAAATAGCATAGTGTTGTTTGTGTCTAGTGATGAACAAATTTGTACTGAAACGCAATGGGCATAAAAAAAAAAAAAAAATTAAAAATAAAGCATTAGGCATTAACAAAGTCATTGGGCATTTTTTTTCTTAAGTCGACTTTTTTGTCCAAATGCATTAAGAACAACAAACTTTTTTTTGTTGCAGTGGTTTTTTTAATTCACAGCGTTTTCAGTCAGCACTCATCCCTTCCATTCAATGAACTTTTGGTCCCAGAGTTTCCACCTGAATCTGTTAAGTTCCCACAATTGGACAGCACCAATACCAATATAATCTTCTTAAAATGCCTTTATTTAGACATGGGCACCGACCCAGAAAAAACACAAAGTTTCTGACCCACATTGGTCATTTTTCAAGCTTGAAAAAAGACCAATGTGGGTCTGAAATGTTGTGTTTTTTCTGGGTCGGTGCCCATGTCTAAATAAAGGCATTTTAAGAAGATTACATTTGTAGTGGTTTTTTTAATGTCACAGAGAAGTGTATACCAGTTATTCACCAGAATTTCTGGTTCCTTACAAAACAAGAAGGAGCTTCAGAAGATATATAGGTGTAATGTAATTGTAGCATCCTGCCTGAAGTCGAACCAGTGACCTGGAGTTTCCATGCCCTCAGACAAACCAAGGTTCAAGACACATCTACTTCAATGATACTATGCAGATGGGTACTAAACCTTTTTTACTATGACCAGAGCTAAATAATTTAGGGACAACTGTATGGGGTTTAACTTGACGTGGTATGGTGGTTTCTCAACTTTATGATCATAACTTTGTAATTAAACCCATTTTTGTAAACATATGCACTTGTATTTAAACTGAATTACTCAGACAGGGGATCAGCCAATGTGCACTGATTAAATGGCCAAGTAAGTAGCACTTCCTTTATACTTATATACTTTACTTAGCCCTAGGCGTGCATCCACAACCCCCATTTTTGTACCTGGAGTTTCCATGCTGTCTATACCTCTTCCATATCTGAGCTGATGGCTACAGTCCTGGTTCACTTCTTTTGCTTTCCTTGTAATTGCAAAGTGCCTGTTTTTGACATTTGCTGTACCACTGCCTGAACAACCCTTGCCTGTTTATGACTGCTCTTCTGGGTCTAGACTCTGTAACATGTTACAGATTGGTTTTGATGCTGGCCTGCTTATCCTGACTACACTGTCATTTCCACATTCTTCCTGTAGACATTATGGTTCCCTTGCCTGCCCAGAACTCCCCACTTGGAACTTTCACTTTAAGACCTGGCAACATCCGAATAGTGGAGGACTCCTTCCAAAAGTGATAGGCGGTTGTTGGAGGTAGCAGCATGAGCTGTGACCGGGACCTTGTGGTTTGTTCTGGTTTTTGAGATACCATACATTACAGTAATAAACACAAAGTGAACCAAGTCTTGTAACCTACAGCAAGGTAGTAATCCCAATAATTACTTTATAAATTAATTCTGAAACATTTTATTCCTAGAGGAATAGAATTGTAATATTCCAAAGATGTGCCTTTTATTTATTGGCAACTATATCATCTGCTAAGGGGATGATCAAAGGTTAAAAAATAGAGCTTCCTGAACAATATATTGTACAAAACAAAAATCATAATCTGTATGCCTGAATTGCACATTCACATCTATGTTTTCAGAACAAAACAACTAGTGATGGGCGAATCTCCCCAGTTTCGCTTTGCCGAAAAATTTGCGAATTTCCAGAGAAATTCATGAATTGGTGAAAAATTTGCAAAACGAGTCGCGGCACGCTGTTGACGCTGTTTTTGGCTCGCGACGCGTCAAAAACCACTTGTGACTCGTTTTTTCGGCAAATTTTCACCAGCCGAAATTTCGCTGGCATCTTCCACAAATTAATTAGCCAGCGGCGAATCGCAGGAATTCGCCGCGAATTCGCCCCTGGCGAATAAATTCACCCATCACTAAGGACAACCTATTATTCTAGTAATAAACAGCTCTGTAATTTCTCCCTGCATTCTTGTGGTATTATCTGTTCACTCCTTTGACTGATTTAAAGTCATATTAAAGGCAGCTGTACAATGTACATTGTTTATAAAATGGTATTTGCTGGTATTTTGTCAAATATACCGGAGGTGACTCAATGTCAGTGCTAAAACATTAATGCTAATGCTAATAGAAAAAAATACATTTTCATTTGATTCCTCTATTCTTGTATTATAGATTCAAATTAGGAGTAAATTATGACTTGTAAAAAAGGTTGAAAAAGGCAATGAATGCTTAACATAAGAAAATATTTCTACAGTTCTGCATCCATTTAAATATGTATATTATCCTGTTTTAGTGATCTGCAGGAAGAAGCATCGATAACTAAAATAAGAAAGTGTTGCACGAGGGTGGTTAATCAAGGTTCGAATTTTAATCTTTGCCACGTTTCATATCTTTTTGCACAAAAACCCACAAATTCAGATTATATTTTGAAAAACGCAAGCGTATGGGATTTATTGAGCACAACTCAAAAACTTTAATGTAAAAAATCGGCATCTAAAGGCTGGCAAGGTGAAGTCAATGGGAGTTGTTCTAGTTTGAAAATTAATAAATTTGAGTTTTTAAAGCCTCTAAACTCAGATTTTGCCTCTATTTTCAACCTAGAGGAGAATGTCAAATATCAAAAGCACATCAGAATGATTAAGATTATATCCCCGCTATTATGTTATAAATAAAAAATAATTTTAGTCACTTTCATCTCAAATGATTTCTCTCATCAGTTATCCATCTATGTGCTGTCAGGTACATACCTAGTAATATCATATCAGAGAACAAAATGTCTGATTGTAGCACAACGTAATAAAACGTAGCTATGGGTAATGGATAACTTTGAAACAATGGCCCTAAAGCAGACAACATTACATGCTGTAGAAAATGAAAGGAAAAAAACTAATTACTATAGAAAGCAGGTATATATGTGTGTTGTCTAGATCACCTTTGTAATGTATTATCTTTGTACCTCGGTTCCCACCAGAGCCGGACTGTAAGTAAAAAGCAGCCCGGGCAAAATAACAAAGCAGCCCACATGTGTGTTTATATTGGGTTAAATACACACACCTACAGAAACACACACAGAGACACACAAACACCCACACACAGAGACACACAAACACACAGAGACACACAAACACCCACACACAGAGACACACAAACACACAGAGACACAAACACACACACACAAACACACACAGAGACACATAAACACACACACACACAGATGCACAAACACCCACACACACACATACACAGAGACACACACACACACAGACACAAACACACACAGAGACACACAAAAATACAAACACAGAGACACACAGAAACACACACAGAGACACACACATACACAGAGACACACACAAACACACACACACACAGAGACACACAAACACATACACACACAGAGACACACAAACACATACACACACAGAGACACACAAACACACAGACACACACAAAGACATACAAACACACACACACAGAGACATACACACAAACACAGACACACACAAACACACACATACACAGAGACACACAAACACACACAGAGACACACATACACACACACACAGAGACACACAAACACACACAGAGATACACACACACAGACACACAGACACACACACAAACACTCCCCTTCTCTACCTCTTTCTCCCCGGAGCTTCTTGACAGATAATTAGCAGACACCCTGCCAACGCGTCTGCTGGACATTCAGGGGGCGGTGCTATCAGCTAGGAGGAGGGAGGAAAGAAGGCTGCTCGGTATGTGTGTGAACGAAGGGAGAAACACACTAGCACAGCGTTCATGCTGTAGGCCTGCCCAGCCACTCGCAATAACTATAATTGCGGCTGCCCAGGCAAGACTATTTTAGGTTTAAATTCACAACACAGAAGTGGCCCATAGTAATAGTAGATGGAGTGGCACTTCGGGAATTTGCCCGAACAGTCAAATCCCCAGTCCGGGCCTGGTTCCCACACTGCAGCTGGGTGGCATGGCCATTTTTTCCTTCTGCCTCTGATTGCTTTCCCATTTCATTGTGTCTCTATCTAATCTGCAATAGAATAAATGTTGATGTATCCTCCGTTATGATTTTCTTTGCAATCTTCCCTGTCGGATGGCTGTCAGCATTCTCTTTTATCCTAGTACTATACTGCTGGTGATAGCTATCTCAGACACATTTCTTGTTCATCTTCTTTATGTATTTGGATATGCACTAAATTTCATCTCTTATCGTATTTAAATAGTCAAAATGATGGTGTTTTGCTTACTGATGGGAAACTTTGCATATTACTGAATCCACAGTATCTTTATTTATTTTCTTTGCACAGCTGTTGCCACGGCATGCATTTATTTGATTAAAGTATACTATTTTAGAAACAGCAAAGTCAATAAGAGAGCTTATTCTGGGTCTCTAGTCTCAAAGGGCTCATTACTTAAATATGCTCTAAGCTTAAACTGCAGTCTCTGCATGTTTTCACCACATTGTTTTCGATTGCCATCCCAACAGAACGTAGACGCAATTTGCCAAAGCTTTGTAGCTCATTTTACTCTCTTTTATAATTCACCCCACATTTTCCAAATATATTTGTAAACTGTCTTTGCTTTTTTTCATATTAAATTGTAGCTACTGGATAAATACACACTGTTGGTATTAAGAGTTTAAATGCTTGGGTGCTATAAGATGTTCAAAAACATTTCAAGAATTACATTTTAATTGATTCTGCTTAGGAAAGGACCTTTCTAAAGAGAAATAATCAAGGACCATGTTGGTTTTTCAATGCTAAAATGTAGTCCCTGGGCCTGTGCAGGAATATTACAAAACCTTAAAATACTGTAAGTCTACAAATTTTAAACAATATGTAAAACATATAACTGCAAAATTAGTGATGGTATTAGGATAACCATAGAATCAAAATCATTCAACACTGGTGAGGTTTAGACAAATAACCAATAAATTACCAGTAATTCTTTAAATGTTTTTTAGTAGCAGATATGTCTTCAAAATATATGTGCATATGGAGCTCCCTCCATCTGAATAGCACCTTCCCAAACAACTCTCATCTACTGTAACTATATCTGAATCTGAAGCCTTTTAAGACTAAAGGAAACTCTCAAGAAGCAACAAAATTAGCTAAAAGAGTGTTGGCACTGGGACTAAGGTGGCACCAACACTACCCACACTTCTGCCACAAAAGCTGAGTCAGAAGAAGATCTGACATCTACTGTTTTGGAAACGATTTAATATTGCTATTATACAGTAACCACTACACTTACAGTGAACCTCAATTCAACCTCAAGACAGACAAACTTAAAATATATTTGTTGACGCTTCCTAAATATTTGGCCACTGTTATGAAGAGAAGCACAGTTTAACACTATGGTGTCTACTAGACACACATTTCCAGCACCTTTCTCAGCAGCTACAGTTTAATTACCAAAAGTAATATAACTCAGCATTCAGGCTGGGACATTTTAGAGTAATGTCTGGTCTAGTGATGTGCAGGATGACCTGAAACCCACATTTGAATCTGAATGCGATTTCAGATATACTTAAATGGGCACCAGGGGTTATTTTAATATTCACAGTTGGTTTTAAGATTAAAGTAACTAACTTATTAAATATATTCCAAGAAAAATATTTTAAAGTTAAAAATCACTATTTATTAGTCAAAAATTAAAAGAATAGGCATACAGACCAATTGTTGTTCCGCGGAACATTAATTGGTCTGTATGCCTATACTTTTAATTTTTGACTAATAAATTGTGATTTTTTAACTTAAAAACGTTTTTTCTTGGAATATATTTAATAAGAAACAAAAATTACTGCATACAAGCTCCGAATTGAATGCTTAACATCCATCCAGCAACTATGTAGCAAGCCAGCCAGTTCAGGTTATGATCGCAACAATATATTAAAACTTAACCTTTAATAGTAACATTGCTTAATAAAAACCAAATAGGCTCAAACCGACAAACACTCACAACATGTTCCAATCACAGCTGTGCAGGACAATGTCCTTAAAAATAACACATACTAAAAACTGAATGTGTAGGCGGACTGGGTAGGCTAGTGGTAACAAACAGTTTAAATGCACTTCCACTGCTTGACAATGTATCATATAGTCGCTACTATGAATTACTCTAGAATAGCAAATACCCTCCAATAGGGTCGATGTTCACACAGCGTTAATGCCAGCAGCACTCTTAAATATATTCCACACCTTCCAGTGAATCACATTAAAGCCCCCCACCATTCCCTCCCAAGGCTATAGTTTCTGCCTAGCTACGTTGGGAAGCGTGGGAACTAGCCTCACCACCTTCCACCTACACCACCCAACGCGTTTCGCTGCTCGGCAGCTTCGTCAGGGGCATAAGTGTCGGACCCGCTCCTTTCCGTCCTTTAAATAGTCACTGTCTGAAAATCTCACACTAGTTGCGCGACGTCACTTCCTGTTTAGGGCGGAAGTGCCCATACTATTGCTTCACCTAATAGGGAATCATTGACTCTTTGCCAGTAATATATAATTGCTAGTACTCACTGTGACAGTCAAAAATGCCGGTATGTCAGGTACCGATATACGTCCAAGATATTTAGTGGACCTTATAATCTTCGAGTAAGTCAAGTTGTTACACTTAATTGTGCGATATAAATGACGCCAACTTCAAAAAACGGATGGGGCGGAAACATATACTGCCTATTCAATCTAGACTTAAGTCATGCATAAGTTCACACCGTAATTAGATTAAATAATTTGCCTTCATTTCCAATACTATCGCTGTCATAGTGATAGACATATTCCCTAAATACAGATACTGTTTGTTAAATAATACCATAGCATACCTCCCAACATTTTGGAAATAAAAGGAGCGACAAAATAAGTTGCTGAGGGGGTAGCGAGGCGAACATTTTTAGACCACACCCTCTAAATCTTATTATCGTGTTTATTCTACAAAATTTGTCAGGCCATGAAAGTTTGAACATTTCCAGTTATTGCAGTTTTTACTAATGAAGATGACTTACCCCTGTTATCTTATATTGTTACAATTACTTATTTGCTTATCTACAAATTGTTACAAAGTATCCCAGTTGCACCCGTTAGCTGTTCTGGGCTCTCTGCCAACAGCCAACTAAGTTAGAAACCTTGTTTCTTTTTCTGGCTGCTCAGCGCAGAGAAAAGAGGGACCCTCCAGTGCAAATGAGGGACTGCAGGTTGAGCAGTCAAAAGAGGGACTGTCCCTCTGAAAAAGGGACAGTTGGGAGGTATGCCATAGTTACAGAAAGGGGGAAAAGGTAAACCCTTCATTAAGTCCATTCAAGGACTTGCTGTGAAGCCAATATATCCATTGTGCTTCACTCTGTAGTAGTTTCCTATCTATGTCACCTATTCTCATAGTAGATTGAAAGTGTTCTACTCCTGTGAATTTCATGACTGAAGTATTACCCCCATTCATTTATGTGATTAGCCACCGATGTATTTCTTTTATGAACCACATCCCCCACATGTTCGAGGATCCGACGTCTCCATTCTCTTTTTCTTTTTCCCACATATTTCATCCCACAAATGCAGTTCATAACATAAATTACTTCAGTTGTTTTACAATTAATAAAGTCCTTGATCATGTATTCCTTGATGTCTGATCTCCCACTTATTTTTATTGCTTTATTTACCCAAGGGCATGCTTTACAAGACCCACATTTGTAGCAGCCTTTAGTGCGGTTGGCTAGCCACATCGTTTTTTGGGGACTAATGTAATGACTGCGAGTCAATCTATCCTTTAGATTTCTACTCCACCTGTATGTAATTATAGGTGTTTCTCTTATGACATTTTTAAATCCATATTTTGTTCCAGAATGTGCCAGTGTTTGTTAAGAATGTGTTTTATCTCCCTATGTTCTTTACAATAGTCACCTATAATTCTGATTACATTAGAGTCTCGTTGATCATCCTTTCTCTTAATTTGTTTTTGTTGAATTAATAGGGAATTTCTATCTGCTTGTAACGCTTTACTATATGCCCGTTTGAGAGAATTATGGCTGTACCCTCTCTGTTTGAATCTGTTATACAATTTGTCCGCTTCTACTTTGAAGTCTTCGACTGTACTACATAGTCTCCTCAGCCTTAGATATTGTCCGGTTGGTATCCCTTTAATGGTGTTCACAGGATGTTGGCTGTCAGCATGTAGTAAGCTGTTAGTGGCTGTCTGTTTCCTAAATAATGTTGTTTGGACACTATTATCAATCCCTCGAAAGATACTGATATCCAGAAATGTAACCCTATCTTTATTAATGTCCGCCGTGATCTTAAGGTTAATATTGTTAGTGTTTAATTTATTAATAAATTCAGAGAATTTTTCTTTCTGTTCCGGACCATATAAGCACTATATCATCTATATAGCGAAGCCACATCGGTATTGCTTGTGTGTATTCAATAAGATCCTCCCCGAACACCATATTCCTCTCCCACCATCCCAAGTATATATTTGCATAACTTGGGGCGCAGGCACTTCCCATAGCGGTCCCCCATTTATCTGATGATAGTAATGTGAGTTAAATGTGAAATAGTTATGTCGTAAGGTGAAATCCAATAATTCTACTACAAAGTTGTTATGTTTCTCAAACATTGGTCCCCTCTGTCTAAGGGTGTCTTTTACAGCTTCTATGCCCACGTCATGCAAAATGCTTGTGTATAATGACTCAACATCTAAGCAGGCCAGAAACTCATTTTGATTTAGGGTTATGCCCTGTAAATGTCGTAGGGCATCCATCGTGTCTTGCACAAAAGATGGTAAGTTTACCACAAAAGGTTTCAGGACCGTATCAATGTATATGCTTGCTGGTTCAGTTAGGACCGTATCGATGTATATGCTTGCTGGTTCAGTTAGGGAAATATATTTAATAACTTAGTTGTGTGTGCCCGTGGAACTGGGGACTAAATTCCAATTTATTATGGCCATTTAGACTGGCCTTAATCGATTGCAGCATGGTAGTGCTACTATAATTTAAGATTAAAGTAGTCCAAGGAATTCAGCCTTTGTCTACTGGACATTAAGCTATAAAACAGAGCCCTATGGCTAAACTTGCAACTATTTGATCACACCAAAAAGTCATATTGTTACACTAGGGGGCCGATGTACTAAATTCATGTGAATAGATCGAAGTTCGATAGAATTTCGAACATAGGATTTATTCGTTTGGTCGAATATGCAAATTTTGGCATATTCGATCATTGAATAGCGAATGGTCGAATGATCGAATACATTTGAATCGATCATTCGATCAGCGAAGGATTTAAATTTTAAAGTTTATTCGATTGCCTACTTCACCAGATTGGACCTACCGAATTGCAATAGAAGCCTATGGTTTAAAGAAGATGTGGGTTAAACATTTTAATATCTTTAGAAATAAATTTTATTGGTAGCAATGTTTCAACAGCCTAAACATCAGCTTATACGTGATAAAGCCAATTCAGTGATTGAAATTTGCAGCGAAGTAGAAGACCACCAAGACACTTTCACAGAGAGATGAAATATCAATATTTACAACTCAAGAACCACACATTATTTAATAATGTTATAGATACACTTATTCTAAGTAATTTTTCAATTTGTCTTTATTCCTTATTTTGTATTGTTAGCATTCTTATTCTGGGTCATTCCAGCCTGCAGCAGATTGACTATGAGGTTTCAATTTTAGTGTTAGTCCTGTTTTTTTTCTTTTGCTAATTTTCTTTTAATGCCCTCTTCTATTCATCTTTAATGAATGCATGTTAGAGAAATTAACCCATAGCAACCAGATAACAGTTTGTTAAAGTTTCAGAACAAAACTGTCAAAAATTGTCCATAATTTGTGCTGTCTACACAATACTATAAATTTGGACCAGACATGGATTAGCAGCGAAATTCCGCAATCTGCCATCTTTGAATCTTTTTCGGAAACTGTGGCAAAAAAAAACATGGAACAGTGGTGAACCTTCCCAGGAGTGGCTGGCCGACCAAAATCACCCCAAGAGCGCAGAGACAACTCATCCGAGAGGCCACAATAGACCCCAGGACAACATCTAAAGAACTGCAGGCCTCACTTGCCTCAATTAAGGTCAGTGTTCACGACTCCACCATAAGAAAGAGACTGGGCAAAAACGGCCTGCATGGCAGATTTCCAAGGCGCAAACCACTTTTAAGCAAAAAGAACATTAAGGCTCGTCTCAATTTTGCTAAAAAAACATCTCAATGATTGCCAAGCCTTTTGGGAAAATACCTTGTGGACCGACGAGACAAAAGTTGAACTTTTTGGAAGATGCGCGTCCCGTTACATCTGGCGTAAAAGTAACACAACATTTCAGAAAAAGAACATCATACCAACAGTAAAATATGGTGGTGGTAGTGTGATGGTCTGGGGTTGTTTTGCTGCTTCAGGACCTGGAAGGCTTGCTGTGATAGATGGAACCATGAATTCTACTGTCTACCAAAAAATCCTGAAGGAGAATGTCCGGCCATCTGTTCGTCAACTCAGGCTGAAGCGATCTTGGGTGCTGCAGCAGGACAATGACCCAAAACACACCAGCAAATCCACCTCTGAATGGCTGAAGAAAAACAAAATGAAGACTTTGGAGTGGCCTAGTCAAAGTCCTGACCTGAATCCTATTGAGATGTTGTGGCATGACCTTAAAAAGGCGGTTCATGCTAGAAAACCCTCAAATAAAGCTGAATTACAACAATTCTGCAAAGATGAGTGGGACAAAATTCCTCCAGAGCGCTGTAAAAGACTCGTTGCAAGTTATCGCAAACGCTTGATTGCAGTTATTGCTGCTAAGGGTGGCCCAACAAGTTATTAGGTTTCACACAGGTTTGGATTTTGTTTCTCCCTAAATAATAAAAACCCTCATTTAAAAACTGCATTTTGTATTTACTTGTGTTATCTTTGACTAATAGTTAAATGTGTTTGATGATCAGAAACATTTTGTGTGACAAACATGCAAAAGAATAAGAAATCAAGAAGGGGGCAAATAGTTTTTCACACCACTGTATATCTGAAAGGAGAACTATTGTGAAAATGAAAATTTTATATGTTTCATCATACTGAATTATAAAAAAAATAAAATCAAGTAAAAAGTCTGCATTGTTTCTGAAATAATCAAGTTTATATTGGCTATTCCTCTCAGAATTTTTAAGGGATTTTTTTTCGAAAAGTTATTATTTCAATAGTTAATATTACATTTAGTGATAGGCGAATTTATTCGCCAGGGGCGAATTCGCGGCGAATTCCCGCGATTCGCCGCTGGCGAATAAATTCGCGAATCGCCAGCGAAATTTCGCTTGCCGAAAATTAGCCAGAAAAACGAGTTGTGCGTCATTTTTGACGCAACGCGCGCCGAAAACGACGCAACGCGCGTCAAAAGCGTGCCTCGACTAGTTTCGCGAATTTTTCGCCAATTCACAAATTTCTCTGGAATTTTTCGGCGAAGCGAATCTCGGGAGATTCGCCCATCACTAATTACATTTAAATGTTTGCGAAAGTTCCCCTATAAGTCTAAGTATAAAATACAAGGTACTGTTTTATTATTACAGAGAAAAAGGAAATCTTTTTTACATTTTTTGATTTTGTGATTAAAATATACTCAAAAATACTCAAAGATTGAATTTTAGAGTAACATGAATCTTTTTAAACTCTAATAAATTGATTTTACTCAAAATTCGAATGGTATGTTATTTATAAAGTAATTTGATCAAATAGTCAAGACCCAAAAACTTGAATTGAATTGGAATCGAGTTTTCCTTCAAAAAACTCAACTTGTCAAAAACAAACTTGTCAATTTTTTTTGATGCACAACATTTTTTTTCTCCCCATTGGAGCCTATGGGGCATGATTTTCAAAGTAATACTTGGCAAAACTGTGGCTCATCACTACAATTAACATTTTCAAATAGTTCAAGGGACCTCTGCCATTGGCTTCTTCATGAACTTATCAGGTTTTAGGTGTAAAAGAGTCGAATCAGAACTGTTTCCAGTGTCAAGGTGTGATAAATCTCACATTCTAATTCAAATTCGTGATAGTGGCTTTAAAGGAATAGGTCAAGGTAAAAATAAAAACTGGGTAAATAGATAGGCTGTGCAAAATAAAAAATGTTTCTAATATAGTTAGAAAGTTGTTCTGTTATGTTAGACATACAGAATTTCCAGCCTTTATACATAAAATTTTTGCCTAACTAACTATATTGAAAATATTTTTTATTTCGCACAGCCTATCTATTTACCCAGTTTTTACTTTTATACTGAACAATTCCTTTAAATCCGAATTTGTGAATTTTGACCAAAAGAATTTCAAATTTACTATTCGAGCCTTAGTAAATCTGCCCATAAGATGGTCATCCCATAATTCAGAGATTTCTGGATAATAAGTTTCCGGCTCTCATACAGTACCTGTACTTGGGAGCGGAGTGGGAAAATTATGTGGTAGTGATGATATACTTACAAACTGTAGGGAGATTAGGCTCAAATTCGGGTGATGGAATCTTAGAAAGCACAAAACTGTCCAGAAAAAATGTGGACATTAAAAAGAAAACCGTAATACATCGGAATTGACAGTAAATTGTTAGATGCCTTTCATATTCGTTCAATCTTTTTCACTATGGTTCTTTCTTTATACAATTCATTTTGGAGACCAAGTACATTTTATGAGATGCAAAACTCATCATTTAAGGATGTACTCAATTAGACATTCTCTTTATTAGAGAAAGTTACAAAAACACATTACCATTTAAATGTGGTTTAATAGATTTGATAAAAGCCTAAGAAAAGAAGCCAGGCAGCTGTTATTCATTTAGTAAAGATGTTTTGTAGTTATTTAGTTTTAAAGGCTGCCCAAAACGGAAGATAAAGCAAAGTGTATACTTTTCCCGGTGTATAATTACACTACTGCAAGGGGTTTAATTTTACACTCTCAGATAATTACTCAGCTCAGGCAACAATTGCAATGCCAAAATAAAAGCCATAATTAAGCTAAATTTTTATTGTAGTAGATTTAAAATGCATATTAAAGAGTTAAATGTCTTTTTCGCTAAAATGCATCTTCTAGATTATTTATAAAGCTCTTCTTATATTACTGACATAATCCCAGTGTAATGACTGAGGTGAATCAAATTGTTAGGATGATTATTTACTTGCTAAAATCACAATGTGGTGTATCTTAATGGCAATTTCTGTTCAGGTTATAAAAACTACAAATGTTTTATCCCCCAAAAAAGCAAGAGTATGCCCTAAATGCTCATTTTAAGAACACTGGTGCCCAGGATTGTGCAATGTTCAGCAGGGAGCTACCTGCTAAGAGCATCATCAACAGTTAGTAGGGACAGGGCCCTTATGTGGCTGGCGACTCCTTCTACTCTGCACCGTGGCTTCTGAATGAAAGCTATGTGCCTCCCCCCACCTGTCCTTTCTATTGGGGCCTATTGTGACGTATTGGGATCTATTGCAGCCTAATGCAGGCCTGAAATTCCACTCTACAGTTTTGGAGCGCAGAAGCCTTTGGCTGTTTGGACAATGCCCCACACAACTGACAAAGTGCAAAAAAAGTTGTGGGATACAAGTTAAGTTGACTCAGAAAGGTGAATATTTAGGGATCATGGTTAGGCAAGAGGTATAGGATGATAGGCCACTGTTCAGGAACCAGGAAGCTGGTTGGTATTAGTGCAGAGTTTGGCAGGTGGTCCTGAGTTTGTCGGTGGGATATGGTTGGCTGTTCTGTCTCTAAGGGCAAATTCACTAAAAGGAAAAGGATCCTCCACACTTTGCCAATGGTAAATTCGATATGACTACGCTAATTCACAAAATGCAAAGTTGTGTCTCTGTAGCTGGTGAAGTTTTGCCAGCGTTAATTTATTAGTACAAGCATTTCATAGAGAACTTTCGCTAGCGTTCATTTCTGCCATTTTCTTTGTTAGTACTCTTACCATTAGGTCAATTTGAATAAGGCAGGTAAATATAGGTCATATATTTGTCTTTATTAGAGATGTTTGTACAAATGCTTCAAGTGGCCACTTATTATTACAAATGTCCAAGGAAGAAAAATAAAGATAAAAGATCCTCTAATGACATAGAGTCCACCTTAAAACAAATGTGGCATGCCCCTCAAATGGTTGGAAAAAAACCTTAACACAAAAATCTTTAATAATATGATGTCACTGACATAAGATGAGAATGGGGAGGATGTAGCTTCATCTTATCCATTACACAGGTCTAAGGTCATGAAGGAAACTCTGGCAAAAGAGGCATCATTCTGTAAAATTTGATCTTCAGTGAAAGATGAGTAATGATCGTTCACCTGAGCGAAAATTCATCTGGTGATAGGAGCAAAACTATGCCAGTGATGGTCTTTTTCTCAAGCGAATTGTCCTCTACACCTGTTAGTAAATTGGCAATGCCCCTGCAGATGGGATTTCTGTAGAATTTTTGCTGGCGACAGCCACTTTAGTAAATCTGCCCCGAAGAGCATTGGTGTCTGGAAGGTGTTACATTGAGATACCTAGGTGGAAGCGTGCAATCTGGTTTACCCACCATGCTAGAGGGGACAATAGGCTAGTGACCTTGTGCAATTGTCATGCACCTAGTACATTACCTGGGGTAATCCCAACTACAATTCCATGTTACAAAATCTATGTTAAGAATCTGGTCTGTCCTGGTCTGGTCCAGAACATGTTTCCATGGAAAAAATCTTTTCAAACAGCACCATCAAACTTTTCTTTATTTGTACTTATGTGGGCATCACAGTGACGTTTCAGGCCATGCGGCCTTTTATCAAGCTTGATAAAAGGCCGCATGGCCTGAAACGTCGTTGTGATGCCCACATAAGCACAAATAAAGGCTTTTTATTTGAAGAAAAGTTTGATGGTGCTGTTTGAAAATATTTTTTCCATGTATTATTACCCAAGGCAAGTGGCCCTGGGTTAACGTGCACCGCGGATACTTGAGGCAAGAATCGATGTGCTGACTACTCCAGTCCAGTCTGCTCTCAGTATTTCACACTACCTTTGTATGTACAAGACAAAAAACAACTGCACATTACTTCTTGTATAACAGTTTACACTGCAACTATCAATTACTCATCTGCTGTTGCAGCTCCATACCTTTCTGCAGTGTTAAAAAGCATTACTTTACTCAAACAGACAAACACTGTCTTAATAACTTATCTACAGTACCAGTTCACACTGTACAAACTGCAACTTAGCTGTTGTAAGCTGCCTGCCAGTTTGCGCTGGGACTATACACTCCACATTTATGTCTGTGCTATAATTTACAGTTCAAGTTGCTGTCTGCCATCATAGTTCAGTGTTTTAGCAGCCTTAAAGGGGTTGTTCACTTTTGTGTTAACTTTTAGTATGACGTAGAGAGTGATTTTTTCAGATAATTTGCTATGGATTTTCATTATTATTTGTATTTTTTTGTTATTTAGCTATTTATTCAGCAGTTCTCTAGTTTCCAGTTTCAGCAATACTATGTAACTATGTAACTATATCAAAAGTAGCAATAACAAAAAATGTGTAGCTGTGGTCAATGTACATTTGAAACCTGGAAAGAGTCAGAAGAATCCTAATTATTTAAACACTACAAAAAACAAATACTAAAGACCAACTGAACTGTCCATTCTATAACATACTAAAAGTTAACTTAAAGGAGAAGCACCCCTTTAAGGGCAGTAACAGATGGGGAGATTTGTCACCCTCAATTATTTATGCACGACTGTGGGTGACAAATCTCTCCATTGGAAATAACTGAAAACAGCAGCCGTAAAACCTACATATCGCAAAGCTACCAAAAGTTTCCTCCTGAGGCTGCTTTGGAAGAATGAAGTGATGTGTTGGTTTTACCGCTGGTGATTTTAAATGGAGATGCATTTTCAGGAGATTTGTCGCCTGCAGATGTGCATTTTTATTGCTGGTGATAAATCTCGCCATCAGAAACTGCCCTAAAGCCTCCAAACACATTTTTACCTGCTCTGAAATTGACAGCTACCAATGATTGTTACATGATGACTTTGTATGTTGTCAAAAATGTTTCAGTTTCTAGTTTCTTTTAAACATTGGCAATAGTTTGGCAAAAGGAGTTGGAAGGTGTATGTTTGCAAGGGTACTGAGCTTTCACAATGCCAATGATTTGGAGGTAAAAGTAACCCTAGCTATAGGGGTGTGGACAACAAACATGATGGAATTATATTCTTAACATTTTCTGATGTTTTATTTGGCATTAAATTTCATTCTGAAGACTAAAAGGAATGAGTTGAAAATGTACAATTAATTATATCTTATAAACCAGGTTCCTAGCTAGCAAGGAAATTCCATTTCATATATTCTTTTTTCACTCTAAGTATTCAGTGGAACAGGCTGCATGGTAAATGCTAAAGATTTCACTAGTACATTAGGTCTCTTTTTCTAGCGAATAAGCACTTATTGTACATATCACTTATTGTACATATCACTGGATATATCTGAAGTGTTTTTTGGTGTGACAGGCATTGGATGGTTTATATGGCTAAATGATAATCACTAGAGACTAGAACAATTGTCTTTGGGTAAGGCCACAAGGGGAGTTTTCGGGGAGATCTGTCGCCTGGCGACTTATCGCCGCGATTTATCTCACTGTATAGCTTGGTCGCGCTGCGCACCCGCGACACATAAAGTCGCTTGTGCTTATTCACACGCACTCGCCAGGCAATTTTGAGCGACTTTTAAAATCTATCTCATTCCAATCCTGTTGAAATAGTCTAGCTAATGGACATGACATGAAATAAAATGGAATATTAATTTCTTTGATAATATCTGTAATCTGAAATGAAAACAGATAATTAAACAGTAAAATAATATTCAGCAATCAGGGTAAGGCCAGACAGAAAGATTCGAGGAGATTTGTCGCCTGGCGACTAAACGCCTCTTCTTTTGGGCGACAAATCTCCCCAAACCACTTCCCCCACCTTCCAGTGTCTTTAATGAATAATCGCCTGAGCCTATTCACACGTGGCGCTGGCTTTTCCAAAGTCGCTCAACTCATTAAAGACACTGGAAGGTATTGGGAAGCGTTTCGGGGAGATTTGTCACCTAGCTATTAGAGAAGGAAAAACACAGACAAGGAAAAACACACAGAATTTCCCATCATATGAGAATTAACCTGAGCACAAGACCTCTAGCAAATCTGCGCTAGGAAGAAATGATAGGTAGCACATCTTCTCTTTCATTTGCTTGCATTGCCGAAGTAACGCTGTTGAAAATTCGCCCACATCTATGGGCCAGGATGAAACTACATGTTTTAGTAAATTTCATTGTCTAAGTGTATTTTTGCCTAGCGAAGTGTTTTGTGATGGGTTTGATGCAGACGCTGTTGAATTTTCATCGGTTAGTAAATCTGCCTCATAGAGTAACTTCAATTTATCTGTTTAGCATAAGAGATCACAAAAACCATAGATCAGTACATTAACTACTTCACTCTGTTTTTTTTCTAAAAATAAATTGCTATTTAAAAAAAACACACTTACAATTACTAATACATCCACATAGCCACACGAAGAGAAGCACCGACTATTTGATACCTACAAATGGTGGTGTTCAAGCACCTGATCAATTTATATAGTGGTATGCCAGAGAGAATTTCACATAAAATCCATAACCTTTGACATGCTTGGGCAGCTCATGGGTTGTTGTCATGCACAGTCTCCCAAAACCCAGAACAAAGGCCAAGGTTCTGGTCGCAGCTCACACTTCTACCTATAATAGCCACTTTTGGGAGGAACCCTCCTATACTCGGATGCTGCCAGGTCTTAACCAGAGCACATTTTCTGGGCAGGCGAGAGAACCAGAACATGCACAAAAGGAACAAGGAATAAGAAGAGCATATTCAGAAGATAGGCCAAGGTCAATGTCACAAAAACACTTCCACTCCACCACACTTAACTCTTGGGTTTGGCTACAAGGGGTTACAATCAGTCTCTCAATCACCTTACACACAGGTTAGACCAACATCAGACACCCCAAAAACACACCAACACCCACAAAGTTCATTCGCTGCCACCATCTATCATTAACAGGCGATAGAAACCTAATGTGACTATTCCCCTGCCCTCTACAACAGGTAATAACTCACACTACACAATACATCAAACACTCTCTCCTATGGTAGTTAGTCAGGGTAAGATCCTACTAGTCTAACAAGCACTCCAGCAGCCAAAGGGTTAATTCACACTCAAACACACTTTCCTGCTAGCCGTACTAGTTATCAAACATACAAATAGGCAACTTTCCCTTTCCACACATACAGAGAGTTCATACACTTAGGCACGAGCATTCATATGGGCTATGAGTTCATTTAGAGCACAAGGATTAACGTATTAAATTATATTTTAATATTACAAGAAACAGTGCATATGTATATAAAAATGATATTACAAAGATGACATATAGTTGCAAAACAGTAAATAAAATAAAAGGGAGTAAAAATACAAAGAAAACCCTTACTTTACCAAGTTTGGAAGTTATCAGTGTATCCTCTGAGGCACGAGTGGAAAGCTGGACATACAATTCACTTGGAAAATGAAGCCTCCTTGCATGACAATTAGATATTTGGAATGTCACCTTTTTATTCCCTGCTGGGACACTCCCCTCATTACCTTATGCAGGAGGTAGGAGTGCCAAGGAACATGTCATTTACGACCCCCTGCAGGGGGTCTGCTACTCTCAGGCAATATTCCCAAATATCCTTTAATATAATATGGGTACTTGCCAGTACCAAATACTATAATAAAAACATGGGCAGGCTGTGATCCATATGTGGGCAAACAGAACAATACCAAACACTAATAGGTTCCCATTTTCCAGTCCCCCAGAAACCAGTTCTCCTAACGGGTAGGTATAGGCTGGTCCTGTTTGGTATTGTTAGGAAGCTTGTGACCTCCTCATAACCAATATGTAAGTTATGAGGTTGTGAACCCTATGACACAGGAGATATGGATACTTTCCTATAATCCATAATTTTCTACTAGCTATCCACCCCCCTGCTGCTCTAGGTCCACATGCTTTGTTCTTTGATCAGCCGATCAAAGAACATACTGGCCAGCTTCCTGGTGTGGCTCCAGATCGTCTCAAAAAGAGAGATATGGTTCTCACCTTTCCACAGCCCCCCTGGTGAGATATACAATCAAGGGTCTCTGTGTGAGACTTTGACCAACTGTTTTGCTATGTGAACTATTGATGCCAGGGCAACGCTGCCTTGGCATGACAGTCAATAACTGGGAAGCAAGTGAGGTACAAAATTACACTTCAAAAACATCAGTAACATGCAAAGGGGTCAGGACAAGCAGCAAACAACAAAGTCAGGATCAGGCAGAGGTAACACACAGGAATTAACATAGATATTGCATCTA
The DNA here is from genome assembly GCA_024363595.1 of Xenopus borealis. Lineage (NCBI taxonomy): Eukaryota > Metazoa > Chordata > Amphibia > Anura > Pipidae > Xenopus > Xenopus borealis. The sequence continues at coordinate 106,017,840 of CM044434.1, forward strand.
GAACCTATGTTGAGCAAGGATCACTTGGCCAAGGCCCCTTTAATATTAAATTTTTTTCGCTAAATATGATGTCGTCCCGAGCTCCTGTCAGACCAAACGTGTACCCGGAAGAGAAGAAATGCAGGGAAGATGGCTGCAGGTATTATAACATTTGTCCTCTTTGTACTATATAGAAGCCTTTCACTGTATTCATATCAGTAACCAAAATACTTTGTTATGAATATATGAAAAAACCTTTGCATAAAAGGAGATTATTATGCATTGTGTTGGAAAGCAAAGAATGCACATCTGCCAGCATACAAACCTTGTGTAAAGTTTCATGATTGCTCCTTTACTATACCCACCAGCACATAAAATGCTACCTGCATTTACATCTGCTCAAAAAGTGAATCCTGATTTATAAAAATGTTGTTATATGCATATGCTGTTCGGCAATAATTCTTTTGAGATCGATTTCCCTGTGTAGATCCTACCTTTCAATAATTTACAGTGATCATTTCAGGTCATTCATGCATCATAAGGATGTTCCCAGTAGAGTCTAGCTGGGATCCCCTAACTGTTTCAGCAGTAGTGATTCACTGGAAATTACGTATGTTTCACAGCAGAAAAAACACTTGGGATGTGTTAATAACTGTGAGTCAATTAACTGCACTTTAATCAACTTTAATTATATCAAGCCCTATTTTGGGATGTTTTTTTTTCCCTGGAGCTTTGCACGGGGTTATGGGATGCAACTTATTACAAAGCTAACTAATGTTAAAAATTAAAAGAGAAAACACTACAAATTAAGTTATGGACTCTGATTGATTCTACTGCTTGATTGCAAAGGAGTAATTCTTTAATTGAATATTATTAAAAGGAATTAGGAATGTAATTTCGGTGCTAATGTAGCATTTTAAGTTAAAGTAAAGTCCTATTCCACTTGTGGGTGCCAAATATTAGGCACCCCAAGTGATTGTACTTAGGGCCAGTTGTTTATCTGAAGTTCAGAGTTGTGTGTGTCTTGTGACTGTCTTCCAAGTGAACAGTTAAATTACCCGGAAATTGCAGATCTCCCACTCAGCTTACCGAGATCACATATGTTTGTGAGCAACTCAACTGGAAGAATCTGCAGCAAGGGGTAAGCATGGAGTATGGGGCATCTCCCAGGGGGGTACTTAGCCTAGGGGAGGAGGTGGGTCTACCTGGGGTGGGGGGTACAGGTTTTTTCCCCACAGGTTGAATTCTCCTTTACTCCATTACTACTGTCAAGTTACTGTGGATAGTATGATTTGGTTGCATCCAGGAAGCTTGTAGAAGTTGCTGCTTATCCTTTTCTTCTACTTATCATGAAGTAATGACAATGCTGTTAGGTCCATTGTTTGACTATTCATTTATATAAAAAACAGGAAAAAGTTAATTATATTAATCATTTGCTAATTGCCTTGTGTCTTTATAAGACCACTTGTTAATTTTATTGTTATAAATATTATGTTGCAGCATCATTACTCGAGTTGTATGATTATTTTTCTTATATAAAGGTAAGAGTTACCCAATGAGTGTAAATGTTTTTAATGTGCAGTGTGTGAAAGTATGGGCCCCAGGGAGGGGTTTGGCAGTAGATAGGTGAAGTGTATTATGTTTCCTCAATTTTCCTTTCCAGTATTCCATGGCGTCAGAGTGGGTCACTCTGAATTGGATGTCCAGCAATTGTGAGTTGTGGTATTGTCAGACATGATGATGTGTCTGATTTTCAAAAGGGAGGAATGTAGCATTGTATCTGTCAATGTTTAAAGGGGTGGTTCACCTTCAAGTTAACTTTTAGTATATTGTAGAAGAGCCAATTATAAAAAACTTTTCAATTAGTCTTCATTATTTATTTTTCATCGTTTTTTAATGATTTGCAATTTTCTTCTGTTTCTTTGCAGCTTTCAAATGGGGGTCACAGACACCATCTAAAAACAAACGCTCTGTAAGGCTACAAATTTATTGTTTTTGCCACTTTTTATTACTTATCATTCTATTCAGTCCATCTCCTATTCATATTCCAGTCTCTTATTCAAATCAATGCAGGGTTGCTAGAGTAATTTGTACCCTAGAAATCAAATTGCTGACACTGCAAACTAGAGAGCTGCTGAATAAAAAGCTAAATAACTTTAAAACCAAAAACAATAAAAAATGAAAACCAATTGCAAATTGTCTCATAATAGCACTCTTTGCATTATACTAAAAGTTAACTCAAAGGTGAACAACCCCTTTAATACAAATGTATGTTTAATGGTTAATATAGGTATATATTCTGTGGTACCACTAGGGGGGCTGTAATATCCCTGTTGCTAGGGTCCTTAGTGGGAGGAGGAAGGAGGCTATAAAAAGGAGGTTGAGATACTTCATGGGTAGAAGTGAGGGCAGCCACCTCAATTGCAGTTGAGTCATCCTCCATAGAAGACACTAGGGCCCAAATTCACTAAAGCGTGAAGCGTCTAACGCTAGCGCTAATTCTCCAGCGTGATGTCAATTCGTAACTTCGGAAATTCACTAACACCAGCTCTGGCAAATTTTCGCTAGCGAAGTAGATAGACTTGCGCAACTTTGCACCCTTACGCCAGGCGAAGTTGCGAACTGACGAAAGATCGTAATTACGCAAATTCACTAAGATCAAAATTTTCCTGAACGTTTCCACTTACATTAGACTTTACTTCGCCTGGTCAGACGAGGCGAAGTTCAATACATTAGATAGGAGGTTGAATTTTTTTTTAACGCTGGCGTGTTTTACCATTGGAGGGTGATAGTCTGAAAAAGATTGATTTTTTTTGGGGGGGTTACCCTCCTTCCCCCCTACATTTCCTAACATATGGCAACACAACTATATAGGGGGCACATGTAGGGCTATAGGACAACTTTATTTAATTTATTAAAGGTTTCCTGGGCTTGTGTAGTGGAATGAAGTGGCTGTAACATATACTTCTATTATACGTTAAAGTTCACGCCGTATGAAAATTAGGCTTCGCTAGCGTAACTGCGATCTGCCTAGCGAAGTAACACTAGCGCAACTACGCTACCGTTTGCCGACCTGAGCGTAAATTCGTACTTTAGTGAATTTGCGTAGCGCTGGCGAAAATTCGCCTGGTGAAGTGCGGCGAACGCTAGCGAAGCCAACGCTGGCAAATTTTCAGATCTTAGTGAATTTGCCCCTAGAGGTGATTTATAAAGTTAGTGCAGAGCATATTTATTCGCAAATGGATGTTTTGCCCATGTTTTTCCCTGAACGCTAAAATATTGCACTGCTGTTTTTTCCAGTTTTTGCAAATTTCCAATGTGAAAAAATTTTCACAAATGGCTCGCAAATGAGACGGGTGTTTGCGTGAGTGCGCCCACACGGATGTTTGTGTGAGTGCACCCACTAGGCAATGTTTCTGTGCACGAAAATAGCATTGATAATAACTTAAATTCGCAATTTGCAAAAACTGTTTTGCAAATATTTTCTCCGCCACCAAAGCTGTGGCATATAATTTTTGCCATATTTAAAAAGCTGTTATAGACATTCACAATGTGAAAAGCAAATTCTCAAATCTGTTTGCACACTCTTATTCAGCTTCAGTGCAGTGCAAATGTATTCACTTTCTGAACAATCTGCCCTGCACAAAGTTTATAAATGAGCCCCACTGTATCTAGACAGTGAGAAGTCAAGTAGCAATAGTACATTCTAGTGGGTGTAAATTTGTCAGGCGATTGGCATGGCAGGTGTGACGCCTACGAGGAGGTAGTGGGCACAGTGTGTCCAGTGGGAACCCCGCCAGTTAGGGTGAAAGACAGATCTGGTGAAGGAGCGAGTGCCCCCCTGACAGTTTGTTAATCAAACAAGTGATATCAGAAGAAGGATAGAGCCCTGTGTATGAGGGCCTGTCTTTATTGTTGCCGTGAACAAATAAAGTGAATGTGGTTAGTGGTTACTGCAGCATTTCACCTCCTGTGTCTCACGAAGGTCTCTCCATAAGTTGGACGGCACTTCCCTACCAGGTAACAAATGGGGTAAAAAGCTTTGGCCCTTGGGAGCCCCCATTACACCATTTCTTCTGTAGTCGACCCGAGCTAATGTAAAAAAATCACAGAAGCACTTTTTTCTTTTGAAAACATAGGAGTCCTCTAATAATGTAGAGCATGAAGCAGTATACTGAGCAAAACATGCATGTGACTTGGTCTGCCATATTAATTTATCACAGTCTGCAAAGCTTGAAAGTAAGGGAAATAGTATCATTGGTAGCACCAAAGATGAAAAAAGGTGACACAAACAAAACACCCATAGACTCTTATTTAACAAATATGCGCTGCACTCTGAAAACATTATGTTGCACATCAAAACACAAATGAGTATGTCAAAAGTCAGATTCACTACAAACATTTTTGAAGAGTGACAAAAATGCCATTCACATCAAACCAGTTTCACTATTTTTTTTTTACTGTTTCGTAAATTTTTCTGGAATTTTGAGAATTTTTCATTGAAGTAAAATGCAAGCGATTCGACCAGTGAAATGCAAGAGATTCGTTACTGCTCCTCTCCAAAGTTAATGTCTTTTATTACATATGAGGGCAAATATTTTTAACAAAATATTTAACAAATATTCACAATTTGTTTCGCTGTTTCGTAATTTTTTCTGGAATTTTTTGCATTTTTCAGTGAAGTAGAATGCAAGAGATTCACCCATTACTAGTTACTGCTCCTCTGCAAACTTAAGGGCAGATTTACAAAGGGTTGAATTTCGAGTGAAAAAACTTCGAAATTCTACCATCTAATTTTTTTGGGGGGCCATTTTCAATCGAATGCAACAGATGAGTTTCCATTACAAATGAGATCCAATCAAATTATAGACACATAGAAGCCTATTTATTAACAGTCACATTTTAGTGGTTTTAGAGGTTTTTGAAACAATAACTAAATTCACTTTACCACTGTTGAATTTATAAAGAGACAGTACATGATAAATATTGATATTCAAAAAATTTTTTTTTCAAATTTAAATTTTTTCGACAGTCGAATAACTTCCCCGTTAAATTTGTATTCCACTGCTTAGTTCACCAGTTCACTTAGTTGGGTTTCATTATTTTTGATTGAATAAAAAAATTCGATCGAATGGTTAAGATCGTTCGAATCGTTTGATTTTTTAACCTTCAAATCCGACCCTAAAATTTGCTTGAAATTCAAATTTAAAAATTAGATTTTTCAGTTTGACCCTTGATAAATCTGTCCCCCAGCCTTCCCAAAATATATTGAAGGACATATTGGACAGAACTGAAACATTAAACAACAGTTCCTTTATTAATCAAGTATTTCAAAAGTACACTGGAAATAACAAAAAAGAAAAAAATCTTCAGAATTGTGGTGGGACACTAATGATGAATAATCAATACATTGGAGCTTATTGGCGATAATGGTCATGATAATGACATTCCAATTCCTTTGGGTTGCAGGACATATCATTGCAATTTTCATGCAGTTAAAAATCATTTGGGGAATGTAATAAAAGTTACAAAGAGCAAAACAATTTTCCCAAATATGAATAAAAATCAGCATTTTGCAATGTAATATTCTTCATTAAACTGTTAATGCATTGCTAATTTTAACTGTGCATTGCCCACTTTTAAGTGTTTGAAGGTGTCATAAGATTTTGGAGCAAACAACTTTTTCTGTAAGACGGTAACACTCGCAAAACTTCTCTGTTGAAAGAGGTCACTAACAGTTTCCGTGTTCAGAAAAGCTATATAAAATGTGTGCAAAGGAAAATTTGTTCACACAAAGGCATTACTTTTTGCATTGTGAATATTTTTACATTACTGACCTTTATGACATTTCCCCACCTATCTGAGTATCTTGGTCAGTAATGAGCAAATTTGTCCTGTTATGCTTTGTAGAAAAATAGGAGAAAATGCAGAAAAATTTGCAAAATTGCAAAAAATTAGCAAAATGCATTGAAGTCAAAAAGTGATTTTTTTTTATCACTCCAAATGCACTAAAGTTGTTTTTCTTGCAGCAACTTTTTTGTCTCTGTGTCTTTTTGTCCACATGCATTACAGTCAATGGGATTTTTTTGTGGCAATTTTTTTATCACGCTAAATTTTTGGCCAGTTTTGTAAAAGGTGAATTTCATTGCAATCTGCTGCTTAAAAAATGTGTTCATTACTATTCTTGTCCTGTTTTATTATGGCCTATCATCTATTACTAATCATGGCAGACTTTTTCAAATGGAGCTCCTCTGGGATATAAACATACCATGCTCTGGATTTACTGCTGCTCAGAATAGTTGGTTGCAAGAGAAAAAAATAGCAAATGTCTCATTCCCTTGACCTGATCATGTCTGTAATTCATAGGACTCCCTCTCCTACAGGATCTGACCTCTTTAATGGAGTGATTGTAACATAATAAACTATCTTTTATCCCCAGAATACACTATTCTGTCTGGAAGGAACTATAACCAATACCATATTACCTATCTTGGGGTACACAGTATTGATGCACTGCTCAGAGGGATGTCACTTTATCCCATCCCTACATTTACATTATGTGGAATGCATCAAAGTCACGTCATATGTAATATCCAGGCTGCTAGAATCAAAGTAACTCAGCAGGAGACTGCAGTGCTCATGAAGCCTAATGGATATTGATTTAAGCTCAGTAAACTCTCATAACATTTCCATGTCTATTTCTTATCATTATGGAGATGATGCCTTTGAAATAACTGTAGCATCTCACTTGCAGTTAATACATTCCTTTCATACACTAGTGAAGCCCTACAGTCTAGATTAAACATATCCCTTCAGTCTTTTTATCATGAAATGTGTATTGATTCTTTGAATAAAACTCTGGTATCTTATACTCAATTCAAGCATCTCAAAGATGATTATGCATTTTTTAATATGTGTATTTTGAGGTTAAATATAGCATGAAATGTTGTATAGATTATCAGAGTTCCTGGTTCATTGGTTCAAAGCAGAGGAAGCAAGCACACATCTCATTTTACAAGAAAATTTCTGAGAGAATGAATTTAATAAGGTTGATATAATAGAACAAGGCATTTTAAAATTGCATGCTCAGGTGGACAATAAGCCCTTCAAATATATATATCTGATCTTTGAAAAACAATGTAGTAACTCAAAAGCTACTACAGTAGTCATATTTAATAAGCACAGTGTGAAGCACTTGGTGACAGTTTTGCTTCTAAGTACAAAGGTGACTTTAGATTCTTAAAATGGGCTTGTAAATCACTGCACTTTATTCCAAATCGGTCATCTGATTTTGTTTCAAAGCAAAAGTTTTTTTTTTTTCATAAAACACTCACTATTTTTGTAAGCATTACTTGTGTGAAAATGTAGCTGATAAATCTAATTTTGATTTGATGCTTTGCTCTTAAAAATAAGAAGAAAGTCAACAGCAAAGACTTCCATCATGAAAACAAGTAGAAGTGAAGAACGGTAGCATGATGTATAGTAGTTATAGTTGTTTTACAGGTATAGGACCTCTTATTCAGTATGCTCAAGACATTGGATTCTCTGGAATAAGGTCTTATTATAATTAGATATCTTCTGTGTCTGCTTGTGGTGGGCAAGTGTCTTAAAAGTGCTTAAAAGTAGACTGAGTAAAATCGAAGTGGCTGAGACATCAATATACTGTAATCATTCTTCCAGCAAGTGTTGGCCAGGAATTACATTTACATTTCTGCTACTTTCAATAATGTTTTAATGTTTTAACCACCTCTGCCCCTGCATTGTCACTGGAAGTACTAAACAATATATAGGTACTGAAAGTAAGATTTAAATCAAGTAAAGTGGTACAGGGATAAAGGGTGAAATTATCACTTTTAGGTAGATGTGAAGCAGCAATGTGTGTGAGTATATGGTTCACACAGGCAATGGATTGTGTTATACTTTTTTTAATAATTCAAAAGTAAACAAGTGGCATTTGTAATACTCTTTGGTGGGGCACCTACCTTGTCTTGGTCTTCCAGAACATGTTTGTTCTTCAAAAACATGAAGCCTTCACAATACCCCTTCCTTTTAGGTTACCCTAGCCTCAGAAATGGTAATAAGGTGGTCATTAGTGCTTAGCATCAACTAACTGGTAGGGAAATCATAAATACGTGAATATTTGCAGGGAAAATTAATTTTTGATTGTAGTACCCCAGCACAGTCTTACTTAATAAAATGCCCCTCAACAGGCCACTTAACCCACACATTTTTAAGAAAGATTTGGTTTTAATCCATTATGACCCCTTCTGGCCAGTGAGACAATGACAGTTAGGCAAGGTTAAATCATTAGGTTGAGCTAATATCACCTTCATGAAAGAATGGAAAATGGAGCCAAAACAAAATAATTATACAAATAATTATACATTCATTGTTTAATACTTTGAATATGAAAACATGTAGCCCCTAAATAGCCCACCTGCCACATAATTTTTATATGGTGTTTTATATAGCATGTTATACAGGAAAATATGTTTTTTCTGACATCAATACAAAGATTTTCTAATTATTGTATATAATTTAAGCGTCATCCAAAGAATTATTTTAGTTTCTATAATGCAATTTAAGTTCTAGATCCAACTGACTATACAAAACAGTATTCAATTATTTTTGCATTTTAACTGTATAATAAAGCTGAATACACTTTGTGTCCTTCAAAGACTTCCATGATCAATAAATCTTGGCAATGGAGTGGATAGTCGAGATGGTTTGCAATTTTGAAATTAATGGATACAAAAGAAGAAAAAGGAATACATGCTAGCAGATTCAACCTAGCTAGAAGGTTGCAAAAGAGAACACTATTGTGATGTGTCTCTTGATAGACAGCTGGAGTTGGTGGCAAGGATCTTTAAATAATGTCTTGAGGGTTTTAGATTGAAGTTATTATACATTGTCTGCAGGTCAACTGAAACATTTAAAAATATACCAATATACCAAAGGTGTTCTAAATATCATGTCTGATGGCTAAAGAAAGATTTGGTCTAGTTATTTGGTTAAATTAAATCTTCTTAATAAATAATTAGCAAAAGAACTGTTAAACAGGAGGAAGAAATTCTGTTATTTAACATTATCAACCGATTTTCATATAATATTTTGCAGACAATATCAATATGCTTGAAGGGTAGTTTACCTAAAAAAATACATTGGTTGTTCAAAAAGGACCTTTTCTAAGGAATTCTTCAGTTAGTAGTCCCTTTTTAAAAAATATTTTTAATATTCTAAATTATTATCGTTTCTCTTCTTCTTCTTGACAAAGGGACTCCTCAGTTTGACCCTTTGCCTTGAGCCACCCCACTGATCCCCAATACTACATACCTTAATGAAACCAGGTGACAGAGATGGGTAAAATGTCCACAGTATTTATTCACATTTTACCAAATAAATAGGACATTGACAGCCAAACCAAGCCAGATATCACTATTATGCTCTGCTGCCAACATGAGAGAAGTTCAGCAGCCCTGCTGCTGGATCTGCATCTGCAGGCTGTCACCTAGCACAAGAAATAATAGTGTCCTTATCAATCAATCCAACGTGCAGTCACAGGAGCGAACCTCCTTTCACCCTCCTCTTAACTTGCATGTGCAAGGTCCTACTGCTGCTGTGACAAATAAAATGTAAAATATAGTATCCTATGTGCACTGTTATGACCCAGAGTAAGGCCAGCCTGAAGCCAGTGCCAATTATGCTTCAAGAAGGAAAAATCCTCCCTAACCCCAATGGTGATTGGAAACATTAATTTAAAATACAGTACATTGCAAACTCTCACAATTATACTGTACAGAAATACAGAAACCACAAAGTAACAGCACATTCAAAATGTCCATATTCAGTTGTTAATAGATATGGATTTACTATTATGAAAACATAAAAAAGAAAACACCTGAAGTTTTGCAAAATATGCAGAGTAGGGGAGGGTGGGTCAGATGTTTGTACCTGCTCAGATGATAAGGAAGGAGCTGCTTCTTCCCCTGACATCACATCCCTCTATTTCTATTCCCTTAGCCCAGCTTTCCCCTGCCTTAACTCATTCAGTGCTACATAAACACAGCTGCATCTGATTCTTCCCATCTCTAACCTAGACCAGTATAATATGGCTGCTGGTTATTAGCATCCCTTGTCATGCACCCCAGCATTTATAGCTCCAGGGCTTTACTTTCCTGCTTGAAACTTAAAGGGGTTGTTCACCTTTAAATTAACTTTTAGTATGTTGCAGAGATGGCTATTCTGAGACAATTTCCAATAGTTTTTTTTTATTATTTACAGTTTTTTGAGTTATGTAACTTTTTATTCAGCTGCTCTTCAGTTTGCTGTTTCAACTATCTGGTTGCTATTATTATTTAGATGTATATTTATATAGTGCCACCATTTTTCGCAGCACTGTAGGGTCAAATTACCTTAGCAACCATGTTTTTACTGACTGGAATATGAATAGGACAGGGCCTGAACAGAAAGACAAGTAAAAGAAAATAGCAATAACAAAAAAAGCTGCAGCCTTACAGAGCATGTGTTCTTTAGATGGGGTCAGTCTAATTGAAAATCTGCTTAGAATTATCCACTCTATAATATGCAAAAAGTTAACTTAAAGGTGAACAACCCCTTTAAAATGTTATCTGGTTGTTGGGTTCAATGACTCTATTTTGAGGGTTTATTTTTTATTGTTATTCTTAATTTTTCTTTAATTGTGCCTAACAAACTGCTATCTGTTTGCTAGATAATTAAACCCTTGAAATAAATAGCAGTTAAAATGAATGATGCATGAATATGTCCCATTTTGCCAAAATTTGTGAACCGGTGGAAAAAATTGTAAATGGGTGTTTTTCCTTGTGATATACAATGACATCAATGGGCATTGTTGTGTTTTTTCCAGACAAGATTCATTGAAGTCAGTGTGTAGATGATACTAAAAGTTTATGTTCAAGTGAAATCCCCCATGCCATGAATAACAAGTGGTGGTTATGTTACTATTTGCAAGTGTTTTCTACTACCAGTGTTGATTTCAGGACTTTAAACTTCAGATATTCCTTACAAATATATTATTTTGCCAGCTTCTAAATATTCAAGAAATATGCTGCGAATTCTGATTTCACTATCCAAGACTCCCAATAATTAGCTAGAAATGAAAGAAAACACAAAATACTGTTATAATACAGTTTTGGAGAATTACAGTTTGCAAATTAGGAATTGTATTTTGATTGCTGACTGAATCTATTACAGCTGCATTTTAAAACCATGCTTTGATGTGTTCGCAATCAGTTGAAAAATTGAGTGAAAGGATATTTTTTTGTAAGATTCAAGCTTGATATGAATTGCAGATTGATTTAAGCCGTTTGAAGTGACATTTAAGGAATTTAGAGGAAACGGTGTGTCGAACTTACTCTATGACTCACCTTAAAATACCAACAATTTACTTTTCTTTGTGTGATTGAATAACAAAACTTCAGTAACCGCAATACATGAAATGCTTTTAGTATGTAGAATGTACAATACTTCACCAGATGAGATCTGTAAAAAGAAATCTATATAATGCTCATAAAGATTCAAGTGTGTTACTTGGAAATATCTTGCAAATATCACAAGGGAAACATGTGTTTCTAGCAAACTGTAGGCAGCCTCTCTTTCATCATGCAGATTAGCATTATTGTTCCAGCACTGAAAGGGGGCAAGAACACAGCAGCTCAAAAAATGCATATCATTTTCTTTCTGTCTCAGTTTAGTAGCACCCATGTTAAATATTACTGATTGCCAGTTTAAAACAAATATGTTTGCTTAGGGCCTCTTCCAACACAATAAGAGGAAACCGCAGTACATTTAAGATAAAGGAGGGGCATTGATTGTATGAATTACTTATGGATTATCATTTTTTTCCATCACCTCTCACCAGCTTGAGCAAAAAAAAACAGAAAGAAAAGAAAAAAACAAATAATAGGGTACTGTTGCAGAGATGATAGCTTGTGAAAAGGTAAATAGGAACTCCTATTGCTATGAAAACAGTGTACAGGAAAGGATCTGAGTTACCCATGGAGCTGTCATTCGTGGAATGTCGTTTTTTTCCCTATCCTAGCTACAGACACTTTTGTTATATATTTTTACACTCCTGACTTCTTTGCAAATAGAATCAAGAATTTACTGTCTAAAAGATATTTATTAATGTAACTAGCAAAATGTTTTTTCCAAAGAAAAGACAGATATTGAGAGGTTTATTGCACTTTCTACCCAGCTGTTCTATAGTGCTTTACTCAAAAAAAAATCTGTTGCTAACAGAGAAGACACAGCAGATAGGAGGTAGTTATTCCATACAGTTGCTCTTTTTAACAGAGCAAAACACAACGTCTTATACTTCGGCATCATCTGTATTTGTTTACAGTAGTTATGCACAACCTTTGGCCCTCCAGCTACTAAACTAGAAGTCCAAGTTCCCCCTGACAGCTGTGAGTTCTAGGTTAACAATTGCAGGAGGGCTACTTTATTGTATTAAGTAGCCCTGAGTTTAGTATGGAAATTTTTACTGCTACATATCCTTTTCTGTTAATCTGAAACATCTGCTGTGAGGCTGTTTCATAGTATAATCCTCCCATCATTTCTATAAAAGGACATTTGCTATTGTAAAATCTTCTATCACCTTCAATCAGAGCATAGTTTATATTTCTTTTAGAAGTATAATTTTTCATTACATATGTGTCCTTCCATCTACTGTATTGTGCATTCTTTTGACATATTTTTACAATATAGGAATTCTTCAATAGTCTTCTATACTCATTAGTGATGGGCGAATTCGCGACAAATTCCCGCGAATCGCCGCTGGCGCGCTGTGTTTTTGACGCGACGCGCCGAAAACGACGCGACACACGCCGAAAACTTTGCTAATTTTTCGCCAATTCGCTAATTTCTCTGGAAATTCGCAAATTTTTCTCAAATTGCATATATATATATATATATATATATATATATCTACAGTTTATTTATACATCCATTTTGCCAGGGCTCTCCAACAGAAACTTCACTTCACCGGTCAATATTTCTGCTCAGTCATAAGCTGTCATGGTAAGTTAGAAGTGGTAGTTCAACAGCAGCTGGTGTGCAATTCCTTTAGATCAAATATGGAGTAAATGTTTTGAGTCTGAAAGTATTTGTTCAACAATTTCTAAAAATACACAAGTAAGGTAAGGTGGTATATTGTGCCTCTGTAAAACTGCTACATGGTACATGGATGAAGTATCTATATATAATACACAAAAGACATGAATATTTTGTAAATTATATACTTATAAGAAGTGATGTCATTTTTGTCACATGACTCACTAAAACTTGTGTATTATAATAAATAAAGTGCCATATGTTGTAAAATATGAGGATATTAAAAGTTACCTCAGAGTTCCATGTCCTGTATAAAAACACTCGGCCTTCAGACTCATGTTTTATATGATCATTAAACTCCTTGGTAACTTATAATATCCTTATAATTTAAATGGGGGCTACTTTATTCACTATATAAAACATTCCTATGCATAATTAATTTGTCTATTATTCTTGGCAAACTGCACCCCCAGTTCTGAAAAGCAGTCTTCTCTCAATCAGAATTGTGAGAATTTGGCAATGGCACTTTGCAGTATCTCAGGGGTGTTGTATTAAAGCTGGCCATAGACGTAAAGATTTTTGAAAGATCCAATAGTTATCGTTTAAATGCCTGATGTGTCCATCAACTAAAAAGACCATTTCAGGCAATATTGCCAGCAAAACTGAAGGATCGCAGCCTGCTTTGCCCAGCAAACATAGGTAGATTGCATGGGGGCCGATAAAGATTTTCTAACCTGGCCGATCAATCATCAGACCAATGTCGGACGAAAAATCGTAAGACTAACGATCGTTTGTACCCCACTAACCGCACGATAATTTGACAGATTGGTCGGACATCCCTAAGATCGGTCGTTCGGCAGGGAAATATCGGTGCGTCTATGGGGAGCTTAAAAGGAAAATGTATTGCTCCTTTATTCTGCTGGGCAGTCCACAGTGTATGGAAACTATACTCCTTACAAACATGACAAATGCTACTGATTGACACTAGACTATCAGCAGTTTTCAGTGAGTGTGTGTGTTCTTTTTATAATTTTTTCCTGTGAAAAATGAAAGTGCTCATTAATAGCTTCTGGACTAGGTCTTTGGTTACATGGCTCTTTGAGGTGAGATATAAGATAGCAGATCTGCTTAAATGGCACCATCTTAGAAGCATTAGAGCTCCTATCAAGTGACCAGAAAATGGGCTCTGTCTGCACATGTATACTGCATTGTTAGTGTTAATGAATAAGATGTTTTAGTTATCTTCATAATGTGCATATCAAGAATTCCACTGCTTCTAAGAATTAATTCAGTTTTTCCAACCCTGTTATCAGAAATAAATGGTTGAAAAATTATAATATCCAGGCTCCAGAAGAAAAATATACACAAGTAGACACATTTCCGAATTCCCGCGATTCACGAAAAATTTCGGCGGGCAAAAATTAGCTTAACAAACGAGTCGTGCGTCGTTTTTGACGGGACAAAAATGACGCAACGCACACCGAAAACGACGTGACGCGCTTCGAAGTTGACGCGACGCGCATCAACAGCGTGCCGCGACTTGGTTCGCAAATTTTTCACCAATTCATGAATTTCTCTGAAAATTCGCTAATTTTTCGGCCATGCGAAACTGGGGAGATTCGCCCATCACTATGCAAGAGCTTATATCTTAGAAAGATATAGCTAAATATTACAACTGTTCATGACAAATATCAATCAATACATACACACATACACATACAGCACTGGGGTCCTAAGTTCAATCAAATGCCATCTGCAAGGAGTTTGCTTGCTCCCCATGTCTGTTGGGTTTTCTCTGGGTTTTTACTCGAAGGTTCCAAACTTACAGATAGTTTCATAGGTTTCTGATTAAACTGATCCTAATCCATATGCATATAATAGGGTCCTTAGACTGTAAGCTCCATTTGGACAGGGGCTGATTTGAATGAAAAACAATCCCTGTAAAGCGCTCCAATAATGGGCTAGTACTATATAAAGAGCAGGCAATAAATACATAAATACAAAAATAAATACCCAGGATATATGGAAATTATGTTAGTCTAAAAAGGCATTCATTAATAGGATCTACCATCACAATATATCCTGGCAGGGCATTCCACAACCTCAGTGTTCTCATATACTGAATAACTACCTGCATTGTTTCTTAAGTTTAAAGAGTGGTCTATTCCTAGATTTATTAATGGAAAAAAGAACTCCTGCTTGTCTAGTGTCTAACATTTTTGTAAACATTATTATGTGCTGTCATAAGCTCCAGACCTATAATGATGTCTAATATGTCTAATTAAATAGTTCCTAGGACAGGGATGTCCTTCCTACGGTCTCTCTTACCACATGGCACTTATGCTCTGTGTATTTGTATATATATATATATATATATATATATATATGTATATATATATATATATATATATATATATATTGTATGTATTATGTTCCTTGTCCTCCTTGTTTGTACTTTTCTATATTGTACAGCACTTTAGGTCTTTACATTGCTTAAAAAAGACATAGACATAGATACATACCAATGCAGTGTCAAGGCAACTGGTGGTCCCTTTGCTAACTCAACTATTCATTCTTCCCACCTCCAGGCCAAAATAACTTCACACAGAATCCAGGTTAGATTTGAAAATCTGCAGCTTTATTTTAATACAGCAACAATTAATTGCAAAATGATTTTGTTCAAACAGTGAAGGGAGCTAACAGCCCCTTCCACCTGGCAAGTATTACATATGTTTGGGCTAGCAAAGGAGACCGCTCAAAGCTCACCTCTCCAATCCCACCGATCAGGTGCTCAGTCAGCAGCGTCCCAGTGCTACAACATAATTAGAAATCCACAAGAGGACGGCACTCCGATCAGGAAAAACAGGTTGAAACGCGTAGGGCACAGTTCCCTTATTCCAAATAAACCTGTTTTTCCTGATCGGAGTGCCGTCCTCTTGTGGATTTCTAATTACATATGTTTGGGCCCTTTAAACTATACAGATGAACTAAGAACGGTTCAGACAGCAGCAGAAGCAGTTAGTTTAAATAATCAATGATAAAGAATTTTCAGTTATAACATATAGCGTATCAAAATTATTCTCACTTGTGCAGTCCTCCTGGGCTCCTGCTCTGGCCACAATTCAAATCCTTACTATTGTCTGATAGTTTAAATAATCAGAAATTAAAGGGTGGATAGTGGATACATTTGCTTTTTTTTTTTACCTAGGAAAAGAGATGCCTAAAAGGGATATGACTGACATTAACAAGAATATGCAAGGTCAATATAAATGTTTTGTTTAATTGAATTTTCTTCCCTAGGGCAGTGTAAGTGACAAGGACATCCAATATGACTGAGAGAAAGGAAGTTTCACTGTCAACACCGAAAGGGTTTCTTTAAAAGTACAGTCAATTTAGGAAATCCTTTACCTCTGGATGTGGTCATGAGTGATTTTTCCTGAGGTTGGGTGCCATTGATAAGGAAATAACATTTTGAGTTATACAAAGTTAATGGTAATTGATTGAGGACATTGCCTGAATGCCATTTTGAGGTCAGGGAAGAAGCTGCACTTCCAATTTAACTCACTTACTTATGATTCTGTGACTTCCACATGGTTCATGTAATTGACATGAATGGAAACTAGAATTAGTGGTAGCAAGGGGTACTGTGCTTTTCTCTATCAGCTGACATGTACCAGCTATTAGCTTAACACAGAAAGAAAAACACAAGTGAAACAAACAAAAAAATCCCTGGTGTAATTATTACAATTAAAACAAACCAGAAGAATGTAGCAGATACACATATTATTTATCAGTTAGTTTTCAGTTTTAGATCCTAAGCCTCATAAATCTCTCTTGTGTTACACATCAAGCCAAATTACTGGCTTGTTTTCATTTACATGTCCAGAAGGGTTAGGATTCAGAAGGGTCTCCCATCACAGGTATTTGTCTCCAGCTACTGATTCTATATCCCCTTTACAGAGGTTGATGAAGAATTTGAGAAATTGAGTAGGGTTACCTAATTCAGGTATCACATGTGGCTTCTACCTGATCTCCCAATATAACAGGTCTAACGGAACCTGTTCTCTGCTTGAGGGAAACAATTGTATTTTGTGAAGGCCTCTCTGCTGCCTGTACTAGGACGATGGGGTATGTGCTTGTACCAACTCATATAAGACTAAGACTTCGAATCAGGGGATAACCAATTGATTACCACTTTAGTGGCAGAAGGTGTGCACACAATATAATGTGCTCACTTTCATATGTTTTCATCCAAAATCCATAGAGATTGCAGCACTGCCAAGTGGCTTTAATGCTATTGCTTGGGAGTGCTGCAATATCTATGGATTTGAAAATTAGGGAATGCACTAGCAGAACTTGCAGAGCCACTCATTATTTGCATTCCTGAGCCCCAATGTGGCTTTTCGCACTTGGACCTCTCTTTTGTTGAGGGTGATGTATTGCTTGAAAGGTAAATGGGCATTAAAAAATGTTTACGCTCAACAATTTTTTTATGTGTGACAATTTTTTACGTTCACAATGATTTTTTTCTCACACTAAATGCATTAAAGTCAGCGTTTATCACTATGGCAAAATTCTTTTGTCTCAGCGACAATTTTGTCTTGGCAACTTATTTGTCTCTGTGGCGTATTTGTCCAAATGTCAAAGGGCATTTTTTCTTGTGGCAATTTTTTTTGGTGCAGTTTCAAGAAAAAATTCACAGGTGGCAAAGTTTGGAATTTTGCCCCAAATCCATTTCTGCCGAATAAATTCATTCATCACTAGCAGCACAAAAAGCTGCTTTTTTGCCTAAATGTGGTCAAGGTGTTAGCCATACAGTATATGCTGCAGACTGTAGTTTGAAAATTTCTGTTAATCCATAGCAACCAGTAAGATGGGTTAATAGACTAGTATCGGGCTTGGCACCTTATATTACATTATCAATTAAGCAACATGCTTAGTGAATAGTAAAATGTATTTCATGGTACGTGACTGAGCTATACTTAACACTTCTTGCATCTAGCTTCCAGAATGTGCAGTTGTTTCTAATTGCCTCCCTTTAAAGGCAGATTTGTTTGGTAGAACTACATAAAAAACAGGAATTCAAAAGAAAATTGTTGATTGTACACAAGCCCCTCTGCAGAGCAAGGTAAGAGATGTCAGTCTGCCTCTGCCCCCACCACCTCTGCCAAACCTCTATGGTTTCAATAAAAATCTAAACTGTATGTATTTTCATCATCCACTGCCTTTCTATATATCCTTTAATTTTGCAAAGATGAAGACTTATAATGAAAATGTCAGTGGCATGTTTCAGATTGACATATTCATCAGAAACTACTTTCAGAGAAAATTAAGTAATATTTTTCCACTTTATATCAATATATTTATGCTAGCTATTTTCCATCATACATTTGCTGCCAAGATTCCTTTCAAGAGCATTGTCAGGGCTGAAACTAGCAGCCTTCCAAGTCTGAGTTGTTACAGGTCTTAAGTCTCCAACTTTACCTTGCAGTCTATCTGGACACTGCAACCCTAAAACAGAGATGCTTATGTGACTCTGTGTGTATAGTATTTATAAGATGTACTTTGTCCATAGTATAAACAAGACCAGAACTAAAAAGAACAAGGACCTTTAATTAAAGAAATTGTATAAAATCTGTATAAAAATAGAATTGTTTGATTGTATAAAAATTAAATCTGACTAAATAGATATATAAATAAAAAATGTTTTCAATATAGTTAGTTAGCCAAAATGTAATGTATAAAGGCTGGAGTGACTGGATGTCTAACATAATTAGGGTTGCCACCTGACTAGTATTTTACAGGCCTGGCCGGTAAAAATTAAGCTTCATCCCAAAGTTATTAATAGGTAAAATCATAAAAATATAGGAAGGCCAATAATTTTTTCAATAAAGGGTGGTAACCCTAAACATAATAGCCAAAACACTGCTTCCTGCTTTGCAGCTCTCTTGGTTTCCACTGATTGGTTACCAGGAAGTAACCAGTCAGTGTCTAGAGGGGGCCACATAGGTCATAGCTATTTGCTTTTAATCTGAGCTGCATGCTTACGATCAATTGCAAACTCACTGAACAGCTATGTCCCATGTGCCCCCTTCAAATTAATGACAAATTTAGGGGCAGATTTACAAAATTCACGTGAATAATTTGAAGTTCAATCGAATTTAATATAAATTTGAATCTTCAAATATGCAAATTAGGCAAATTCGACCATCGAATATTCATAATTCAAATGATTTTAATATTAGAATAAAATTTTATTTGAATATTCGAATATTCGATGGTCAATTGACTTTCCCTTTAAATTTTTATTCGACCACCTTATTCGCCAGGATCAAGCTAGCGAATTGGCAATCATTAGCTGAGATCGAATAAAAAAAAATTGAAAATTTGAAAATGGATATTTGAATTAAAATTGTTCGAATTGATCATAGTTACATAGTTACATAGTTAAATTGGGTTGAAAAAAGACAGAGTCCATCAAGTTCAGCCCCTCCAAATTAAAAACCCAGCACACACACACACATCTCCACTCTTTCACACAAACCATATATGCCCATAGCTATACTAACTGTAGAGTTTAGTATCAAAATAGCCTTTGATATTATGTCTGTCCAAACAATCATCCAAGCCCCTCTTAAAAGCATCAACAGAATCAGCCATCACAACATCACCCGGCAGTGCATTCCATAACCTCACCGTCCTGACTGTGAACAACCACCTACGCTGCTTCAAATGAAAGTCCTTTTTTTCTAGTCTGAAGGGGTGGCCTCTGGTGCGGTGATCCTCTTTATGGGTAAAAAGGTCCCCTGATATTTGTCTATAATGTCCTCAAATATATTTGTAAAGTGTAATCATGTCCCCTCGCAAGCACCTTTTTTCCAGAGAAAACAACCCCAACCTGGACAGTCAACTTCCATCCCTTAACCAGTTTCGTTGCATGTCTCTGCACTTTCTCCAGCTCATTTACATCCCTCCTAAGGACTGGAGTCCAAAACTGCACTGCATACTCCAGATGAGGCCTTACTAGGGATCTATAAAGAGATATAATTATGTTTTCATCACTTGAGTTTATGCCCTTTTTTATGCAAGACAGAACTTTATTTGCTTTAGTAGCTACAGAATGACACTGCCCAGAATTAGACAACTTGCTATCTATAAAAACCCCAAGATCCTTTCACTTAAGGAAACTCCCAACACACTGCCATTTAGTGTATAACTTGCACTTATATTATTTTTGCCAAAGTGCATAACCTTGCATTTATCAACATTGAACCTCATTTTGCAGATTACTGCCCAGTTTCCCAACTTAGACAAATCACTCTGCAAAGTGGCAGCATCCTGCATGGATCCTATAGCTCTGCACAATTTAGTATCATCTGCAAAATTAGAAACTGTACTTTCAATGCCCACATCCATGTCATTAATAAACAAGTTGAAAAGCAAGGGACCCAGTACAGAGCCCTACAGTACCCCACTAACAACACTGGTCCAATTAGAAAATGCTCCATTTACCACCACTCTTTTAGCCAGCTCTCTATCCAGGTACAAATACTATGTTCCATGCCAACATTCCTTAATTTAACCAGTAACCTTCTATGTGGCACTGTATCGAACGCTTTAGCAAAGTCTAAGTAAATCACATCCACTGCCATCCCAGAATCGAGGTCCCTGTTTACCTTCTCATAAAAAGAAATTAAGTTAGTCCGGCAAGATCTATTACGCATAAAACCATGCTGGCACAAACTCATAGTATTGTTATTTGCTATGAAGTCCAGTATCCTATCATTTATTAAAGGGGTGGTTCACCTTCAAGTTAACTTTTGGTATATTGTAGAAGGGCCAATTCTAAGAAACTTTTCAATTGGTCTTCATTATTTATTTTTCATAGTTTTTTAATGATTTGCAATTTTCTTCTGTTTCTTTGCAGCTTACAAATGGGGGTCACTGACACCATCTAAAATCAAATGCTCTGTAAGGATACAAATGTATTGTTATTGCAACTTTTTATTACTTATCATTCTATTCAGTCCATCCCCTATTCATATTCCAGTCTCTTATTCAAATCAATGCAGTGTTGCTAGGGTAATTTGTACCCTAGAAACCAAATTGCTGACACTGCAAAATAGAGAGTTGCTGAATAAAAAGCTAAATATCTATAAAACCACAAACAATAAAAAATTAAAACCAATTGCAAATTGTCTCAGAATATCACTCTCTACATTATACTAAAAGTTAACTCAAAGGTGAACAACCCATTTAACCCTTCAAAAAGCTTTCCCACCACTGATGTCAGACTAACTGGCCTATAGTTTTGAGGCTGAGAATGGGATCCCTTTTAGCGGCACCACATTAGCAATTCGCCAGTCTCTCAGCACCATGCCAGACCTCAATGACTGTGATTGCCAAACCTCTATAATTAATGAAAAATTAAGTATAGAGGTTTGGCAATCACAGAGCTAAGTACCCTTGGGTGAATCCCATCTGGGCCTGGACCTTTGTTTATCTTAACATTTTCTAGTCTCTTATGAATTTCTTCATGTGTTGACCATGCATCATTGGATGTATTAGAATTGGGGCTATTAACAAGGAAACCTTCATTAGCTGGTTCCTCATTTTTGTATACTGATGAAAAGTATTCATTCAGAATCTGAGCTTTTTGCTTGTTCTCATCAACCAGCTGACCCCCCTCTGATAATAAAGGCCCTACCCCTTCCTGTTTCATTTTTTTACTATTAATATATTTAAAAATAATTTTGGATTCTTTTTGCTGCTTACTGCTATATCCTTTTCCATATCAATTTTAGCTTGCCTGATCGATTTTGTGCATGACTCATTGGCCTCCTTGTACCTTATAAAGGATTCAGCTGTCCCAGATAACTTGAAAGCCTTAAAAGCACGTCTTTTCTTACCCTCCTCAACACCAACACAACACCAAAAAGGTTTTGTTTTGCAACAACATTCTTTGTTTACAAGCGGAATATACTGACATGTATATTTATTAAGCAGCATTTTAAAGAATTCCCATTTTTGTTCAGTGTTTAACCCTGTGAAAAGCATTTCCCACTTAATATGTTGCAGAGATGCCTTTATACAGTCAAAGTTTGCACGCCTGAAATTCAATGTTTTAGTTACTCCCTTATAGATTGGCCTCTGCAACAAAATCTCAAAGGAGACCATGTTATGATCACTATTCCCCAAATGCTCACCCACACAAATGCTTGCGATGAGCTCAGCATTATTAGTTATTACAAGATCCAAAAGAGTTATTCCTAGTAGGTTCTTGAACGAGCTGGGATAAAAAGTTGTCATTTAGCATATTTACAAAACTACTAGCTGTCTTGGCAACCCAAGTACCCCATTCAATGTGCTGTTGAATTCTTTATATTCTATCATTCGATCGTTCGAATCGCGGTAAAATCCTTTGAATTCGATAGTTGAATTCAAAGGATTTTACTTCCCCACTATTCCTATGGTTGAATTTTTTTATTTTTTTTTTATTAAAAATTCGACCATTAGTAAATCTGCCCCATAGAGTTGAAAAGCTGCAAAGCAGGAAGTAGTGTTCTGTTATGTTAGACATCCAGTCACTCCAGTCTGTATAGATTATATGTTTGCCTAACTAACTATATAAGAAACTTTTTTTTATTTTGCACAGCCTATCTATTTACCTTGTTTTTATATTTAAGCACAACCAAAATGGCTTCCATCATAAATTAACACTTTTGTGCTCATGAGGCTGTTAGTGAATACAGCAACAAAGTTACATAGTACGTTAGGTTGAAAAAAGACACATGTCCATCAAGTTCAACCAAGTCTATATATAACCTGCCTAACTTACTAATTTATATTTTCCTGATGGAGATTTCTTCTTGTCAGATTCTGATATTAAGAAATCCATAGGGACAGTCTTCTCCAACTTATTGTAGTTTATCTCAGAATGTGGAGAGATGCTGGTTTCAATAATATCTGCAGCTTTACAGCAATGCTGCAAAAATCGCAAATTGTGAATATTTATGCGAACAGTGGCCGAGATACTGAAATATTCGCAAAACTATTTTGCAAATTCCGAATTGAAGTTACTGTCAACGATATTTTTGCGCACAACCTTGCAAAGTGCCTGTACTCACTCAAAGACCCATTTCATTTGAAAATGTTTTCACAATGCGAATTCGCAAAAAACAGAAAGATGGGCATAGCAGTGCAATTGTCAGCGGGGGCCTGCGGCACCCACAGTGGGGTGTAGTAAGGATCAAGGAGGAAGTCCTTTTCCAGTGAGTCCAGGCAAAGTACAGTTCAAGGCAAATCCAATAGAGAGGTCAAGTCCAGGCAAGGGTTCAAGTTGGCAGGCAGCAAGGTTCCATGTCAGGAAACAGGCAGATGATCAATAACAGGTATAAAAGGCAAGCATGGAGACCCAGGAACACAATATAATATTGAGCTATACTCGGCCATCGAACCCGGGTCTCCAGTGTCCTTTTAAGTTTGAATTTGGCGCCACAGCGCATGACGTCATCACTCCGGTGCCGGCGCCCTTGCGCCCACGTGTGTTCGCTGGGCGCCGCCCTCTTGGATCCGCGCTGCTGCGCTGGGAAACAGGTAGGGAGCGCAGAGTGCTCGTGACAGTAATATTCTATCATTCAGGAAAAAGCATGGGCAATCATTTGCGCAATTATAACAATTAAGCGCTGCGCGAACTTTAGAGATTATCACCTCTGACTGCAGTCAGCACAGCGTCTTCCCAATTTTGATCACAGAAATAACGTATTTCACTTTAACAAGCACAAATGAAGCCCTGATAATCGGCAGTAATAGCACCTATCTTGAACAAGCATCTGCCAATCATAATACCTCTGGCTGTCTGAATTCTGTTCTCCCACCTGATTTAATGACTACATTGAGTTACAAAATAAAAGCACCAATATAAGATTACACAGATTTGTTCTGGGGAGAAAACTTACATCTAAAAGGGTTTTTTTCAGTGTGTGTTGCATTTTGTTCCAAGCTGATTTTAATTTACAGTGAAAGCCATTTAAAAGCAAAAGCATCTCTAATTAACAAATAACAACAAATCTGTTGACAGTGCTGTGACAGTAGATGACAGAACCTGTCAGTCACCCTATCAGAATAAAAACAGACTGTATCCCAATCATGGCCAGTGCTATAGAAGTGTAAGTGATACTGATAGATAAAGGTACTGGAGGTATGTAAGAACATATCAACAACACATGCAGAAGGGAGCTACAATCGTGCTGCTGGATGGAATGCTGAGTGATAATATCAGGTCAACAGGAGGCTCCTGTATATATTACAGTTTTTGTGGAAGTTAGAATCTCCAGTGCATGTGCAGAAACTTGTAGTGAGTATATGTTATTACCCACACTATACTAAATCATTTACTCAGCATATCAGTAAACAAAGTTCTTATTTTTGGGTATTTGAGTATATAAAAGCATACAAAGCTTGGAAAAGCAGGCAGGCACTAATCCAGAACACCAAAGTAAAAAAATAATCAGTTGAATCCAGGAGCCAAAAATGTTAAAAAAATACAAAACTTCTTATTTTACATCATGTCGCATTTTGTCCCCCAAGGACACTTAATCATAATTTAGTTTTAATTCACAGACAACTTTCAAAGGAAAAAGAGCCAATAACAGAGAGTCGTGGGTGGAGTCAGCTTTAATTGACAGATTTCTATCTATCATCGCCCCCAATGGCTCATTACTAAAAATACATGAAAAAAGCTAAATACTATACAAAATCATGGAATCTAATAGCATAATAAAACATAAATATGATAAATATTATGAAAATATTATAACATACGAAAAAGGGAGTTATGTTAAAACAAAGCAAGAGATATCGAATTCGTAATTTAAACCCAATGGTTGTCTTGTTCCTAGGTAAAAAATCCATCTAGTTTCTTTTTAAAAGATCAGAGGTTCCATTTCCTCCTCGAATATTTGGAATTATTTATCAATGCCAATTACTTCTAAAAATGATACCTTCCTATTATTGCACTCTGCAAAGTGTTTTGCAACTGGGGTTAGACAATTTTCTTTTGTAATATTCAATATATGTTCTCTAACCTTCTCTTTCAGTTTTCAACCTGTATGACCAATATATTGTTTCTTGCATTTCCGGCAAGTCAATAAATAAATCACATTTCTAATGGTGCAATAGATGTACCTATTAATCTCAAGGCAAAATACATTGTTCTCAGAACACTATAATTTGTGTTTAAAAAGGGAAATTCAGCTCTTAAAGTTACAAGGGCTGGCTTCCCCTGGGCATGCCTATTAAAGAGTAGAATTTTAATGTGAATTTTGGTTTTCTGGAGCATTTACCTTCATATTTAGAGCTTTTACATATGGAATAAGGGGAAGCTGCCTGAATTAGTTTGACCACTTGACTTGTGTGGGTCTTTAATCTGTGTGTCATTGTGTCAGACCTCCTCCAACTCATTGGTTAACATCATTGAGATAAAAATCAGCTCAACTGATGTCCAAGTCATTAGGCACACACCAAAATACTACTTCTTTCCTGAGCCTGCAGGATGCATTCAAGTGGAATAAAGTCAACTTATGGGCACATATACCAATTAGTATAGTTTTCCTATATATCTTAAAAGCTCTAAAAATTTACATTGAGTAAGTGTAAAAACCATGAAAACCTTCAAAGCAAAACTTTGCCAAGCAAAATTTCGCTGTGCTGATCCTATTGGACCATATTAAATCAATTCTGAATTTAGAGGCTTATGGATTTTTTTTCATCACTAGAAATTGTCCAAATAACTAGAATTTTTCAAAGTTTCAAGAATCATGGTTTTAAAAACCTCTTAAATCACTATACAGCTCATTGCTTAATGCTTATTAACGCAAATAGTATGGCTTCCACACTTTTCAAGAACCATGGGGTGGATTTTGAAAGGGTAAATGGAGAATTCATTAAATTTGTTAAGCGAGCTTTGTTCACTATGGAATTCTATTTTGTTGAATATTGAGGTGAATTGTTTATTCACATACCCATGTATCTAAAATTACTCCCCAGATATAAATATATTCAAAAGCCAATACACAAAAAAATAAAGGGCACAATGGCATAGCACTTTTTCCTAACAACTGCTTTATTACAGTGACAATGAACATCCAAAGTGAAAATATTACATATATAGTAGTCTTAATGTATATATATGTATATATATGTAGGGACCCATAGGTCTCTGTCTGGCACCTACAGTATGGAGTTAAGTCCCTGATCTCTGTCACTAGGCAGAAGTTTATGTTTCAAGTGTATACGTCTAACCAATAGTATAGCAAAGAGTGTAATGACCCCTTCCTGCCACACCACTTTATAGTGCTGGAAAGGAGTGGCAACTTCCTCTTTGGCTTCTGGTACTGAATAGGCTGGTTGCTCATTGAGCCTGGGAGCAGGAAGACCCCAGTAAATCCACATGCCCTAACAGGACTTCCAACTGTTAGTGTTCCAAGTCGGGAACCAGGCCACCCCATAAACGAGGGATAGCAAGTGCAGGGTAGTACTGTAATAGTCTCTCTAGAGAGAGAAAGATAGTCAGCTGTATTTAGTATGAAAAGTGTGTGTTTGCAGGAAGAGATCTTCCTTGCAAAGCTTTCCCTGTGATGCTTTCAGTGCAGGGATATCAGTGGATAAGGATTAGGACTTAGCAGCAGCTATCCGGCCTTATCTGGTGTTACAATCAGTCACCTTACAGCAACAGGCACTTTGCAATGGAATTGAGGTACCCTTGCCTATTAGGAATATTTACCTTGTGATGTCTTGCATGGAGGTCTGTTCATATCTTAACTACAGTTGTATGCACCTCTGCTACTCGTTGAATGCTCCTGCGTGAGAACAAACCTAGGGATATTGCATTTATGCTAATAAACATTCATCTTTTGTTGTAAATAACCTCCTGGCACCCATTCCTCTTTTATTATACAGTTTGCCTGGGTATTGTAGTTATACTACCTCCTAAAGGATATCTTCCACCTGACGAAGGCCCTGCCCTGGTGTGTAGGTCTCAATGTAACCCATGCTTTCCCATCCCTAGCTGGACACTTAATCCTTTGTGGCAAACACAGTTTGGACTCACAGAGCATCCTTTCTTGTATTTCAAATCAGAATTGTATATTGAAATTCTGGGTAAATTGAAAAATCTCTCACTTTGGGAATAGGTTTGCTGACAGATGACAGCTGCTCTTTAACTTATGCTTGTATTTACTACTTCAGCAAGTTCTGCAACTGTCTGAAACTTTCTTGCAATGTAAGATGTGATTATTTATTTGTGCTTGTTGAGTGTCATCATTCTGAATGATTTTCTGGTTAAATAGCTCCATGCTTTTTAAATTCAGTAGGTGCCCAATGCTCTAGAAACATGTACTAACATAACATTTAATCAGCAAAACAAGACTTTGAGACAAATAATGATAAGTTTATTTGAAAGAGCTGACACTCAATCCCATGTGGCTGTGAAATGGAGTAATGTCTGGAGATTTCATATATCACACAAGGTAAGGTTTTGGCCAGAAAGCTAAGCAAATACAGGAAATAGCTAAGCTAATATTCTCTTAAAAGTATCTACTTCTAGAATTCCTACCACAAAGGAATATGGTTTCCTAATGGTAATCTTCCGACTGCTTGTCTCCATGCACATATGCTACTAGTTTCTTACTAATTCAGCAGGATTACTTACTGCAGACTATGATGTCTGCTTTGAATTATCCCACAACCTGAGGAGTTCAGGATTCACATGAAATCATGTATACAAGGTGGCATTTTTATCCCGTGGAAAAGATGAAGGTGACAACTCATGGTCTGAGTGTGAAAGCTTGAACATAAGTCATTATAGTTCTTGGAAATGAGATGTGAAATACCATAATGCCCTAGAACTGAAACAAATGAAATTTATTGATTCAATATCTCCAAGGCCTCTTATATATTGCAAATTCTGCACCACGCAGTGAATCTGATACTATTATTATGTATTATTTCAAGAGTGTAAATATGTAATTTCACAGCATTTAGACATATTATAGCTTTATCCATTTATGCTGCAGTCAAATCTAATTTGAATTTGAAATAAACACTTCTGTTTTAAACACAGAGCTGACCAAAAAAAATGAAATAAAAGACAAGTAAAGGAAAAAAAATCTTTATGTGACACCTGTTTTCCATTTAAGGGGGGTTAGCTATATGCTTGCTAAATCAAAGCTGAATTTGAATTTTAATTTTACCCGTTAGAAACAGGCTGATAGGTCACTAGAACACAAATGCAATATTGGGTTTCATTGTCCTAAAACATGTCACAGCCCACATTCTAGTTAACAGAATAACAGAATAAATAACACACAATAAGGCCCACATCCCACTCTAGAATGGCTAAAACTATAAAAAAAAAAACTGAGCACCATTGTTCCAAAATATTGTTAGAAAAGTGTGAGAAATCTGGTGTTAGGTGCAGAGGGCAGTGCCAGATGCCACAGGGCAGTGCTCTCTTGTCCTTATTGTCTGAAGTAAAGTATTAATATTTTTCAAAATATTTCATTAAGAGCTTGTTCTGATCATATTTTTGCTTAATATTTTAATTATGACTTTTTTCTTACAAATATTTAAATTGAAATTTAAGTCACACTCCCTTACCTGTTTGAAGGAATAAACCATCAACCCACTAAGAGGCTCTCTGTGTGAACAAACTCCTCCCATCTTCCCTCCCCCAGCTGTTAAGTGTTAAGCTTTGAGATAAATATCAGCTAATTATACAGTATCTCAGTAGATTGGTGATTTGTTTTGATTGTGTTCATACACCCTGGGGAGTAGAATGTAACTTTAATTAAATTAAAATTACTTAATTAATCAAAATAGGCAAAAAATTATGTAAAGCACAAGCCCTATTCAATGAACTAATGTTGAAATGAGTGTATGCTGCCTCTTCAAAAAAATGAATAGCCTATTCCCCACATGTAATAAAAAGCACTAAGTTCGCCCAGATGCAATAACCATAGCAACCAATGAGTTGTTTGCTTTTAAACAGGGGACAAGTACATACTGATGTAACATAGTAACATAGTAAGTTAGGCTGAAAAAAGACTTGCGTCCATCAAGTTCAACCTTTTTTTTTTTTTTTTTATTAATTTTAACTGCCTAACTGCTAGTTAATCCAGAGGAAGGCAAAAACCCCATCCTAAGCCTCTCCAATTTGCCTCAGAGGGGGAAAAATTCCTTCCTGACTCCAAAAAGGCAATCGGACTAGTCCCTGGATCAACTTGTATAATGAGCTATCTTCCATAACCCTGTATTCCCTCACTTGCTAAAAAGCCATCCAACCCCTTCTTAATGCTATCTAATGTATCAGCCAGTACAACAGTTTCAGGGAGAGAATTCCACATCTTCACAGCTCTCACTGTAAAAAACCCCTTCCGAATATTTAAGCGAAACCTCTTTTCTTCTAAACGGAATGGGTGACCTCGTGTCATCTGGAAGGACCTACTTGTGAATAAAACATTAGAGAGATTATTATATGACCCCCTTATATATTTATACATAGTTATCATATCACCCCTTAAGCGCCTCTTCTCCAGCGTGAACATCCCCAATTTGGCCAGTCTTTCCTCATAGCTAAGATTTTCCATACCTTTTACCAGATTAGTTGCCCTTCTCTGTACCCTCTCTAATGCAATAATGTCCTGTTTGAGTGAGGGAGCCCAAAACTGTACGGCATATTCTAAATGTGGCCTTACAAGTGCTCTATAAAGTGGAAGAATGACCTCCTCCTCCTGTGACTCTATGCCCCTTTTAATGCAGCTCAAGACCTTATTGGCCCTTGATGCTGCTGACTGGCATTGCTTGCTACAGCCAAGTTTATCATCTACAAGGACTCCAAGGTTCTTTTCCATAATGGATTTGCCTAGTGCAGTCCCATTAAGGGAATAAGTGGCTTGAATATTCTTACATCCCAGGTGCATGACTTTACATTTATCAATATTGAATCTCATTTGCCACTTATCTGCACAGATTGCCAGTTTGTCAAGATCCTGTTGCAAGGATGCCACATCCTGGATGGAATTAATTGGGCTGGATAGTTTTGTGTCATCCGCAAACACAGATACATTACTTACAACACCCTCCCCTAAGTCATTAATGAACAAGTTAAATAAAAGTGGACCCAACACCGAGCCCTGAGGGACCCCACTAAGAACCTTACTCCAAGTAGAGAATGTACCATTAACAACCACCCTCTGTACCCGATCCTGTAGCCAGTTCCCTATACATGTGCAAACGACTTCATTAAGCCCAACAGACCTTAGTTTAGAAAGCAGTCGTTTGTGGGGCACGGTATCAAACGCTTTGGCAAAATCCAAATATATCACATCTACTGCCCCCCCACTGTCCAGCATCTTACTTACCTCTTCATAAAAAGCAATCAAATTTGTCTGGCATGACCTATCCTTCATAAAGCCATGCTGATTGCTGCTCATAATGGCATTCCCTAGGACAAAATTTTGAATGTGATCCCTTAACAAGCCTTCAAATAATTTGCCCACCACAGATGTCAAACTTACTGGCCTATAATTGCCAGGCTGAGATCGTAATCCCTTTTTAAAAATTGGGATGACATCAGCTTTCCTCCAATCCATAGGCACCATACCAGATGAAAGTGAATCTGAGAAAATCAGAAATAGGGGATGGTCTAAAACTGAACTAAGCTCTCTTAGAACCCGTGGATGTATACCATCAGGCCCTGGCGCCTTGTTTGCATTAATTTTAATTAAAGCTTTATTAATCATATCCTGAGTCAGCCACTGACTAGATTGAGCGGAGTCAGTGCATCTATGAAGCGAGCCTGGGAACTCAGACTCTATTGTATACACTGAAGAAAAAAACAGATTTAGCACATTTGCCTTTTCAGTATCGGTTACTACCATACTGGTACCATTATTTAATGGAGCAACACTCTCAACGTGCATCTTTTTACTATTGATATATTTAAAAAACTTTTTAGGGTTACTTTTCGCCTGCGCCGCAATTAATTCTTCATTTCCTTTCTTTGCCTTCCAGATTGCCGATTTACAACATTTATTACAGTGTTTATATTCATTAAATGCAGCTTCTGTCCCAACAGATTTGTAGTTTTTAAATGCCTTTTTCTTCTTTCCTATTATCTTTTTTATATCTGTATTAAGCCACATAGGCTTATTCTTAGAGCTTCTACATTTACTCCTTAAGGGAATAAATTGAGAACAGTAATGATTTAATATCATTTTAAATGACAACCATTTCTGTTCTGTGGTTTTAGCTGAAAACATAATGCCCCAATCAGTACTCTGAAGGGCAGCCCTAAAGGCACTAAAATTAGCTTTTCCAAAATTCATGGTTTTTGTTGCCCCAGTATATATTTGTTTTTTGCACCAAACATTAAATGTAATAACATTATGGTCACTATTACCCAGGGGTTCAATGCACATTTGCTATAAGTTCTGGGTCATTTGAGATCACTAGATCGAGAATAGCATTTTTTCTAGTAGGCTCCTCAACAACCTGTGCCATAAAATTGTCTTGCAACAGGTTTATAAACTTATTCCCATTAATTGATCTGGCAGTACTGTTGCTCCAGTCAATATCTGGGTAATTAAAATCCCCCATTATCAGTACTTTTCCCAAACTAGCAGCTTTTCCTATTTGTGTCAGGAGCTTAGCCTCCTCCTCCTCCTCACTTACATTAGGGGGTCTATAGCATACCCCTACAATTAATTTGCTGGACTTTTTACAATTGGTGAAGAATTCTACCCATAAGACTTCTGCCCCTTCATTCTCTAACATAACCTCCTCCTTAATATAAGCTTTTAAATCCTGCCTAACATACAGACATACCCCTCCTCCTTTTCTATTGCCTCTGTCCCTCCGAAACAAAGTATAGCCGCTGATATTAACTGCCCAGTCATGCGACTCATTCAGCCATGATTCGGCCACACCAATCATATCATATTTTCCCTCAAGCACCAGCACCTCCAGCTCTCCCATTTTAGCAGTCAGACTCCTTGCATTTGTAAACATACATTTAATATGGGTACCATGATTAACAAATGACATGTGGTCCTCCTTGCCCCTAACAATACCCCCAACCAAATCTCCTCCCCCATTTTCCCTTCCTTTGCCCACTATCTCATCTAACCTGTCTTCCCCTGTACCTATTATAGAACCCTCCCCCCCCCTCGCCTAGTTTAAAATCTCCTCCAAGCGTCTAGCCATCTTCTCCCCCAAAACAGCGGCACCATCATCATTGAGGTGCAGCCCATCCCTAGCAAAGAGCCTGTAGCCGACTGAGAAATCAGCCCAGTTCTCCAAAAACCCAAAACCCTCCTCCCTACATACTGCTCTTCACTCAGTGATACTCAGTGATACATTATATAACAACATTTCATGATACTTTAAGTGATACTTTCATAGTTACAATACCTGTATAGTGACAAGCTGTGATTATAAGTTTCCCTCTGTTATCGATGAGTTGTTTGCTTTTAAACAGGGGACAAGTAGTGGTTGGTAGAGGATACTGCACCTAGGCAAACTTAGAGATTTTTGTAAAACCCAACATACTCTCTTCCTGTGAATCTATTATTATTATTATTATTATTATTATTAACATGTATTTCTATAGCGCCAACTTATTTCGTAACGCTGTGTCTATACTTGATTTATGGTTGCCACCTAGCTACTCACAATCTTGGGTTTTTATTTTCATTTTAAACAATTTTGACCTTTAGCTACCCATTTGACCCATTTCGAGATCAAGCATGTAAAAGAAGGATTTGAGTTTTTGGGTCGATGCTGTTTGCCCTAGTTTAGAAAATTAGATTTTTACAATAAATTTTGATTGGTAGAATTATGAGTTCATGGAAGTTTATGTGAGTTTTAAAAATACTCACATGAATTTGAAATTCGACCCATGATAAATATGCCTCCCAATATTGTATAAGACAAAAATAGTTTAATTGGGTAACTGAAATGTCTGTAGTGTTGTATTAGCCATTATCAATCATTTTTGAAAGGTAAAGATACAAGTAGTTATAAACAGTATTGGTTAACATATTGAATTTGTAGTGGAAAATATGTCCACATTAACATGTTCAGTCAGATTCTTTCTGTGACTAATAGTTCTTATTCAATAGAATGTTGGCAGGTACTGAATGTATAAAAGGGTATTAAAGTATGAGTAACACCTAAAAAAGAAAGAGTTTTGTATGAATTTACAGCAGACTTCCCATTTTAGGTTTTTCAGGGGACCAGAAAAAAGTGGTGTAAAATCCAGGAAAATGTATTATGCATAATATATAGGTGGGACCACAAAACAACACTGTAAAATGAGGTAAAGCTTAAACTCATTCCATTAATGGCACAGTAACACCAATAAATTAAAGTGTTTTAAAGTAATGAATATATAATGTAGTGTTGTGCTGCATTGATACAACATAGAGTTTACATAAACAGGCTGCTGTATAGCCATGGGGCAGCCATTCAAAGCTGAAAAAGGAGAAAACGCACAGGATACACAGCAGATAAGATATAAGCTCTGTAGTATAAAACTACATTCTTCAGAACTTATCTATTATCTACTGTTTATCCTGTGCTTTATTGACTGTCCCATGGCTACACAGCTGCTTGATTTAGGGCTAGGGCAGACGGGGAGATTCGGGGGCATTTTGTCGCCTGGCGACTTCTCGCCGCCGCTCCGTGTGAATAGGCGCCGGCGTTTTCAAGTAACGCCGGTGTGCCCCAGGACTTGGCTATTCGGGGAGGTTCGGGGGCTACAAGTCACGGCGAGAAGTCGCCAGGCGACAAAATGCCCCCGAATCTCCCCGTCTGCCCTAGCCCTTATAAAGTATAGTTGTATCTCAAGCATACCAATGTTACCATTGCAGGACAACAGTATGTTATCTTGTTATACCATTAAACACTTTCATTGTATGGTGTTACTGTTCCTTTAAGGAGAAAACAAGGTAAAGTCCCTGGTTAGTGCCAAATTCTTAGGTACTACCAAGCAGGACTATGCTCAACAACTGATATATTTTGTAGAAAAATAAAACCAGCCAGTTTCGGGGAAACTGGAATTCCCTTGGCAGCGGGGCTTTATTTATAAATAGACACCCAAGGGCCTGTGCCAAGGATTGAAGCTTTTTTGGGGGCTGCCCTAGGATGCATGTATAATTAAATACATTTTGTAAACAACAATTTTAAAAAAATTGGAGAGTGACGGATACATGGTCCATCCCAGCACAAAAATGGAAGCGTTCTCACACTAACATGTGTATATGACATCACTTCTGTATATTTGGGCACTGTTAGGTCCAATGGATATGGTGGCACCTGACCTAAATACAGCACCACCAAATTTGTTTGTAATCCAAGCAATAGGAAATGATGAGATTTTCTATTATAATCTTTAGGCTGAAAATCCACCTGTACTGGCTGAAATTTACAAGGAACAGACAAATTTGGCAAGAAAGCTTATTTCTGTGCCACAAGGTTTATGTCTCTCTGGATTATATAAGCTGCTACTTGTAGATATTATAGTAAGATATTACATTAAGAGTAAACTTTTATTAAGTGATAAAAATTTTGCAGTCTTTTGCAGTGAAAAGGGCAGAAAAATTCACACCCTATTATTATACACCCTTTGCCTAGCACATTATCCAAGAGATCAGAACTTAGTGTGAGAGGACCAGAGAGGGAGTTCTGAGCAGGCAAGGGAACCGAACATTGCAATAGGAATGGAGAACAATAAGCATAGTCTGGAACAGGCCAGGTCAATCAGGGTCAGCAGTATAGAATCAGAAGATGACAGAGAAGTCAGGGTTGCAGGCTGAGTCAATACACACCAAGTTCACAATACAAAACTGAATGCAATAAGATAGTCAATACAGGCGCAAAAGGTCTGGAAAGGCAGCAGGCAAAAACAAGGTCAGGAACAGGCAGGGTCAAAATAGAACACTCAGAAACACAACCAGGAAATAAGAATTAGACTTTTACGTTGGGCAATGAACAATACACAGATATCCCTTTCAATATCCAAATTTTCACTCCAAGCGATGACGTTACTTTTACCCTGCCTGTTAAAGCCAAGATTCTTTGAGCGACGTGAACCCGGAAGATCGTAGAGGACTGCACGCAGGGAAGAAACAAGCAGATGTGGCGGGCATCGTGGATGCGACAGGGGTCCCCCAATAGACCACCAGGCAAGTCCCTTACAGATTTATTTTGTCTAATATATTTCCTTATAGTATCACTCTATCAAAAGGTGAACATTCACTTCACCCATTGATGAATACGCCTTTCAAAATCCCATAGAAATGAATTGAGCGCTGTGTAATTTCCCTCTAGTGGCGGAACTTCACTTTTTGATGAATCTCCCCCTTTATCTACTGAATAGTGTTTAGTACAGTACAATACCTAAAGTTTACCTTTATGTAAGGGCATTATTACAACACAAATGGGAATATGAATATGTACCAGACTGGAAGGCTAAAATAACAAGATGTGTAAGTTACTGCTTTATAAAAGATTAGGAAAGCAAAGCCTAAAAAAAAAACAATGATGTATTCAAAACAGAATATGTTGGCTAGGCAAACACAAAACACTACACAATCTTGTATTGGTAAAGATCATCAGATCCACAACCTTTTTACATATTTTAATTGGACCATATATTTGTTCTATAGGTCTCTACAGAGTTTAACCATGACAACTTTCCTAGTAATAGATTACATTATTTTCAACTATTTTCTTTATAATTTTGTTATTTTTTAAAAGTTAACATATTCACACTTGAAGTATGCTAGAATGAAGTTTTATAGCTAGTGCTAACTGGATTCCTTAATTTGGGAAACATCTTTGTAACAGAAACTGGTCTTAGAGTTGTTGAGTTTCTGTAGGAAACTGAGGGTGTTGAATTAATAACACAGTAAAAGAGATACCAGGCAGTGTTGAAACCATGGATCAAGTGGGTGAGGTCTGGGAAAAGTTCTGAATCAAAGTACAGAGACACACCCAAGATAGCACACCTATGATATTTAGTTTGTCAGTTCTCTATCAGTCAGCTGTTTGTTGGGTAATTGTTTTGTATGCTTTCTAAATAAAACCTATTTAAAATTATTTCTTGGTTTCTTTGTGAGTCATAACATTCCTATCCTATGACTAACTGATGTAATGAATGCCCTGAATGGCAGCCTCAATTGCCACAAATATATGGTATTCTGGCAAACCTGTAAATCAGCTTCCTTCAGAGCAGTGCTTTACAGAGAATATTAAATATATATTTGTAATGCTAATCTGGGCTATCCAGACCACAGATAGTTTAAAGGTCCAGCTATTTAATGAGCATAGGTTACATTGGACTCTCTCTTCAGGATCCCAGGCCTTCGCTAAGTGTAAACATTCCCTCTATGGTGTAGTGCATCTACAACACCCAGGAACTGTGAATGCAACTTACAAAAATTATGGTTGCCGGGAGGTTCTTGGTGCAAACTGAAACAAACTTTTATTATGTCAGAGACAAATATCCTCAGGTTGAGGAGTTGAGCATATAGCAGGAGCACAGACGTCACACAGTATGTACAGCACTACAGAGTGGTTGCACCTTCCTGAAGCCTTAATAGTTCTCCCTTTTCTCCAGGGAGTTCCAGGACAGCAGCCTCTACCCTCACAGTCCCTCTTCTCTGAGGTCCCAGCACTCAGGTATTTCAAAACCTGTGGGAAGCTACTTCCTTCTATCAATCCTCAGTGGAGCTATAACTGCTCATGCTGCTGAGACTTTCTGTCTCACTTTTCTTAGAGAGTCTATCACCAAACTCCTCTAGGCTAGCTATACCTCATTCACGGGGTTTCCTGGTCCCCAACTTACCCACCTAAGGTGTCCAGTCCCTTTGGGGTTACCTCAGAGCAAAGGCCTTTCTGTACCCAGGTCCCCCCTGGGCACACCCTGCTGGATCAGCATCCAGAGGCCAAAGAGGAAGCTGCCCCTCCCTTCCCAGCACTATACAGTGTAAGGCAGGATGTGGTCACAGCGCCACCTGGACAATAACTGCAGGCATTAACACAGAATAGATACATAGGCTTCTGCCCAGTAACTAACAGGGTGGGGTTTTAAAGCTATACAAATTTGTTATTCCTATAGATCCCTACATATTAAAATATTTGAGGGCAAAATTGTGCCCACAAGCTTATAATACATATAGCACTTGGTTAATTTGATTTCATAAACCTTCTCATGCTGCCATTTATAGAATATAAAATGTTCCATCTCAATAGAATGCCTGTTTTTGCACAGTTTTCTTATGAGATACAGATTCTTTCTAGTGTTATTACCTCAGAATATCAGTCTTATTTAAATTTAATTCAGAGATCCGGATAGATTTGTCAGTCATCATGCTTTAAATTACATCTGTCTCTTTGATCTTCAAGCATATATTTTAGTCAGTGCTGCACAACAGTAGAGATTGTGTTAAGACGGGGTTTGCAGATATCAAGCACATCCAATTTACCTTTATTTTGACCTGTGTTCTAACTTCTCAGCCACAGCCACAGCCACATCTTGGCTTTTATTTGAAATGGTAAATATAACATTCATTTGGAATTAATGAGACATATACTTGAAAAAGAGGTATGAGGTTGTGTCATGATCTTTCTCACAGGTTCTTAATGCAGCACCTCATCCTCTCTATGAAGCAGTTTTAAGTACTGCCAAGCGGGAATTAAGATGCAGAACAGGAAGCATTTTTGTGGAATTTCTCAATGGCAAAGGGCAATGTTATTAGTTATAACAAACTCACTAATTCCATTTTTTCTAAAAGCTCATTGTTAGTTTCTGTTTATTATTATCGGTGTCAGATAGATAAAAACAAAACAAAGGGAGACAAAGACACTTCAAATTGTCTCATATCAGAAACACTTTAAAATGTTAACACCAATAAAAATACCCAAAATAGACGCTTCTGCCAACATCTTGAATAATAACAGGGCAATAACAAAGTTGGCCTTAACAGTCAAAAGATTTTATCATAGTTTTAACTTAATTATTTTTCCTATATTTTCTGTTTTTTTCTCAAGTCTGGAAACATTGGGAGGAAAAATAATGTTTCCTTGGGAAAAATGCATCTCTTAAAAGTGCCTGAGAACTGTCTTGCAGCAAAAGATGCTTCAAAACAAGTCTGAGACTGGTCAATAATTAATCTCTTCTGGGCCGGCTACTTACTCCATTAATCTCTAAACAAAGTACTAGTCAGTT
The DNA here is from genome assembly GCA_024363595.1 of Xenopus borealis. NCBI lineage: Eukaryota > Metazoa > Chordata > Amphibia > Anura > Pipidae > Xenopus > Xenopus borealis. The sequence goes on from CM044434.1 coordinate 106,056,202, forward strand.
ATTGATCAAGAAAGTATTTGTTTCCGGCATAAACAGAACAGTGTAAGAATGCCTACTCTGGTGGTCTAGTGGGTGGCAGGGTCCATCGTCGCTCCTCCAGCGAGGATGCCTGCCACACTGCTCTTTTTCCTCCGGGGCCCGTTCTCCCTATGGCGCGCGTGCTGGCGCACTTCCGGGTTTATGTGCCGCAGTGATGATTTCAAACTATAAAAGGGGATTCAGTGCTTTGAGTAAATGCCCATTGTTACGTTCTATTAGAAAGTTCCTGGGTTTGCTCTTCCTTGTTATTCTATTGATCTTCTGTGTATTGACCCTTGCCTGCTTGACTGTTTTGATTCTCTCCAATCCTGACCCTTGCCTGTCTGTGACTATTCTGATTCTCTCCAAACCTGATCCTTGCTTGTCTGTGACTATTCTGATCTCTCTAATCCTGATCCTGGCCTGTCTGTCTATTCTGCTCCGCTTGTGCTGTACTGGCCTGCCTGTTCCACTATGTGACCTCTGGTGGTGTTCTTCAATCCAGTATCCTTGGTGAGGCGATCGTGCACCTTTGCTTGTCCAGAACCTTTTAGCTTTGCTGCTTCTCTCAATTAAGACCTTGCGGCATCCAATTAGCCGAGGGCTCCTCTCAAGGTGAAAGGCAGCGGTTATAGGCAGAAGTGAGAGCCTAGACCAGGGCTTAGTTTGGGTTCTGGATTTAGGGTGCCGTTCATGAAAGACAGATAGTTGTTAGGACAACTATAGCTGTTTGCTGCCTCTCCCTTTTTTGTATGTGCCAAACATGTTGCACTCTAACATAATAGTGGGAAAATGCCATTGTTGACTGGTGAAATCTGTGTCTAAAATAATTGGGGGAGTGTAAGGAATAAAGCATATCTGTGGAGCAGCAATAAAGCGTATCTGTGGAACAGCCAGCAGAAGCATTTAACTTTTAGACAGAAAATAAAAACCTGAGCAGTTTCCTGTTCTGCAGAAGATGCAGCAGAGCATGCAGCAGTGATGCACAAATACAATTTACCTCCACAACAAATATATTTTGAAATGCCTAAATTACTGTTAATATATGGTATACATAATATATTTTGGAGTAGATTGGAACTGAGTTCATCACTTATATCTTTATTACCAAGGTGCTAAAATCACATGAAACACTGACAGAAACATGATTAACTGGATAAATGCAGAGGTGAAAATCTTCATACCAAAGTATATGTTGAAACAAATTTGATGATCATTGGTAAGGCATGAATAGCACACCCTGTCTGCCAACTCCCCAAATGTTATACATCAAATAAGCAACATCAGAAAAGGTATTTCAGGTGAGTAAATGACTCCTCTAATGCCCTCCCTGACCTATATCTAATTATAGTTAAGATAGACAGTTTGGAGACAATTTGTCCCACATCTGTGTAGCCAAATCAGTACAAAAGAAATTTGACTTGAAAGCAAAATGTTGCCTATGCTTTATGAATCCCAGGTAAGAATTTACCTTAAGTATGCAGTTGAGTTTGCAGTTTTGGGTGGTAGTCTATTAAAAGAATATTAATGATCTGGAAAAAGTCTGGCTACTAAACTGATGAAAGGAATGTAAAGTTATATGAAGTAAATGTGAAAAAAATGTGATAACTGTACAAATACATTAGACAACATTCAAGATGCATTTATTATACTGTACACAGAAATTAACAAAGGACAAAATGCTAACCATTTAGAGAAATGCAAATGCTTCTTAACTGTAAAGTCAGTGAGGCTGTGGAACGTCCATACTGCATGTACATATGTATGTGTATATTTTTCTAACTAATGCAGGTCAGTGATCATGTTAGATTAACTAAAGAGTTCTGAACTTGACAAGTAAATGTCTTTGTACAACACAGATTCCCAATCTTTGTATGACTAGCTTTATTCATGAAGTTCAGGGGCCAGAGAAAATTGCCATTATTCAATTGCATAGGTTATAGGTTATTTTGTTTGGATCAATACATCATTTTGTGAAAAGCAATGCTATCAAATTTTCATTTTTAATGAAATACTCAAACTCCAGTAGTTAAAATGCATCACATTTATATGCACACATTCACAGTTTCTGTAATTTTCATTGGATGCAAGTTGCCTGATTGAAAATGCAGAATATGTTTCATAAACAACTTGGCAAGGAGTACTGCATCAAAGGTTGCTGCTAAAATTTACCTCTGTGTTTACAAATTACAAATACATTGGTATGATCAGTTCATTGTACTTTTAGTCTATCTGACTTATTAACACAAACATCTTCTTTTGCACAACCTTAAATCAATAGTTTAGCACTTTTAGTGACCTGCACAAGGCACAACGCAAAGAAACCTTATCAGGAATTTTAATTTTTGGTGCTTAAAGACAATGGAAAAGTTGTTCTAGTAATTTGGGGCCCAAGATTCTTCCCAAAACATGGCCTTAGTGATTTTGGTCACCATTTCTTGTAATATTAATTTTTAAACTCTTGAATAGTGATAAGCTAAATTGACCAATAAAATGGCGAAATGACAAATGCATTGGATTAAATAAGCAATTTTTCCTGGCCTTTCTTTTCTTGTGCTAAATTAGTCAATGGACATTTTTCTCACTTTTTTCTTACAGAATTGTACTAGAGTCATATTTTTATCTTGCACAAAATGCATTGGTGTCAATGAATTTTTTTGTCACACCAAATACAATGAAGTCAGTTGGAGTGTTTTTTCCTTCCATGCAGTTTTTTGAGGGCAAAACAAAATTCATGGTGAAATTATGGATTTGAGAACATTTCAGACACTCATGAAAGTGCTAATTTTGCTGCAAATCTGTATCAGGAGAAAAAAAAGGCTCAACCCTACTCTAGAATGATTCTTTATAAATGGCCTTTGCAGTCATTGGCATTATAAACACATATTTGTCCTTCTAGGTAATTTATTGTGTACTTTTCTGTGTAATCTGCAAAGCTAGTCTAGACTCTAGCAACCTTGTGCAAAATACAAATATGTATAAATTTCGCCAGTTTGGTTCACTGCTTAAAATAAAACATCTTCAAAATATTGTAGTACTGGATACTCAAGCATGTGAAAAATGTTTTCTCATCATCCTGATTGTGCTTTATTCTTATTAGAATGTAGCGTTGTAGCTATAGTTTTATTTATATAGCACTCCTTGTATACCTCAGATTCATATAATAAATAACTATATAATAAACATGCATTTGCATTCACCATTAAGTGCCAAGTGTTATAAGACACAAGAAGAAGGCACCCTGAGTAGCAGAGTTCTAAGTAAATGTGCAGATATATGAGGATGAGGCTGGCACAGTCCCAGTACAAGAGTTATATATTCAGCATGTAATAAACTGGCCTAATGCTTATCTTTTCAACATACTTAGAATTGTTACTGTATTACTGCACAAATAGATTATGAACAATGAAAGTAAAACAACACTGTAAACAACACTGTAAAGAAAGATAATATTATTATTATAATCATAATGTTAAAGTATAAAGAATTATATTCTAACAGGGCAAAGTTTTCTAAAATATAAACATCCTATAATTACTAATTTTAAGTTTTACTTTATGCCCGTCAGATTAGTCAGATTTCTGCTGTTTCTAAAAGAACATTTCCATTGGGACCCCCAAGTACAATTAAGTTCATTAGTACAAAATCTATATCCACATATAAGGAGAACATTTCAGGCAGCTATTCGATCTAAGAGAGGGAGGGGTTTGGGTATATGTGCTCAATAAAGTGACAAACACTAACAATACTTTAATACAGACTAAAATAATTTATCTATTTGTATAATTTTTTTTAACTCTTTTGTTAAGGTTGGAATAACACTGTGCTTTTTTGGTACATAAAATGTACATTTTCAAATAAGATATCATTCTATTACTTATACATCTTCCAAACATATTTAAGCGACAGAAAACTTTTTCCTGGAAAGGCAAAGTTGACCCCAAAAAGGTTTTAGACATTTCTGTTAGTATGTTCTGAAATGCAATTTGGATGACAAATGTTATCATAAAAGTGTTACTACAGTGTGTGCTACAGAATGCATACAAAATGGTCACCATTCGTAAACATTTCCCAGTCAGGAAGATTTCAGTACTCAGCCGTTGAACAAAGTTCTGATCTATTGTACTGGGTGTTCAGTGAAGAGCACTATCCTTGTTTACTTCATAAAAGTTCTAACCATGGGGAAACTGAACACTGAATATTATAACATTTTTACCTTCTTTATTTCATTAAAAATAAATACAAATATAATGTTCTCTTCCTTTCTGCTGGTTACATGAAGACTGTTTTAAGAATCATGTCTGCTGTGCATATGTAAATAAGTTAATCCCCAACAGGAATTTTACTTGCTTTTTCTACAGAACTCATCTCCTGTGTAGCATATACAGAAAATGAGCCTCATAAAACAGACTGTACTTATGAGTTCAGAACACTTTTTACAGTAGGTTTGGGAAATGGACAACATTAGGCTGCAAAGCATACTTTGCCAATAAAATTTTAGATAAAATAAATAAATAAATAAAATGTGTGTTACAAGTGCACCCCGTCAACTGATTTCTCTATAATGACTAAAGCTACTCTTTCACCTCCCCCATACTGAAAATGCAAATATGCTGCATCTGTAAGTAGAAGCAATTCAAGTTTTATTAGCACTTTTAGTCTAAAATGTGCTTTTGGATGGGGAACTGTTACAACCCAACTGACAGATGTTTATATTTTTAATTATATCCTGCTTCAAAAGGTATGCAACAATAACAAAAATAAGCTTCCATTCTGATGACTACCAATGCACGGCTTGGGCCCTTTTTATGCCCTACATTAAGCAGCTGGCTGCTACAAAACAACATTTAAAAGAACACTATAGATTCTTGTGTTGCTCCTGTTTGAAAATGTCTATAGTAACATTCATAAATTTAATAGATATCTTTATGCCTTTGCAGGATATATATAATATTAAAATCTTTGATTAACATGGTAAGTAGAATAATAATTTTTCAGCAGAAAACCAAGAGCAGTTTCCTGTTTTGCAGAATAAAAAAGCAAATTCTAAGCAGTGTTCCTTGGAATATTGCTTTATCCTAAGGAGCATCAACTGGAATACGTTATCATAAATATCATAAATGTGACTTATGAAAGCGTAGTGTTGCATGATCATAGACATCTTGTATTTGGTTTTAACCACACTAGCATAAATTCATTTTTATAAAACAACAATCTTGCAGTGTTTTAATGTAAATGTTTTGTTGTAGCCTTGTGGCTTATTGTTCCCCAGTACAGAAAGACTCATCATAGACCCTTCGTTCACAACATTCTAAATGTATTTTTTTTAAAAAAAGACCTAGAATGTTAAATAGATTATTCTACTCATAGAGAGTTCCCAATCTTAACAGGATAGGGAATATGTAGCTGGGGAGGTGCATTACGAATAAAGATAATTTAGTTCTCAAACCTAACATGATGACATGTTATTATGCCAGATACTGACAACGGACTGTCAGCGCTTTGTGAAAGGTCAAGGCCAAAGATAAGTATAACTGCATGTCTTCTCAACAAACGTGTTAGGTAATAAAGACATTTTATGAGGCAATATGGAGCCCTTATCTAATTTTGGGTGTGTCTTTTATTTGTGCAATGTGGAATGCAAGACAAAACATTGTTAGACAGAAAATCAGCTTGTGAGTCATTGAATCATATGATTGTTTAGCTGTAATAATGTTAAACCGGGCAAATCTTCTTGTATGCTTTATTCCCTAGAGGTTAAAGAGTTTAAAAGGGCAAAATATTATGGAAACTGGTGAATGTAAGAACAATGAACTGAGGGTTAATTTTAAAATAACACTGGATATAGGATACACATATGTCAATTACCTTAGAGAGCCCAAATTTAGTACTTTGTGTGCAGAAGGCACCCAAGCAAATAATTAGACAGGGTTTCTCAAATTTCTAGAGGAAGAAACACTTCCTAGAGACTGATTTACTAACATTTCCAATGATTGCTGGTAAGGTTATTACAGTAAATAAAAAGGGCATTTTCTGCCAGTGAAAATACTTTTCCAAATTCAGACGTGTTTAGGATAAATTATTTTCTGCTTTTATTCAGTGTATTGCAATTTTTACTGCATCATTTTGAGTAATCCCTCACTTTTTTGAAAACTATTTTTTAATAAATAACCCTCCAATGTGGCATTATATTTCTTTTGGACTGGTGGCACTCTTTGGTTTCTGCTGTTTAGAAATGGTGAGCATATAGTTACAAAAGTGTGTCAAAATAATACATTTGGGGGATTGATACCTTGCAGACAGAATACCTGTTGAAATGGATCTATAACATATCTGTTTAAAAAGGAAAAAAATATTTTCATAGGTACTGTGCATTTCCTATTTACCTTTTAAAATGTTCAGAAATATCAGTTGAACCAGTTTGTATTTATGTTGCCTTTATCTGAATTGTTTTTTTCTTATTATTTAATTTTCCCCTCAATCAGAAACACAAGGTCAAACTATCAGCATTGCTATCTATTATCTCTTTAACTCATGCTTTTTGTATTTGCTTTTTCATAGATGCTCCATCCCAGTTAATGTGTATTTAATTACAGTTGTAGGCACCCAACAGGCAGTTCAGCTGAAAGACTGCACACAAGTTGTTCAGGTCACATATACATACTTTTTATTGCCATCACTGCGGGCTATTTCCTGAAAACATCAAGTGTGAACTAATTAGCACTTCACACTCAACTAGATGAGAAATGGAAAGACAACCCAACAGAAACAAGATTCCAGCTGTTGCCTTTCACTCAATTTGCAGTCATGATATATGGGTGACAGACAGTCAAGTAGGAATTTAATTATAACTCTACAAAATTGTTTTCAAATGTCTTGTTCTTTGCCTTCTTTATATAGTTTTTACCATTGTTTGTAGTAAAAGTATTTCCTCTTTAAACCCCTCCCATGTTTCCCAGTAGCAATCCAGCAAACCTGTTCACCTACTCTAAACTGTCACAATCATTAGTTGTTCCAGCTTTTACTGAAGCCTAATTTGCCTGTTGTAAAGCTGTTACACCTTGATATTGTGCACATTGCTAACTGAAATGTTTCAACAGCTACACAATGTACACTTTTGAAGAAACAAAAAAAAACTTAAAAAAAGTCATATGTAGGGAGTTAAAAGACCCTCAAATTCGACCATGTGAATAGATTGGGAACGAAAATCCTTTGAATTCGAAAATCAAATTCAAAGGATTTTACCACAATTCCACTGGTCGAACGATCGAATAGCAAATATTCGATCGATAAAATCGTTTTTTATTCAATCAAAAATAACCAAACCCAATTCGGTAACTTAGATCTGGCGAACTAGGCAGTCAAATAAAAATTTGAAGGAGAAGTACTTCGATTGTCGAATAGTCGAATATTCGAATAGATTTTTATTCAAATTATTTGAATCATTCGATTCGATTGAATATTAAAAATTCACTGTTCGAAGTGGTCTTCAATATTTTTGGAAATTTGATCGAACTTCGAATCCTTCATGTGAATTTAGTAAATCTGCCCAGTAGTGTACTTAAGGAAAATTGCAAGTTTTATACTTCTTTAGACTGCATCACTCAACAGGCAGTGTTTGGGGACCAATAAAAGAGATTTTGTACAGAGTAATCATCTATAAATATAAATAATGTATACACATTTCAGCTAAGTTGTATGCCTAACAGGAAATATAAATGATAAAGGAAATGTTTTAGTGGCAACACTGTTTAAGTTAAAATTAGTCCTTTATTTCTCTTTCATTTAAAAGCATGCAACTCCCAGAAGCATCACAAATGCCTCACGTATTTCAGTCAATCCCGCCCTGAAGTGGATAACACTGAGCTATTTTTAAATATGTTCAAGCATACAAAAACGTAATTACAAAAGAAATGACATATAATATGCAAAACACTTATGACTGTAGTCCGGAGGTAGGGTTGCCACCTTTTCATGAAAAAAATACCGGCCTTCCTATATATTTATCTTTTTTTCCTATTAATTAAATTTGGATGAACCATCAAAAATACCGGCCAGGCTGGTAAAATACCCACCAGGTGGCAACCCTATCCGGAGGTGAACAATTTATATCCTTGGAATTTAAATAAAATTTTATATTTCATATCTAGTATTAATTCGAGTGAGGGCCTGGAATTGTAAAGTGAAAATCCAAAAAGGCTCATCACAAATTCAAAGGTCTCACAATGTCATCCTAACTTGTTCAATTACCTTCACACTTAACTCCTACAGGATTATATATATATATATATATATATATATATATATATGTGGTTAATTGCTAAGGCACCATGTGTGGATCATTGATCAGTTTGCTAGTGTTCACATAGCTAAACTCTGTAGACATGGTGTTGTGAAAGTAGTGATATTTGTTATAAAATAAAGTAACCTAAAGTGTGATAGTCACAGATTAAGAACACAACACATTTCAAAAAGCCATAACCAATAGAATATACTGGCAGAGATAGAACAGATTGTAAAGAATAAACCACAAAGGGAAGTCAAGAGTGAAGACTTCAGTGTCCATTAAAAGCAGGAAAGATATATTGTTGTAACTGGACTGATTGTAGTAAGGTACCTATTTATTTTATAACAAATATCACTGCTTTCACAACACCATGTCTACAGAGTTTAGCTATGTGAACACTAGCAAACTGATCACTGATCCACACATGGTGCCTTAGCAATTAATTACACACATTTTGGCGCAATTTTCAAGGGGAGGAGTATAAGGTTTGAATTTTTTCACTTTGTTGTTACCTTGACAAAGGTCTCAAGGCAGACCAAAATGTTGGAATAACGAATACACTTTATCTATTTTTCACCATATTTTAAGTCCTGTAAATGCCTTGCTTTACATGATATTATATATATATATATATATATATATATATATATAAAAAAACTAGAAAATTCCCCAGCACTCCAACCTTTAACCCCTAAGTGAGAATTTGCACAACTGAACTGTAACTAACAAAAAAGACACTTTTAGTTACAAGGTTTGTACAAAATATGCATAAGCTGACGCGCCCCGTCAAGGCAGTGTCCATGCGTCAGTCCTATCCTAAGCGAAAAAAGTATTATCTTTGGGGAGAGAAAGACCATACCTGCTTTTCTCTTTATTTAGCATGATCTCTTCCAAAGACTTCATTAAATGGGGGTTGGGAGAGCAAGCATTTAAAGAGAGCATTACCTTGCTTAAGTATTACTATATGTATTATGGGAGGTGGCTCTCCTTAAATGCTTGCTCTCCCAACCCCCATTTAATGAAGAGGGGTGGGGCAGCACACTGGGATTGGCTGCGGCTCTCCCGTGAGGGCGGGGCTTTTAGGCAATAAATAAAGAGGCAAGACGCACTGTGAGGAGCTGGTGGAAGTCTCTCTCTCTACCCCAACCCCCCATTTATCTTTACTGACTGCGCCGCGGACTCCCCGAGTCACACATCCCACAGCTCGAGCTGCTCCTCTGTCACATGGTGCTTGGGCATGTGTACAGCTGGCGGTGTAGCGGTGAGCAGAGGAGCGGCACACCGTTATGTAGCGCCGGTCTTTCCATAGATTGAAGGCAGCAGATTATAAACCACTAAAGGAAGTCTCTGCGCTCCAAGTGGGACATTCACTAAGATCCGAAAAATCACTAGCGCAGGCTTCGCGAGCGTTCGCCGCACTTCGCCAGGCGAATTTTCGTCTGCGCTTCGCAAATTCACTAAAGTGCGAATTTATGCTCTGGTCGGCAAATGGTAACGTATTTACGCTAGTGTTACTTCGCTAGGCATAGCGCAATTTCGCTAGCGAAGCCTAATTTGCATACCGCGCAAATCCTATATAATAAAGTTCAAGTGTCTCTGTGTCCAGTACCTGTGTCCGTGGGATTGCGCTACTGCGCATGTGCCCCACGGACAGCCAGCGAGAAGCGTCTAACGCTAGCGCAAATTCGCCAGCGTGACGTCAAATCGTAATCGCAAATTTCCGAACACCGACTCTGGCGAATTTACGCTAGCGAAGTAGATAGACTTGCGCAACTTCGCACCCTTACGCCAGGCGAAGTTGCGCACTGGCGAAGGATCGTAATTACGCAAATTCACTAAGATCAACTTTTTGCTGTTCGTTAGCACTTACGCTACAGCAATACAATAGATAGGAGGTTGAAAGTCCCAAAAAACGCTGTGGCGTGTTTTACCATTGTGGGTGATACTCTGAAAAACATAGTTTTTTTTGGGGGGTGTTACCCTCCTTCCCCCCTACATTTCCTAACATATGGCAACACTACTATATAGGGGGCACATGTAGGGCAATAGGACAACTTTATTTTTTTTTATTAAAGGTGTCCTGGGCATGTGTAGTGGCTGTAACATACACTTCTTTTTCAGACTATCACCCACAATGGTAAAAGACGCCACAGCGGTTTTTGGGACTTAGAAAAATTTTCAATTTTTTTTTCAACCTCCTATCTATTGAACATACACTTCTTTTTCAGACTATCACCCACAATGGTAAAACATGCCACAGCGTTTTTTGGGAATTAAAATTTTTTTTTTCAACCACCTATCTATTCTATCGATCTACTTCGCTGGCGAATTTGTGCTCGCGTTAGACGCTTCACGCTGGCTGTCCCTGGGGCACATGCACAGTAGCGCAATTCCATGGACGCAGGGACTGGACGCAGAGACACTTGAACTTTATTATATAGGAAATATATATATATAGATCTAGATATATATAAAAGAAAGTTGAAAAAAACGGCACTCATGAAAAAGTCTATTCTGTTGCCTGGGTGCCAATCCACAAGTTACGTCAATCGTCAAAAGTAGGTAGCTGCACTCGCAGGACTTATGAAGAAAAGTTGCTTTATAGCAGGAAAAAATATCAAAGGCTGTTGTATCAGCCGAAACGTCAGTGATCTTTTAAGTTTTTGACTTATGTCAGTGATCTTCATAAGTCAAAAACGTGACTCAACTTGTTGCGCAAATTTTTTGCCAAATCGTGAATTTGCGGCTAAACGAGCAAGATTCGCCCATCTATATATATATATCACATACAGGTATTGGATCCCATTACCTGGACCGATTATCCAGAAAGCTCTGAATTATGGAATGGCCATCTCCCATAGACTCCATTATAATGAAATAATCCAAATTCTTAAAAATGGTGTTCTTTTTCTCTGTAAAATAAAACAGTAGCTTGTACTTGATCCCAACTAAGATATAATTACTCCTTATTGGAATCTAAACCAGTGTATTGGGTTTATTTAATGTTTACATGATTTTTTTGTAGACTTGATATGAAGATACAAATTACTGAAAGATCCATTATCCAGCAAACCCCAGGTCCCGAGCTTAATACGTTCCATACCTGTAGACATACCAATTAAAATTATAAGAATAAAAATGTGGTAAATTACTATTACTGAATGCAAGTGCTATTTGCCCTGAGGAAATCAGTAGTACATATATGAGCCAAAATACATAGCAATTGCACCAGTCTAGCTGCAGAGCTATTTTGAATCTTTAATATTGCAAATGAAAAGTGAATTAACATCTCCCTATGTACTTGGCTACTGTGAGCATCATATAAATGACTTGAAGGTACAGGGATCCAAGTGAATGATTATTTCTTGCCCATTACATGCTGGTAACAGAATGTGCTAGCCAGGGACCCATTGCAGTCAATTACAATGTGGTGCAAAAGATTGTTCAATACCTGTGGACTGCACTTTGACAAAATAAAGTGTTCACACAAGAAAATGGGATATGCATTGGCTTAAAGGAAAAGGAAAGGCTGTGCCCCAAGTCCCAGTATCAACTAGAAAGCCAAAGGCTGTACCAGATTGCTGAAATATTTTTTTTTTATTCTGTTCCATTTTTTCCTGTACTGCCCTCTGTTATTATTACTTAAAAGAGGTCAGTCTCGTTATGTCATGAAGATAGCTGCAGTGAGTTATTTGAGCATGCATCTGCTGCATCCATGTATGGCCGTTCTAGCTCTCAAAGTGCGCTCATATACTTTAATTGTGCACATTTGCACATACAGTGAAAATTCAGTACAAGCCAACATTTAGCTCCTGTGTGTTTTGTGTTAAGCCAAGGGATACTCACATTTCACCCATGTGCTGCCCCACCTGTGTGCAGTATTGACATGCTCAAGCAGCAATTGTGTTAAGGTGGGCAGATATGATTTGCCAATACCAACCCTTTAAACCAATTCAGAAGTTAATTTGCTTGTGAATGGTGACCCCCCCCACACCCCCCCCACCCCCCAACCCCGATTGATATCTTCCCTTAAATCAGGCAGATATTGGTTGGGCAGGCTTGATTTTCCAATCAAAATGGGGACTGCCTCAGGTAGTGTATGGCTATCTTTAGGTACAGATTGACTAGAAAATAGAACTGTCCAGTTTAAGATCATTTTAGTTATAGTAATAAAGAAAATGAGCTTTTTCAGAACTGAGCTTTCTGTGTTATGGTGCTAGTGCCTGTTACAGACATTACTTTACATGCTGCCTTATGGTTTTTATCCAATACATTCCATACAGTGCATATGTGAAAAGTGAGAATTATTTATGCAAAGCAACACCAAACAGAACTTCCATATAGTTTCACCCTGCTCCAGTAGTTTCTCTATGATAAAACTGCAGCTTTGCTGATCTCTGGGACTAAGGTTGCAATAACAGTGCTGATTCATATTCATGAGCAAACACAATTCGTTTTTATATGATTTGGGAAGACACCTGTGAGGAAACATTCTTGTTCCAGTGATCTAAAATTCCCTTCATCTGTCACAACAATCAATGACCCAGCCCCGAGTTGAAAAGAATACCTCATTAGCCGACCAAAAGCAAAAGCTTTTTCTCCCATAGACAGCTTGTTTAAAAAAGGATCAGCAATACTAATTTATGTTTTCACAAAATATTTTTTTTCTTTCACAGAGTACCAGGCCGCTGCTTTAAAATGGATTGCTATGATGGTATCTGGGCTTACCATATGCTCTCAGGCACTACAGGGAGTGCTGGCCAATAACACTCCTGTTCAGAGTCAAGCTGTGAAAACAAACCTTTCAAGATTAGTTGTGTCTACTGCCGGCCAGATCATCTGGTGCTGTAATGCATGTTACACAGGGTTCTGTATCCAAAGCACCGAAGACATGCTAATTCACGTAGATACATTTCCCTGTACTATGAAAACAAACCAATTAATTAAATCTTTTAGCACCGGGTAATTCAGTTTCCTGTTTTTACATGTAAAATAAAATTATACATGTAATATATTGAAAGCAACATAAAAAAGGGGAGGAACCCCTTTTTTTCTTGTTTGGAGTATTGCTAAAAACTCGCTTTGTTCAGCATAGTGACCAAAACTGGCACAAACATTATTTTTATATCAACAAGTCACTTTCTTATAGTGTATGACAAAGTTGTCCAACTGGAGGATTGGAGGCAAGATATAGCCCTTAAAGGACATATCAACCCAAAAAATGACTTTTTGTCTGATAAAAGAAAACACAATTATAAGCAACTTTTCAAAATGAATGTATTAAAAATTGTTGGTGCTTTAAAAGTTATTTGTAAAAGTAATTTCTATTGAAAGCAGCATTTGTATAATTCCTGGTAGTTACATTTTAAACAATGTTGCAAAAGTCAGTCTCCTCCAGCAAGACAGATCTGTTAAGTGATTAGCTTATGTTACATTTTTTCAAAAGCCAGAGCCACCAGTACAGAGAATACAAAGGGACAGACAAGCACTGCTTTCAATAGCAATACATGCACAAATAACTCAAAACCATAGAAAATGTGTAATGAATGTATATTGCTAAGCTGCTTAGAATCATGTTTTATTTTATGAGGCAAAACATTTTTTTTTGGGGGTTGACGTCCTTTATTGTGCTTATTATGCCTTCCAACATTCTCAAATGTGTAACATAAGCCTAATTTCATACATCATGGACACATCATGTGTCCTGGGTCATCTTCAAGATTATTGTGAGTAAACTCACACCTGGTGATCTAGTGGAGGGCCGACAGGGATGCCTGCCTCTCTCTTCACGCCTGCCTCTCTCTTCTGATGCGCGTCATCTCCATCTGACATCATTGAGCATGGTGCGAAAATTCTAATATTTAAAAGTCCTTCATCTAGAGACTCATTGCCCAAAGAAGGTCTATTTACATAGTTCCTGGGTGCTATTTTCAAGTGTTCCTGATCTGTTTTTGATCTTGCCTGTCCCAGATCCTGTCTAGTCCACTGACTGCCCTGATCTTGCCTGTCCCTTGCCTATTCATCTGGATTCCAGTTTTGTACTGTGTTTTGTACCTCAACCATGCTCCTATTCTTCATACAGTACCTCCTGTTAATGTTCAGATTCCCTAGTCTGTCCAGAACTTACCCCCACTTATGATAAAAAATTTTTTCATTCTACAGCAAAACTAGTCCAATGAGGATTCAGATGCATGACAGAGAATAGAAAAAGGCTAATATACAATACAATGTGTTACCCTAGGGTACTTTAATTTAACCATCCTAAATACAGTGCATTTAAAAGAAAGCAAAAACCACCTCCACCTCAACACTTTTCACATCCTGCCACCTTTTTTTGACCTTCAGCCAGAAATCCTGGACTGTTAAGAGATTGAGACCAGAATACATTTTCGTCTGCAGAGCAAAATGAGCTACAACAAAAACTTCCCAGGAGACAAAGTTGCCAGTAAATTGTCAGTAGCTGAATTTACAAGTCTCACTTGACATTTGGTCTTGTGTCTAGTCTCAAAGAGGTCTCTTGATCTCAGTTTGGACAATTTTCTCAAGCTGATTAAACACCGCTAAAGGAGTCACCCTTATGACCCCGGCCTAAACATATACTAAACAAACCTTAAGAGGCTATGCGCTAGAAACTTTGACCAATCTACGAAGGATTCCTTGGCTTTATGTTTGTTCATGTATTAGGGAGCTCATAGAAATAACTATCAACAACATTTTCACATCAGCAATTTTTCTGAATATACAGGTAAGTAAATGTGGACTTCGATCTTTGTCAAAGTAAAATTAAAGGACGTTTCTAAACGTAGTCCACCACTAAAGAAGAATAGCTGCTAATACGATCTAAACTGTCAAATTCTCTTAGGACTCATGGAATCATTTTTTTTTTTTTTTTAAAGTTGATTTATTTCGCAAATATGGGCTGTTTGGGATATTCAGCTTGTTGAGCTGTGCAGCTGCCAGAGTGATCTTGCTCAAAGATATCTTGGCATTTTAAATCAAATATTATGTTAATTTTTGTGCCTTGGGTAATATATTTTCAATATGAACATCCATGGGGACTCATTTCCAAATAAAAATTTATTTTCTCACTGTCAGTGTTGTGAAATGTTTATTGGTGATTTTTAGTTGTTAAAGAAATGCAGTGCAATGGTTATAATAGAGGGTTAATGTTTAATACATTATATGACTTCTGCCATTTAAACAGATATTGTGGTACAGCCTTAAAGAAAGAGAATCAACTGAATGTATACTCAGTTGTATAAAGAGATAACCAGAGCAAATCCTTTAACATTGTTAATAATTACTGAAGAGAGATAAAGACCACAAAGGCCATTAAAGGCCTTGAATTGTAAAGATTTATGGGATTGAACTATATTGAAGTGCTTTGTATTTGAGGTGTGAGGAAATATTACCAAATATTATCTTTTCATTTTATTACTATTTACTAATTAAGATATAGCAATAATACATTAACAGTTAAGATATTTGTGAAGTTTCCCAGGTTAGGATTTTACCATAGGTCAGTTGAAACATGACCGTTTGCAGTCAGCAAGAAAGTGACAAGAGTTATCTAGTTTTTTGAGCAGCTACTAAGTAGTGGCATTCAAAGTTATCTGCTATAGCGCACCAGGGTTGCTTTTAATGCAGCTTTACTCTAAACAAGAACCTTAGCAGCAAAAATGCCATTTCCAACAGTCAGCAGCATTCTATTAATTTGGATAAATATGACACTCCCTACCAGTGCCTTTCCTATTTCAAAGTGTTCCCATTAAACTGAAGCAGATGAAGCTACTGCTAGGCAAAAGTTCATCTTGATAGGACAGCAGTGGTCTAAATATTTATGTGTCATCAGCCTTAGAGAAAGGACATCCTGACTTTTTGTCAAATATTTTTTTCTGTTGCATATCTGGTTAGTATGTCCTAGAAGAATAATGATAAACAGGAGTGTCCAAAATAACACACCTATGGCATGACATTTTCTCCAGTGGGAAGACTACCCATTTGTCTCTTGGAACTGAATTCTATGGTCCAAAAATTCACATCTGACGTTAGTCTTCCATGCCTAAGGTAGCCGATGATTATAATGTTACGAATGAGTTCAGTTAAAGACATGGGATGTTAAGCAGTACAGAATACCCAAATAAGCACACAAGTAAAATGACACAGCCTGATTTATTAACCAATCAGTTCCATTAAACTTTTAAACTGATAAACCGTCACATAAACAAATTTTCAATGTCTTTCCCAGCCAGTTTGTTTCCCTTTTTTCAGGCCACTTTAAGACAATTGCCAAACATGCCACCTGCCAAAAGCCAATACATCAAAACTTTTATTACAGAAATTACAAATATATGGCTTTGTTTTTTTTCTAAATTAAAGGAAAAGTAACATCAAAAAATGAAAGTGTTTTAATGAAATTAAAATATAAAGGAGTGTTACCGTGCACTGGTAAAACTGATTTGTTTCCTTCAGAAACACTACTACAACAAAGCAACTAATAATTTGCCATGTAAATCAATTGCCTGTAGTGGTTTTAATCACCTGGACAAAAAATGACCTGCAATACTTACACACTTACTTACTTTCTGTTATTTATCAGTTCTGGCCCCAAATTATCTTACAATCTAAGTTCTCTGTCAAACACTGTAGGGCCAAATGTATCAGGAGTCAATTACATAATTTGTATGTTTTTATGTGGGAGGAAACTGAAGTTCCTACAGGTACTGTATATACAAATTCCTTGCAGATAGTACCCTTGCTGGAATCTACTGAGCCATTGTGGTCTTACAAACATTAGCTGTTTATGGATAACATTTATTTATCCAAAAGTAGATCTAATATGTATGAACTATGAGAGAGTTTGGCTCAATAATTGTGTCCATGTGAACAAGTTTCTTCTGTTCATAGCTACCCTATAACAGTTTTTTGATGCTAACTGCAAGTTGTATAGCGTGGTTGCTGGCAGGCAGCTACATTAGCCTCCACTCATGAAGCCACTATACACTGATAAAACTCCAGGGGTTTTAAAGTTATATGTAAATGTAATTGCATTTGACAGTCCTTTCTTCTGGGTTCTGACTCAATGAAACAATGTAACTGAAGGCATACAGCAGCTGCCAATAATTTGAAATTATGTTGAGGCTATACCACTCTAGTGACCATGTGGATCTGCTAATGAGACAACAATCAGATCCGTGAAGCTTAGCCATCCATATGTGCCAAAAAAAATCTGATTTAAATGCTCATCCTGATAATCATCAGATAATCCAATGATTGACTTGTTTGAAGGCAGTATAAGCAGCTGCCCTGACTTGTTGCCATTTAAAAAAAAAAGCCATAATGATTGGGCAAATCACACTGCAATAAACAAATTCATCTTTTAAAGCCATTAATTTTGGCAGTACAATCTGCATCATTTATGCTCTAGTGTTAAATCTCTCACTTTCATGTTGCACCTAGCTGTTAACTATGCTGTAAATCAATAATTACTGATAGGTCAGAACAACATTTGACTATTTTATTTACTATCCTGAACAAGCCTCAGGACGAGTTGAGATTTGAAAACGACTGAATATCCTCTGGTTTGACCTTTGTGTTTAAGGTTAACCTTAATTCCACAATTTGGACAGCCATGGGTGTCCCCTTTGAGCTTATCTTTATTGGTTCAATGATAATGAGGAGGTGCAAAGGTTTGAAGGAAGCAACTATCATTTCCAATTCATACATTTCTAAAGAAGTCAGAAATTACCTAAATACAACAGAAAACACATTGCCATGCATTGGGCAAGGTTGGAAATATCATATAATTATTAAAGTTCCTTAGGAATTACACTTGAATCCTGGGGCTTTTTATTGTGCAATTTAGCTTTAAGTAGACTTTTAGAAAGATCCAAAGTTGAAAGGCATCACACTTGTCCAAAGGCATTTAAATGTAAATAGTGCACTTCTCACCTTTCTACATATCAAATAAGGGGTAGTTTTAAGGACATTAAAAGAAAGGATTCCTAATGAATTTCCAGTAGTTCAAATTTTTCACATCTTAAAAGACTTTCCCAATTTTTTCTGATTGCTTTGGCAAATGTGCTAATTTATCAGAATTAACTGAAAGCATGATTCCTGTTAAACAACACTGCATCTTGTTAGAAAAATACAAATAAATATATTTTACTGTAAATATTTTTTTATTTAGTTTTTTTTATCATGGCACGGAAAATGCAGACCAATGCTGTGCCCTAAGCACATTTCTACAAAAACGTAGCACGTCATTTTTTTTTTATTTTTAAAAATTGTATTCTAGTCTACACCTGAAAACAATGTACAGTATACATATACAGTCAAAATATTTTCTGTACATTTTGAAATTCTTTACACAGTAATTCATTGCATGATCTCTGATTTCATTGAGAACTTCTTTTTCTCTGTGCCATTGCCATTATCAGTGCTTTCATGAACATAATTGTTACAGAGATATGCAGTATAATGATTGCAAGTATGATCAGACAGAAGCAGGGGAAAGTACTGGCCGGGTTCCTTTCACCAGCAGATATTGTTATACATACCAGTATAGACAAGTGCCTTACAGTTTGAAAATTATTTTCTTTTTTCCACCATGTAATGCTGAGAACTTTATAAATATTGGCTTAATATGGGTTGCACAATAGTACTTCTCTGGAAGTGGCTGTTGTGATCGCTATTAGTACAGTGAAATGTCCTTTTACTGCATGACATTTTTAGACAACAGTAGAAGGACTCAGGAGACAAACATGAGCTATAGTATATACCAGTCTCCCATATGAAAATGGTTAACACTGAACTGAACTATGGCTCAACAATAGTACTAAAGTATATGCTTTCATTTATTTATGAATTTGCTTATATGCACTGGTATGAAAATTCTTCAATTAATTTTTCTATTCTTTTTTGTTGGGCCTGGATATGAATAGGAATACTAATTGCCCTTCTACACTTACGTAACTATATGGTTCGTATTTCTACCATTAACAACGTATGCCTACATACCCTTTTGTGTAACCTATCTTTCCCAAGGCTACAATTTGGTACAATCTGAGGCTATGTCCAATATAATTAATACTTTTTCATTCTTTTCTTTATTCCTCATGCCTTCATATTTTATGCTCTATTGTAAAATGTGAATTTTCCATACAGTATAAGTTAAAAAAAAAATCTGATTAAAAGCAGACTGATCTGTGAAAATCCCAGACTTTGCAGTTCTTTAATGACCAGACTGATGACTGCTTGTCCTAGCTCCTATTAACAATTTTTTTAATTTTGAATATTTGGAATTATAAATATTCCTATAACATATTTCTATAGGTTATTCATTACCTATCGCTAAACACATAATTTTAGGCTTTAATTTCCTCGATATTCGATTTCTCGATGAAATCATATGATCGAATACCGATCATTCGATTTCACTGAAAAATCATACTTTTTCCTTCAAGCCTCCGAAAATTTCGTACGATATGAATGATCGAGGCGTTCGATCGTACAAGTGGTATTCGAGCAAGTCTTTGCAAAAGAAGCCAAGGGGGGGGGGGTTCCCATAGGCTTCTTTTGGTATTTGGTAGGTTCAATCTGGCGAAGTAGGCATTCGAATTATTTTAAAATTTTAAATCGAATATTCGGCATTTGATGATTGAAGTGGCCAAATTTGCATATTCGAATATCCAAAAAAATCGTACGATCGGTATTCGATCGAATTCGAACTTCGATCTCTTCACAAAAATTTTGTAAATTTGCCCCACAATGTGATGTTAAATGGAGTGATGGGAATTCCTCCATCCCTATTAGGAAAAGATCTTGCAACCTCCCCTAATTCTCCCCCCAAAACACTAGCCATAATATGGAGGAATTAGAGTCAAAGGACTAACTCTTCAGATACATAGGGGCAAATTTACTAAAGAGTCCAAATTTGCCAGTGACGGCTTCGCAGCCATCGCAACAATTTGAAAAGTTGCAAAGTTTCATCCCAGGAGACGAATTTTCGCTAGCATTACTTCGGCAGAGTGAAGATGCGTTTCCGTTGCCTAGCACAACTGGGGGAAACTGGTTAGTGGAAAATACATTTTATGAGTTTTGCAGTCTTTCACCCTGAAAAATATGAAAAGTAACCAGCGTTTTTTGAACTTAGAATAAATTTACACTCACTGAACATTGAGGATTTTCTATGCACTTCATTACACTTCGCCAGGTCAGAGCTGGTGAAGGAAAGTCTGGCAACAGAAGTAACATTCAGTAAAAAATTTTTTTAGCAGTAACGTCCATTTCCCGGAGTAAAAATTCACCTGGTATTACAGTACGAATCACTGCTAACCTTTATCTCTTTTGCTAGTTAAATGACGCCTGTGCCAATTAGTAAATACCGAAGTGACTGAAAGAGGTAGTGCTGGCGAATCATGTGTGGTGCATAGTAAATGGCCCTTATAGATTATGGTCTAGTTTATATGCATGAACTTATATAACAATATATATTTTTACATTCAGTTTTCAAATCTAGCAACTAGGCTGATGTACTGGTAGATATTTTGTTGCACTGCATTCACTATCCTCCCTGATGATTATGGTTAAGATTAAGGACAATTTTGCATTGTAAGAGGCAAGACTGGTCTAGGCTTGAGCAGGGCCAGAACTAAGGGTGGGCAGGAGAGGCACCTGCTTAGATTGCAATGATAGGGGGGCACTGGGCAGGTATCTATTAAAGGGTTTTCTGCTAATATGCCTCATGTTATTTATTATTTCCTGATGTTTTAGCATGGCATTTTCATGCATATGAGTAGTCATTAAACATTCCACATACTAAAACACTCACTAAACAACCTAGGTGCTACCATATTTAGCTGTATTACTTAATACAAAAAAAGTAGATGCACACCAGCATTTTTTAAAAAGATTTAATTTTATTCATCCCATTAAAAAAAGGCAAATTTTCAGTCTCCTTATAAGACCTTTATCAAGACCATGTTACATTAAAAACAACAGTTGAAATATAAAGAAAAGTGACACTCAATCTTGTGCACTCTTACAAGTCATGTGACAAGAGACCAGAGCCAGAGTCCAGTACCAATGAAAAACATTTACCTTTGCTCATACAGTTGTACACACAATTCAAAGAAATACATTGCTTAAAACCGATGCCACAATGATATGTAAAGAGATATTGTAACATAAGGAATTAGTAACATCAAAAGTAACCACATGTAGCACACAGCCAGATGTTAAGTGTTGATTAAGGAAACATAGGAAAGAACAATGTTCATTCAAACCTTCTGGAGCCAGGGTGTTTAATTTTTCATCCAAAATACCTCTCTCTGAAGAAGAACTTTTGACCTATCACCCATCTTCTCAGGGGTGGGATATGGTCTATTGCAATATATCGAAAAGTAGGTAACCTATGTCCTATGTTTCTCAAGAAAGTGCTTAGACATATACCTGATAATAAGGCTTTTGTGTAAATATATGGAAGCACTTACCTATTAAATTTCTGGCATGCTTTGCTGCACTTTACCCCAAAAATATTGCTGTATTATTTACTAAGTAAAATATCGTTTGTTTCTGCTGTGGCACATCTTTTTATTTTTCAGAAGTCTGACGCTAATGGAAACATGAATTGGTTCAGCCAGTAATGATCAAAGAACTTAATTTTCATCTCAGTTTCCAGTTCTACGTTTTTTACCTAACGTAAACACAGTTTAATTCCATGTTGCAGTGGTCCAAAAACAACAGTTCACTCTGAAAAACTTTCCAAGCTGAACAAACAAAGGCGGCTATGTTTGATGACACCCACATGCTAAGAATTTGCTAACTTCCGAATTTAGGATACATTTTAATGCATCACATATTAAAGATAAGACCTTCACAGAGCATTTTGAATTTGGATCACTTGGTTATAATTACATTATGTTCTTTACTCTTGACAAGGTATTCGTGTTCATGAATCTAAACTGCAATTCAATGGAAGCTTGGAGCTTGCAGCATGTCGTGCTAGAAAAAAATATATGATAAAGCTAAAGTGATGCCATATGTATCTGAGGTAACCATGGATATAGTTTGTCTTTGTTCTTATCATTTACTGGTCACATGACTGTATAATGCTTCTAAACACTGCCCTTCATTTGCAGATATATTATAGCTTTTTTTCCATTCTACTGACTATTGCAATATATCTGGGAATGCACAAGGAGTTCTTTATAGGTGTCCCTGCCATTTCTAAACTATACTAACACCCCTTTTGTAATAAAAGGCACTAAGTTTGCCCAGGAGCAGTAACCCATAGCAAGTTAGTGCCTTTTTCTAGATGAACCCTTTAATGTCAGGGGAAAGAATGGCCAAGAGGTTGAAGGAGTGTTTAAACTAGGCAAGTGGGGGTGTGCGAGAGAAAGAATTGTGGGGAAGCTAGGGTAGAAGGGGTAGTGGGATTAGTAAGGGGGTCATGGGGGAGGAGTGAGGGGGGCATACAGTTTACCAGCTAAGGAGGTCCCTCTGTTACAAGGAAAACAGACTAATACTAACTTAACATATAATTCTCCTCAAAGTTATGCACATTTTAAAAGTAAAAGTAGTAACCTCCGCTGTATGATGGCAAATGCACAAAGTTTGTCAAGTAAAATTGGAGAGCTAGAATTAATTGCATGCTCTAAAAATTATGATATAATTGGTATCACTGAGACCTGGTGGGATGAACTGGACTGTGAATTTAAATGGCTACACCCTTTTTAGGAGGGACATGTATTTTACATGAGGCCACATGCAGTTCCATTCAACTTCTCTAGGTGGTTTATCAAGGCATTTTCTACAGTTAAACAGTTAAAAAAAAAATCAGTTTTCTATTCAAGAAGGGGTGTCAAAGTGGGAAAAACCATGTAAAACACACCTTTAAGTAAAGTAAACAATGGAGAATTAATTTTTTTTAAGCTGTCTAAAGAATATTAAAAAGAGAATGGCATTGTATCCATGAAAAACAATGTTTTGCTTAATGCAACTGCAGGGAGAAAGTAAAATTATATTATAATATGTTTGGTTCCACTGACTTAAAGAAAAAGAATTTTGCTAAAATGTGCTATAGGCAAGATTTTAAAAATACAGTCACAAAAGTCTTAAAAATGTCTGCCATGATATATGGTCAATTATGTGCAGGCTATGCAACTATGACAGTCAGAAATATTCTTAAGCCTTATTGCTCTACTTTCACATATTGTATGACAGCCAAACCCATAATTAATTATGGGTGACATTCCAGGTATGTTGCCCAGGAAATTATCCAATGCAAATATTGCATTGTCTAGGAATTTTCTTTCCATTTCCTTTATTGATATGCCACATTCTAATCAGAGTTGCCCATAACTCTTGCCTTTTTTGGCTGTCATTGAACAATTCAGGCCATGGCTGTACTAATGTCCCAATGCTGGTCCTTGCCAGATGTGACATGAGTCACATTACTCTTGTATTCCATTACACTAACTTCATAACGGTAACCAATAACTACACTTTTAAAGAGAGAAATTAAAAAATGGCTCTCTATATAAGTCTCTATTAAAAAGTCCTACTAGAAGTGTGGAAACAGCATTTTCCTCATTTTACTTTTGCACTGTACCTAATATCACAGGGTTTTTATTAATGAATTATCAATGCTGTAACTAATGAATTATAAATGCTGTAACTGTATGTTGCTGCATACATCTGTTTTTAGAATGGAACACACATCAAGGATGATATAAGTAAAACAGAAGTCATATAATGTTCCACAGATTTATTCACCCCTTTATGTATTTATTGCCAAGACTTGTGTCACATAGGGTATGTACTATGAGTAGTGCTTTATACAAGTTAAAAACCGCAGAAAAAGGATTCACTAGGTACCTAGGTGTCTAGGCATTTCTTTACAAAATTCAAAATTAGAGTTTGAAAAGTTTGAATTTAGAAGGTTATTAAACCCCAAAAATGTCCCAGGCAAAATTTAAGGGATGAATGATTTAAATTACAGAATGAGGGTAGATGTCTTTGAATAAAAGACAATTACGAAGGGGATGATTACACCTTACAAGTATATAAGAGTACATAAAAGGGCATTATAGACAGATAGCGGAGAATTCTGTTTACCATAGGGAAAAAAAATCAAACACCAGGATAGCAGAGCTCTCATTTGAAGCAGTGTAGGTGGTTCTGCACAGTGAGGGCAGCCGGACTGTGGAATGCCCTGTTGGGTGATGTTATGATGGTAGAATCTATAAATGTTTTTAAGAGTGGCTTAGATGAACAAGCACAGTAACAAAGGCTATTGTGATACTATCCAAATAGCATAGCTATTAATTTATATAGTATATGTACACTGCGGTTAATTTGGAGGGCTTGAACTTGATGCACTTTGGTCTTTTATTTTAACCAAGTGATTTTTTTATATTTGAGTTTTTAAAATTTTTCTAATTATTTTCATAGTTGCTAAACCCAGTGAAAATGACTGTCACAGTTGGCACCCTAAATCTTGAACTGATGCCAAGCACCCTGGTCTCAGCTCGTACTTCTGCCTATAACAGCTGCCTTTCAACTCCGGAGGAGCCCTCAGCTAATCGGATACTGCCAGGTCTTAAAACAATAGGTGCTAGTTGAGGGGTTCAAGACAGGCAGAGGGGCACAACTGTAAACAAAGTCTTTGGGTAGAAGGTCACAGGACAAGATGTAGACAAATAGCGTAGTCAGCATCAGGCCAGGTCGGGACAGGTGGAGCACAGACAAAGTCAGACAGGCAATGGTCAAACCAGGAAATCAAATCAGAATGGTCATGCAGGCAGGGTCGGATTATGGAATGTAGAATAGTCAGGAACAGGCCAGGGTCAGGAACACAGAAGGCAAGTGTAGTCAAGCAGGCAAGCAGGGGTCACAACAGGAGATAACAGGAGGAACTCAGAAAACAGAACCTATAACGGGCAAGACACTGCAGGCAAAATGTACTATTATCAAATTTCGTGCCTTTGCGACCTGACGTTAACACGCCAGTGCGCATACGCCTATAAATAGTGGAAGTGCGCGCCGCATGCACACTAGGAAGCCGGCAGTGAAGGGAAGATGAGCTGCGTGGCGGGCGTCCCCGCCGATGTCATGGCAGGTGCCCTCGCTGCACCACTAGACCACCAGAGTAAGGTGTTTCTTCTGATGAGTAGAATACTAATTTGCTGCATTTGAGTTTTACCTTCACAGTTCAACCGAGTATTTTTGAACAAATAATTAATTATTCAAGTTTGGTTACATTTTGACTTTAGTCTAGCCTCCCAGTGTATGTATGAAAGTTATTCTTATGAATATTGGTTTTTCTTTGTTTCAGGTTCTTGTACTGAGCAGTATGTTGTGTGAGTATGAAAATGTGTAGCAAAATGTTTGGTGTTTGTTTATAGCGAGAAATCAATAAATGACAATTTTCTGAACACCACAAGTTTTTGTGATCTATGTCAGTTTAATTCCATATTTCTAAATCTGACATTTTAACTCAAGCTAAATTTTGTTGAAAAAGCACCTAAAAAAGCAACTTCAAAATATGTCTGGAGAAATTAAGTACTCCAAATTCTTTCACTTGATATCTGGAACTACAATTAAAAGTGCTCTATTTTTCCACTGCGTCAGTGTGGGGGGCAGGGTAATGATGTCAACTAGTCATCTCATCTCTACTGTCATCTCCAACTCTGCTCCACAACAAATCATTATCTTCTCTGCCCAACTGGGCACTGCTGATGGTGGACTTACAGATGGTACAGAGGTAGCCAGGCAGAAGAGGTTAGCACCCCTAGGCACATGGCTCTTCTACCACCCCTATTTCTGGCCCTGTACAACTTGCACCTTAATGTTATAGGTGATTATATGTAATCCTTTAAAACCTTATCCTAAATGTATACTACATTTTACATTAAATGATTTTAAGTTTCTCTCAGTTAAATTGTTTTGTGGTCCCACCTATATTTTATGCATAATACATTTTCCTGATTTTACATTTACCTGAATTTTTACACCATTTTTGGTCCCCTGAAAAAGTTAAAATTGGTGTTCTTCTGTATATGTACCAGCTTATTGGCTTTATTCAATGTTTAAATGATTTTCTAGGAAACCTAAGGTATGACAATCCAAATTATGGAAAGATCCGTTATCCAGAAAGGTCCCGAGCATTCTGGATAACATTCTGGTCCCAAACTTGTATTTATAACTCTAGGAGTCCCTGCTACTGTCATATTACCTAATTATAACTTTGAACATTCATTCTTTGATTGTGGACCACAGTGTTCTCAAAAGAAATCCTATATCTAGAAAATAAAATGAATGAATAAATAAATGAGGATTGCTCTTTTAACTGGTAATAGTTATAAAAGATGTGTACTGTAGGGCAGCACTGATTATGTTGCATTCATGTTGCAATTATTTAAGCTTTATAATGTATAAACATCCTATATTATAGAGGGGATCTTGTCAATACAGCAGAAATGCAATGGCTAGGGTGTCTAGATTCTTTCTGTTTTGCTACTTTGCCTTACACTCCCATTTCCAGTTAAAAATAGACATTGTTACAACAGGATTATGTAAAGCAAACTCTTATAAAAAGGTAATTTAATTGATTGTGGGGTTGCCCCCAGTCCACTAGGGTTGACTGGTAAAACAATTTTCAGTAATCATTGTTAAGGCTGCTCAGGTGATAGTTTTATTAGGCATGAGACTTTGTACAATGTGAAGCAGAATATGACTCATATTGCTGGGCACAGAGCCCTTCTCTGAGCAGTGGTAATCTTGGCAGCAGAATTGCCTTTCCTGAGATGTATCTAGTAATGCTAACAGGACTCAGCAATAAAGTCATAAGGCCAGAACTCCTGGGATGATGATTTATGATCGGATGTTCCCTAGATTATACCATGTGTGCCTGCAGTCTTATCTTCCCACGTCCCTGACCTTGCATGAACACCACATTGCATTTAATCAGTATCAGCTGGTCAGGGGCTTAAATATATTATCATCTGTTCGTGTTGCCCTTCAGTTCAGAAGTTTTCAAATGGCAACTGATAAGAGCTCTTATCAAAACAGTTTATGGCAGATTTGAATTGCATAGGAATCATCCATTATACAAAGCTGTCTCTGAGGAACTGCATTTCAGTAAAATATTAAGTACAAATGAAACCAGGAAACATGTAAGGAAAATGAGAAATACAGAAACGTCCTACTTGATATTGAACAGAGATCACTAGATTACATGAGTTCCCTTATATTTAATTCAGTCAAGGTAATACTGAGGAATACATCATCTAAGCTCCTATACCTGATTGTATTTAGTATGCTGATAGGCTATTTGAACCACATGCTCTAGGCTTGTACTCTTTCTGTAATGATCTAATGCATAATGCAGCAAAAGGAATCCCTAGTTCCTAAGTAGAGGAAAAGAAACCTTTATGACTCATCTCTTAGAGATCAAGGGGAGACAGACGTTATCTTGTAATTCTAGAGCCCGAAAGCCCTCTATTCAATTTACTCTTGATTATCTACATTTAGTCTATATTTTATTCATACCTTTTTTTTTAAATACAAGCATGGGTGATGGCTTGGCAGCATCTGAATGAAAGAAATATTTCTGTCTCATAAAATTACTAACTGCTGCATTTATAATTTTTCCTAGATTATTAAGTGTTGAAATGTGTCACATTCATGATTTTGTTTCAGTGTCAAGAATATTTTCAGCATTGACTACTGGAAAAAGAAAATAATTCACAAGAGAAAAAAAAGAAATGAACTTCTGGCAAAACAAAAAGGTTGCAAAAGTAGGGAAATTATTATGTTTCTGCACTAACACTTTTTTTTAATGAGTTTCCCTGCAGTGCCAGACATATAAAGCACTTGAACACTGATCTTATTTGCAAAGCTTCCATTTGTGACTCTGAGAGTTGGGGAGTTTCTACAGAGGTGTCAACCAATTCCCCATTGATATAAATGTTAACATTAAATAAGATGTCATAAACTAGATGAGTAGCATAGGGCTGATTGACATCTCTGTTACTATAAATAACCTGGTTAAGTTGGGGATTTGATAAGGTTATGTGGTAGAATGGCCCCAGAGAAGTGTAATAAGGTGTGTTTTGCCTTTAATTTCTCCCCTGTAAGAGTTGAAAGCTGCAAGGGAGAGGTGTCTAAACAGAGTTTCTCTGTTTAAAGTATTTTGCTGGCTGGCCCTGGCTATAATGTTGTGGAAGGAACAAGCAAGCCCGACAATCCATTTCAGTGGTCCAGTTCACCTGCTGGAGCTCACTTTCCACAGGAAGGCTGTCCTGTGGAAAAGTATTTTATCAAAGTTAAGTGTTAGGAAGGTCTCTCAGAGCATGGCACAGATCAGGAAGGTTACCTGTCTGTGTGAAGAACTCCCAGAGGGGCTGGGGTGCTGCCTGCAATTACAAGGGGATGAAGATGGAGTCTGAAGTGATTGAGGAAAGCCAAAAAGTGAGCCAGGCCGGAAGCTGGTGAATTTGTGTCCCAGGAGGGGAGAGTAATAGGGGTTCTGTGAGAAGCCTGAATATTCCTGAGTGTGGAAGCCAACCTGTATGGTGAGAACCCCAGTGTGGGAAAAAGTCTGAATGTGTGAAGCTGAAACATGATGAACTGTATGCTATGACTTTATGTTGAAAAAGGACCTGCCTGAAGATGTTGTGTCCCTGTCTTTATGCTCCTTATCCTCTGCTTACCTTCCCCAAATATTACATGTATAGGCAGTCAGCTTGTCACAGTTAGAATATAATTTCAAAATCAGTGACTTTTCTAATAAATGCAAAGGACTGCAGTAATAGCATGTAAATAAAAATCTAGCCCTGCTAGTGTCCCCAATTTTTCAAACAATCAGGCAACTTTATAATAAGAATTGTGCAAGAAAGCTGACAGCTGATAGGTATTGTTTTTATAATGAGGCATGTTAATTTTTCATGACATTTCCATTCAGTTTAACAGGAATCTAAGCACTGCTTAGATGCAAAGGGCTGCAGTAATAGCATGTAAATAAAAATCCAGCCCTGCTAGTAGATTTTTTTTTAAAATGTACCCTTTACTCAGAAGAATGTAAAATATCAACGAGTTTGAGGCATACTGGTAGCTGTAGTCAACCAAACTTTTCCCTAGTTCTCCACAGCCAGGGTCTATATAAGAATGCAAAAAAAAATCTCCAATGAGAGCCCCACCTGATCTGTTTAAATCTGGTTCCTTGTTATTTGTTCCTAGTACTGGCATTTTCCAAGCACTTGACAGCTATGTCCTTATACTCATGTTTGATTGTAGTGTAATATAAAGAAGCCAAAATGACAATATCATTTGTATGTAACATAACTGTAAGATGCCTGACAGAATGCTGGTAATATGCTTATTGTTGGTTATCTTGTGTAAATGTAAGTTTTTGGTATGTAGAATTCTCATCTGGGAACTATTTTGCATGTGTAGTTACATTTTTTGTCAACTTGAGAGAAGAGAACTATGGGGCTGGTTCATACTAGGGAACCCAAAGGATGTCTGGAAAAGAAGAAATGTCTAGGAAGACATGAAAATGCAACACTCTGTGAAAATTAAAGACATTGCCCTACATTGCAGCCTACGTTAATTTCAAGTGGTTTATAGGTGTTTTTGTGATACATCTAACTTGCACCTTAAATTACAAGTTTTGTTTCTGCTTTTGCTATTTCCACAATGTCAAGGTTTTCTGCAGCTGATGGGTGACTATGGTGATGCATTGCCATTAAAGTAAAGGTTAAAGGAATTGTTCAGTATAAAAATAAAAAACTGGGTAAATAGATAGGCTGTGCAAAATAAAACATGTTTTCAATATAGTTATTTAGGCAAACATGTAATGTATAAAGTTTGGAGTGACTGTAAGTCTAACATAACAGAACAGAACACTACTTCTTGCTTTTCAGCTCTCTTTTGTTTACACTGACTGGTTACCCTGGTTAAGTGAATTGAGGGAGGGCCACATTGGTCATAACTGTTGCTTTTAAATCTGAGCTGAATGCTAAGGATCAATTGCATATTCACTGAACAGTTATGTCCCATGTGGCCCCCTTCAAGTTGCTGACTAACTCAGATTTAGAGAGCTGAAAAGCAGGATGTTGTGTTGTATTCTGTTATGTTAGACATCCAGTCACTCCAGCCTTTATACATTACATTTTTGGCTAACTAGATATATTATATATATTATTATATTAGATTACATTTTTTTATTTTGCACAGCCTATTTAGCCAGTTTTTATTTTTACCCTGAACTGTTCCTTTAAATGTTTGCTGACAAAGCAAGGTTGTTTGTCTTTCTTACAAAGTAGTACTGTATACATGATCCTGCTTTTGATTTGTACCTGGACTGCTTAGAACTGGCCATACACAGGCCCATAAAAACTGCCAACTTGGCCTTTCCAGATCAAGTCCACAGCTTATTGGTCCTCTGTGGTGCCAGCAAAATGGCCTGATCGACAGATATCTAGATGAAAATCATGCAGATATCGACCCGGCAGGTTTGATTTTTTTTATAAGATTGAGAACCACATCTGCATGTTGATGTGGTCCTCATCCTGTCTGCCCATAGGATAGATGATCAAATCTGCCAAATTTTGCCCAAGGTGGCCATAATGGGGAAATATCTTTATATGTTGGACCAGTCTACTGCCTCCCCTGATCTACAAATATACTGTTTCTACTTCTAGTTACTTTAGTACAAACATACTAAGGTCAAACAAAGTTATCTCATGGTTTATCACTTTGGTTTATAAACTCTTTAAGGTGATTCAATTCGAGGAGAAAATACTTTTCTCCAAATTCATAGTTAAACTATAAATTCTTTTCTCCTCGATTTGAGAACAAAGTGCCAGATTCAATTCAGTGAAAATCTCATGGTTTATCACTTGAAAACTCATTAAGGCAATTCAAAATGAGGAGAAAAGACTTTTCTCCAAATTCAGTTCCAGTTTTTTTTCAATAGTCTTCAATAACATTGACACATGATAACTTTTTCTGAATTGAATTGCATCTTAAATCAAATCTTGTCCATGAATCTTTTTCTCAATGAAACTATTTTTCCCAAAGTGTTACAGATCATAAAGCTCAGTCAGAAAATACTAAAATGTATGGACAGAACCAAGTTAAAATTTCATCTTAACAATGAACTGCTGCAGTAGATCATTCACTATAATAATAGCAATAATAATAGGCTAATGAGACAATCTTGTTGTGGTGGCTAGTTTTGAAATAGGCTTTGAAAGCATTTAACTAATGACACTGCTCATTTTTATTCTGTAAGCTCCATTTGTCAGCAGTAAGCTGCCTTGCGTCTATCTATTGTAGTTCCTTTCACAGGGTTAAGAGCCTATTCATGTGCCAGAAATAACAATCACTTTAAATAAGTCTTCAGTGCAATGAAGCCGGATTTCATTCTGTTGTCTAAGTTACTAAAGAATAATGATTATTTTTCTCCCTGTTCAATACTCACACTTAGCACATTCTCTTGTCTTAATAATCAACCTTTATATTTCATGCGATGTAAAATATATGTTTAAAATGTTCTTTAGAGTTATTCAACTGTTCTCAGATTGGTACTAAATAGCTCAATAGAAATACAGTAGTAATTAAAACCAACTTTTTTCACATGATTTGTGGTCTTTCATTCCTGAACTGTTTGGAATAGCTGCTTTGCATAAGAATGCTTTGTCTCCGCTGTTTATGTATAATGTCAGAATAACAGTTCTAACAGAAGCACAGCCTTAATAAGATCTACAGCACCCAGTTTATGGCTAACACTAAAATGATTTTTCAAAAAACATTAACCAGTTCAGTGCTCCTGATCTGTGATACCATTACTGATAAACTTCTATAGATTGGAATTACCAACTTGGTGTTGGGGAAGCAATCTGAACAGTTTGAAAAACATTTTAATGAGGGAAGTTTGTTACAGGTCTAGTAAATAGGGATGCAACGAATCCAGGATTCAGTTCGGGATTTGGTCAGGATACGGTCTTTTTCAGTAGGATTTGGATTCTGCCGAATCACATGACTTTTTTTCATAAAAGAAGGAAGTAAAAAATGTTTTCCCACCCATAATTTGCAAATTAGGGTTCGAATTGAGTTCGGTATTCAGCTGAATCTTTCGGGAAGGATTCGGATGAATCCAAAATATTGGATTCGGTGCATCCCTACCAGTAATCCTCAACAATAGTTGTAATAACTAATACAAGTTTTTTTTTATTGTTCATCAAGGGTTACCCTAGATGGAGCACATTGCAGTCTTGATTTCTATGTCATTCAGAAATCTTCCATGCAGAAGTCGTAAGGTGATGTCATTGTACAGTAAAATACAGACCCTATGACTATTTTTATCTGTTTTTAGGGATTTTTATTTTGAGAAGCATTGATTGTCTCCCATTAAAGTCCATAAGAAGCACTAAAAATAACGATTGGAAAGTGATGGGCGAATCTGACCCATTTCTCTTTGCTGAAAATTTGCAGTGACAAATTTCCCAAATTCATTGTGGTTTATGGGAAACAATTTTTTGTTTACCCACCACAATGTTTTTTAATTTGCAAAAATTTTTTTAGCCATTGGAGTTTATGGCCATCTCTTTCACAGCAAAACCTGGTGAAAAATGTCATCACTTATTGGAAGTCAATTGTCATATGACCATTAGGTCCATAGATTGTATCTGGACTTATAATTTCCAAAGGCACTTGTCACTAGTGAGGACATTGGCTTAAACATGTTTAAGGGGGGAGATTCAAATGCAACTTTTTCCAATTCAAGTTTTTTTCTACGGGAAAGATCATATATTTGAATTTCCAAAACTAGGATTTTTTGAATATAAAAATTTGGCATCTAAAAGCTGAAGTCAGTGGCAGTTGTATAAACAAATTTCAAGCTGTCAGTTCGAGTTTTCATTGAATGGAAGAACGTGATTTTACTCCATTCAAGTTATTTTGTTAAGCTTTTACACAACTGAATTTTTGAAATTAAAGTTTTATAATAAATATTTAAACAATCAAGATTTTCAGAAATTAGATTTTTTTAAAATATGTGTATGAATAGCAACAAGCAAGCATAAACATGGAGTTTTACAGTGGCTCATAGTGAACATTCTTATGTTCAAATTAGAGTGACACTATTATATTTTAGCTAGAAAATAGCAACATATTTTGTAGAATATTCAGATATTGTTCAGTAATCCACAGTAAATAGCCTGTTATCTTATTCACCCAAAATATTTTCACATAATGGTCAATTTAATCAGGAGGCAGTTAACCCTCTTAACGGCAAATTTACTAAGGGTCGAATTTGAGGGTTAAAAACCCTCAATTTCGACCATCAAATTTTTATCGAATCTTAAAGGGGTGGTTCACCTTCAAGTTAACTTTTAGTATATTGTTGAAGGGCCAATTCTAAGAAACTTTTCAATTGGTCTTCATTATTTATTTTTCATAGTTTTTAATGATTTGCAATTTTCTTCTGTTTCTGTGCAGCTTTCAAATGGAGGTCACTGACATCATCTAAAAACAAATGCTCTGTAAGGCTACAAATATATTGTTATTGCCACTTTTTATTACTTATCCTTCTATTCAGTCCATCTCCTATTCATATTCCAGTCTTTAATTCAAATCAATGCAGGGTTGCTAGGGTAATTTGGACCCTAGAAGCCAAATTGCTGACACTGCAAACTAGAGAGCTGCTGAATAAAAAGCTAAATAACTATAAAACCACAAACAATAAAAAATGAACCAATTGCATATTGTCTCATAATATCACTCTCTACATTATACTAAAAGTTATCTCAAAGGTGAACAACCCCTTTAACATTTTGAATTTGATATTCGAATCTGAACGGTTTTAACATAATTGAAAAAAAATTTGATCCATACAATCATTCGAATTAACCATTTGATCATTTGAAATTTTTTTTATTCATCTAAAAAAGCTGGAAAAACCCTATGGGAGCTTCCAAAAGGGTTATACAGCAATTCGAATGATCTAATAGATTTTTATTTGATCTATTCAAATAATTTAATTCGATCACATTTTTAAAATTCGATGGTCGAAGTGGCCACAAAAACTATTTGAAAATTCTAATTCAAATTTTTTTAAAAAATTTGATGGAATTTCGAATCATTCACACGAATTTAGTAAATCTGCCCCTAAGTGTCCTTGGTGAAAAGTAGTGCTAGTGATAAAATGAATGATGACATGGGAAGTAAGAAAAACACCAATAATTATTTATAAAACCACCTAACAAGTGATTTTTATACTGCATTACATTATTAATTTTTTTCAAAACATGTTATTGGAAAAGGGATTTAAATTTATAAATTGCCAAATCTCTATTCACACAACATCAGTAAAAAAACAAATATGCAAAAAAAAACAACAAAAAACAAAGTCCTTTTGTCAGTTGGTCACAATGTAAATTAATTGCAATTTATGAAGATGTATATTATGGTACATAAACCCAGGGGAAGAACCCAAACCTAGAAGACTGAATGAGCAATGAGGTCTATACAGTATGTTTTCATTTAATACTCATTTGAGCTCACTGTGATTTTTTTTGTATTTACTGATGAACAATTGTATGGGGATTGAATCCCTAGTTTCAAACACAGGGTAGATGTAAACACACAGGGGCAGATTTACCAAGAGTCAAATTTCTAATTGAAAAAAATTAAAAAAATTTCAAGGGCTTTATCGATCGAAAATGGATTGAATAGGTCTATTTTTGATTGAATAAAAATAGTTTGAAACGTTCAAATGCATTGGTAAATTCAAATGATTCAAACTATTTTGGCAAAAACCCTTCTAATGTCAAAAAATTTCAAAAACACTTGTTAAAGGTTCCTGGAGGTCCCCCATAGGCTAAACTACCAATTTGTCAGGTTTAAGGTGTCAAATTTTTTTAAAGAGAGTATTTGAAAATTAAAATTTTCAATTTTTTTCAATTTGAGTCAAATTGCGGGCTATTTGATAGTCGAATTAGCCAAAAATTACTTTGAAATTGAAATTTTCAATTCGACCCTTAGTAAATGTGCCCCGCAGTATCTACCAGAGAAAGCAGGGAATTGATGTGGATATTATCATCTAGATTTAGCATTTAAACATAAATATATGAAATATTATAAATGAAGTCAAATGGTTTCATTTTTAAAACGTTTTTCATATGTTGCCATCATGTACAGTATGAGTAAGGCTGACATCATGGTAAACAGGATGTTATTATATATAATATATAATTTGATGACCGCTGGGCACTTGTTGCATTGGGCCGGCACATCACTTTCAGCACTTACTAATATTGACACAATTATTTGCTACTACTGCTTTTGCTGTTATAGAATTTTTTTTTTTAAAAAGTGTGTAACCCAAAACAGGATGTTTTTGTCAGATGAATATAAATTATTTTGGTATCACATGGTTTCATGGACAATTCAATAAAGTTTTAACTGATATGGTGTGCAACTTCGATGGATAGCATATATTTGTGTGGATTAACTATTACAGGCTTAAACACCCATCTAATTATTCTACCTGCAGCTTTGAGAGTTCTTTGCATGTGTTTGAATAAATATATGTGTGTGTGTAAATACACGGGGGTTCACCAGCAAATGTTTATTTGCAAATGGATATATTGCTCATGCCCAGTAAAATATTGTGCTAAAATCATCATCTTTCAATTCTTTTATAAATTTGCATTGCACACAAATTTTTGCAAATAGCAAATGAGAAGGGTCTTTGCATGAGTGCACCCACTGTGCGAGGTTGTTGTGTGTGAAAATGTATGCATGTATAACTTTATTTGTAAAGTGCTGTTAAGGAGCCACAGCGCTGTACAGTTCATACAAGTAGAATATATATAAAAGTATACATGGGGAGACAAATCACATAAATATATACAGAATCAAAGGACAAAGACGTTAAGTGATATGTGATATGTGGTAAGAGACATAGTGGGATGGAGACATAGTGGGATGGGAGGTTTACATACAGGTACAAACTGGAGATGAAAAAGTGCACTCGGTAAGGCATAGTCAGTAGGTGCAGTACTAGGCTACTCTTCTAGTGCTCAAAAAGGTAGGCTCTTTTTTTTTAAAGAGATTGGGAGAGGATTCCTTACGGAGGAATTCAGGGATGGAATTCCAGAGGTAAGGAGCGGTAGGATAGAAGGGTCTGAGACGAGAGGTGGCAGTGGATGTAGGTGGTGTAAAGAGAAGGTGGCTCTGAGAAGAGTGGAGAAGACAACCAAGAATGTATACCGAGATGAGAGAAGAGATGTGCATAGGAGTGAAGGGTTTTGAATGTTAGTAGAAAGATTTTATATGCTATCCTTTGCTTAACAGGCAGCCATGCTACAGATTTTAGTTTGGGTTGAGCAGATTCTTTTTTGGGAGAGAGTAGAAGAATCCTGGTAGCAGAGTTTAAGATTGATTGGAAGGGAGAGAGATGGGAGTAAGGAAGACCAGTTAGGAGGTGATTGCAGTAGTCTAATCGAGATAAGATAAGGTCATGGATTAGTGTTTTGGCTGTTGTTTGTGAAAGAAACGGGCATATATTGGCTATATTGCGGAGGAAGAAACTATAGGTTTTGGCAGTATTATTAATGTGATTAGAGAAGGAGAGGGACTGGTCAAAGATGACCCCTAAGCAGAGTGCTGAGTTAACCGGGTTAATGGTCATGTCATCAATAGTAATGGTGAAAGGAAGAGAAGGGCTTGGTTTGGGTGGAAAGACCATGAGCTCAGTCTTGGCCAAGTTGAGCTTGAGGTGGTGTTGGTTTATCCAGGAAGAAATAACTACTAAGCAGTCTGCTATCTGGGTTTGAAAGTCAGTGGTTATTGAGGGAGTGTCTAAATATATCTGCATGTCATCGGCATACAGGTGATATTTAAGGCCAAAAGAAGATATAAGATCTCTTAAACAGAGCGTGTATAAGGAGAACAGAGGTCCAAGTACATTTAAATTCACAATTTGCAAAACTGTTTTGGAAATATTTTCTCCACCACCAAATTAGCAATTTGTAATTTTTGACATATTTAAAAGCTCTTATGAAAAAAATGTGCAATTCTGTATGCAGACCACTCCAAGTTTATAAATATAACCATGCACAGGACAAATATATTCACTGTGCGGACCAATCTGATCTGCTCAAAATTTATAAATGAGCTGTTTGAATAATTTTTCCTCTTTGATTATGTAATACCAGTTGGAGATTCTGAGATGCCCAAATGGCGGGTCTTGCCCATTCTTGAGGCCCAAATCAGTGTAAGGGAGGGCAATATTCTTTCTAAAGCAGATAGTTATATTAGAGAGGAATGATAATCTGTGTGTTCTGCAAATTACTGCAAGCCATCTTGAGGTTCAATATAGGTGAAATCTGAGGTGAACACTTATTTGATGTCCTTAACATGTTGTTCTGAGGCAAGGGGTCCCATAACTAAATTGGATATCAAATGGAACCTTCAAATAGGTGCATCAAAGTCACTGAGAGTAACATTTACACATTGTCAAGGGGGGCCTATCAGCTCCCAGCAGAGAGTAGTCAGGACCAAGGAGGAAGCTGAAGGGTTAAAGTCCAAGAACGTGATACAAAAGGTTTAGGCAAAATCAAAAGTCCAGGCAAAGGTTCAAAGGCAGGCAGAAAACAGCAAAGTCCAGGCAAGGTCAAAGTTCAGGAATCAGTTCAGGAAGAATTTAGGAATACTCAGGAACAAAGGTAGCAATTCTTATAGAACTTTTGTGTGCCATAACTCCATTTTCATAATGGAAATTGTTCCAACTGTCCTATATGCTAATAACCTAAAGCATAAGTAATGTCAGTAATGCCATCTTTTCTCAGACCCTAAGCAAAGCTACTATTTAGAGTCACTAAAGGGAATATTTACTAGTGCATGGTGGCAAGTGTAAAAAAGGAATAAACTGCAATATTTTTGCATTTTTGCAATATGCTCTATACTTAGCACCCTAGCCACAGGCATTGGCACTTCAAAAGACCTGCACTAACTACATGTATAAGTCCTGCTCTCCTTACTTGTTCATCTCTTGCACTTGAGTCCAATCATAATAAATTAGGTCCAGTATCTTTAATAAAAATCATTCTGTTTCTTAAGTTAATTAAAACATATGCACTGCACAGAAACAAATCTTGTAACAATAGCCCAAGATAGATATTACCATAAGAGGTTGCGACTCAAGGAAAAGCTTTTGCAAACTGCCTTCTTTCCGCACCTTCCGGGTCAACTTAATTTGTATTGCACTGTATGCTTAATGTAGAAACAGTAGAATACAAATTGCAGCCACAACATTATGCTGGCTAGTTTGCAAAAAAACTGAATACTAAAAATAAGAAATAAAAAACGTGCCTTGAAAATAGAAATTGAATAAATGAACAATGAAATGCATGACGGATGTAGCTTTCCTGAAAGTATCCTAATATGTACATGTCAGGGGAATAATTTGATAATTTTAAGGTTAAGATTATGGGGCCGATTTACTAAATTCACATGAATAGATCAAAGTTCGATCGAATTCGATCGAATAACGATCGTAGGATTTATTCGATTGGTCAAATATGCAAATTTGGCTTATTAGCGAACAATCAAATGATCGAATAGATACGAATGATCGCATATTCGATCATTCGATCAGTGAAGGATTTAAAATTTTAAATATATTCGACTGCCTACTTCGCCAGATTGAACCTACCGAATTGTAATAGGAGCCAATGGGAACCCTCCCATAGGCTTCTGAGGCTAAGTCCTGGTCGAAGACTTCGATCGTTCAAATCGTACCAATCATTCGAATGATCGAATAATTCATTAGAATGATCGAACGATCGTTATTCGATCGTTATTTGATCGTCGAATGATCGAAGATTGAATAAAAGAGTAGCCTAAAACGAAAATCGAATGCTAATCGAATATCGAGGAAAAACTAATATTTTTTGGGGAATAATAGTAAATTTGCCCCTATGGATTTGATGTTTAGAATGCAATGAAAGGGGAGTACATATAGATTATATACTGATCTGCAGCAAACATTCAGGATCAGAAAGGTATTGCTCATGAGCAAGGAGGGTAATTATTTCCTTTTATAGAGTTGTTAATGTCCATTTTAGAATATGCAGTACATAAATAACCTACAGTATAGTACAGAAACAGTGTATTGTGGGGAGTTGGGCAGGGTGCAGGACAGAAAATAGAAGAGTACTCTGGCAGAAATGGGTTTAAGCATGGAAATAGTAGAATTGGGTTTGTGTTGAAAAGTCTGATCCGCTTGTCGCTAATGTCCAGAACTGGAGTACCAGCCTTTTCAGAAGAGTCCATGACAATTCTTGGGCTCAAAATTTTGAAAGTTTGACATTCAGAGTCTACAAAATTTTAATTTACAGCAATGGCTGTGGAATTATTTTACTGAAGCAGTAGTATCTTGTATATATCATAGAAAGGGTTGAATCTTAGTGAAAAATACAAGGTTAGTGTTGGCAACTGTATATTAAGCACTGGTGTGGGACACCTTACTTGGAAACCTATTTATTATATAGAAAGCTCTGATCTACAGAAAAGATAGCTCCTGTAGAGTATATTTAAACAAATAATTCTATAAAACATTACCTTTTACTTGATCCTGACGTATTCGAATGATTCCATATTGGTGTCAATATCTTATAGGGTTTGTTTAGTTTTTTATTTTTATTAGATTTATGGTATGGAGATCCAAATTACAGTAAGATCCTGGAAAACCCCAGGTGCCAAACATTCCTAATAACAGAGCTGATACCTGTACATTAATGACAGAGAAATTGCCCAAATTGTAGTTACTATGGATTTATTTTCTCTTTCTTGACAAATTGGATAAAGCTCCATCATTTTTCCATCCTATAGATCATCTTGGATATAAATGTTGTGATTTTATTTTCATGGATTTGTTTCCCTGTGGGAATATGTGAAGAACTGCAACTAATTCCTTTCTTTTCAGACTTGTAATTCAAAGAACAGATTTGTAGTGTACACATATAGAAATAAATAGTATGCCGGGTCAAATTAATAATTGTCATTGTTGTTAATGATGATCCATCTGTTTTATGCAGGGATGAAATAATATGCCATAAATCAGTGTCAAATGAGACCATTAATGTTTTAAAAGAACTACTGAGCATACTGCTTCCTTTTCTGTCATCAGCTACCAGGTCAACAATGATGGGGCTGGAAATTTTATCAAACATCTGTAGAAGTTATTATGGAGAGGACAAAAAATCAAATCAGACATATTCTAAACCATGCAGCTTTTAATCACACTTTCACATTTTATAATAAACTACTTAGACATCTTACCATCTACTGTGTACTTCTGAAGACAATTCCTTCATTTAAAATCAACAAGTGACTGGCTGATATGGGTTACAAGGTCTGGTATAAACATTGTTAATTTGTGGTTTGATAACCAGTCATATAAATGCACAAAAAGTGAAATTCCTATCTATATTTTAGGATCACTAGTGATACTATAGTACCAAGTTTATGTACATTATTAAACTAATATTTCACGATAACTGTGGAGGATCAAATTTTTGTGGTTGTTTTAGGGTTAGTCCACACCAAGCAATTCTGGGAGATTAATCGTCTGGCGACTAATCACCTCTTGTTTTGGGCGACTTATCTCCCTAAACCACACCGCTTCGTGTGAATTACCGCAAGTGTCTTTTCATTCTAGCCAGCGAGAGACAGAGGTAAGTGATTCAGGGAGATTAGTCACTAGTTCCCGCAATTCACTGCAATCGAATAAATTCACTAAACGCTGGCAAAATTTCGCCGGCGTCTTGTTTTTAACGCAGGCATCCGTTTTTGACACCAGCGTCAAAAATGGATGCCCATCTCAAAAATGAGACGCATCGGCATTTCGTGAATTTTTCAAAACCAAACGCCCATCACTATTAGTCACCCAAAACAAGAGGCGATTAGTCACCAGAATTGCCTGGTGTGGACTAACCCTAGAGGTTTTGGCAACTCACAAACTCCAAGGGCCCATTTATTAAACCTCAAATTAAACCTACAAAAAGTGGTGTAGCTAATCTTTTTGCACTTTGCATTAAGAGCAGTACTTTGCATTCAGCACTCTTGCAATAACCAGCCTAGGAGGTATTTTTTGCACTAAAACTAACAAATTCAAATTATGGTTTCCATGAGTATTCA
This sequence comes from Xenopus borealis, assembly GCA_024363595.1. Classification (NCBI taxonomy): domain Eukaryota; kingdom Metazoa; phylum Chordata; class Amphibia; order Anura; family Pipidae; genus Xenopus; species Xenopus borealis. Next base: position 106,097,723 of record CM044434.1, read on the forward strand.
ATATTTAAAATGTTTAAAAATGTGAATGAAAAACTGCAGCATCTAAAAGCTTCCAGGTTCATGTAGAGGTCAATCCAAGTATGCTGAATGTATGCAGTATGACTATGTTGTGCAATAACTCTTAGAAAATTAAGCATCATGATGTCTCTACCCTGACATTTTTGTAAATCTAAGCAGGTAAAGTGAAACTTCTGTTCATTTTGTTTATATGTAGTTATAGGTTGACTGCATGGTTCCCCAAGTGATTCAACTATTGAGAAGAATATGAAAAGTCTGGATCTGTGCCTTTACCAGCCAAACTGGCAGTCTACATATACTGTATAGGTATATTGACCCCAGCTGCATGTTTTTGAGTGTACAAGCATTACTTACCTTTGGCCATAGCAATTCCACAATCCTGGATCCGCACACACTTATTTTTCTGCAGTGGGGAAACCTCTTTACTTTTATTTAAATTTACCACCAATATCAACGTTTCGGGGGGTACAATCTCCCTTCGTCAGGATATGATTCCAAATGTGAAAAAAAACACCTTTATAGACATAACTCTGCCTCCAACATCACATGTGACCTAATTAACATTTAGCCTTAAATCCCCATAAAATTTCATCCTTATACAATATCCATAGTGTATATCCATAGTGTATGACAAATAAATAGAGAATTAAATTATCTAAAAAATTATCTAAAAAATTAATTTGTTACTAATAAAAGTATAGTGACTTTTACAATACGATCCATTTACAACAGTGTCTTTTTCTACGTTTGTTGTTAATAATACTTTTTTCTATCACCTGACATTTCTTATCTGTGAAAATAAATAGAAATAGAAATGGAAAAGAACCAATTAGGGGAAAGTATATATGGCAGTTAATTATTATAAAAACAGTTAGTTATTATAAAAAACAAGCTAGACTGTAATTTTCATTGAGACCCTTTGGAGCCAGCGTTTTGAGTTGCCAAATCCAAAAGGCCTCACCCCTTAACAAATATCTTTTAAAATCATTGCCTTCAACTTTTTGAACCACTTCTAAAATTTGCCTCCTTAATTGCGATATATTATGTTTTGTATCAAAGAAATGCTTTGCTAGTAATGTCTCTTTCTTAAATTTCTCTTTTTCCTTTTCTTTCTCTTTAGATCCAGTTCTTTCCTCTTTTCCTTCTGGTTTAAAGTTTCTTATAACACTTTTATGTTCATTCATCCTTACTTTAAAAGATCTAGATGTTTGGCCCAAATAACCTAGTCCACAAGGACATTTTAATAGGTAAATTACTCCCTCTGTATCACATGTGGCAAAAAATTTAAGTCTTATATCATACCTCAAACTTGGGTGTTTACATATATCACCCTTAATCACACTGTTACACAATTGTAGCAGGGAAAAGTTCTGTTTTTATTTGAAATTCTTTTACATATGGATTTCTCCTTATAGTCTGTTTTGATGATTCCATCAGAAATTGTCTTACCCCTTTTAAAGCTAAAAAGGGGTTTTTCCATAAATAATTTGCCATATGTTCTAT
>CM044434.1:106099343-106119518 GCA_024363595.1 Xenopus borealis
AATAGCATTTTTAATTTCAGTGACCTTACAAACTTATACATTTCTACCTGTAAAATAAATGGATCACATTTGTTGGTAGGTACAAAACCCAAACCCTTATTTAGGACAGTTATTTCCTCTGCAGATAGTTCCTTAGAAGATAGATTAATTACCAAGTTTTCTACTTCTTTCACCTCAGGGGGTAATCCCTGCTGTCCTGGTTCTCTGCTGTTTGTGCTGCAGCCTTCCGATTCTGACTGCGGGGATTGCTCTTCTCTCTCCTCCTATTGTATCCCCTCCATGTGCGTTTTCTCACATTTGGAATCATATCCTGATGAAGGGAGGTTGTACCCCCCGAAACGTTGATATTGGTGGTAAATTTAAATAAAAGTAAAGGGGTTTCCCCACTGCAGAAAAATAAGTGTGTACGGATCCATGATTGTGGAATTGCTGCTGCTGAGGGGCCTTGTCGGGTCGGCGGATGACCAGCACCACTGTAGCAGTGAAAGTGAGTAAAAATCCGGGTGTGCAGTGTAAATATTACAATATTACCTTTGGCCATACCATTTTAAAAGTCTTCTAGTGTGTCAAGGTCCAGCAGGTTAAATCTATAAACAAAATATAAGAATGCAACATTAGGTTAAAAATAGGCATCACAGCTGATGAGCTAAACATCTGTACTTTACAGTATTATTAAAACTTTATCTCAATGCAGCAGCAATCCATTTAAAATTGGGATGGAAAACCCCTAAATATGTTGTCGATGTACAGTTCCCAGTCCTATGTCTTTTGCGTTTGAATGATAGACTTTCAGACAAGCTAAATTAAGAATAAGTATTGGTTTTTGACCTCTCTCATACCATTGATTCATAAGGGGTAATGTTACAAAAGTTAAGGTCTGGTATAGTAATATATATAGGAACAAATCCATGTCTGTTTAAAAGTAATCATCTGGTTTCTGCAAACACCTGGCTTCATTCGGTTACTATACATGGGGCAAGCTATGCACTTTTCGTTACATTAAATTTGTTAGCACATACAGTAAATGTTACCTAAACACTCTCATGTCTTTACTTGGCTAGGCAAAACAAACATTTAGGGGCAGCTTTACTAAAGTGCGAAGTGACTAACGCTAGCGAAAATTCACCAGTGTGATGTCATTCACATCCTCAATCTTCATTTACTTACATCATCCTTTTTGAGTGTAATATCTCAAGTCCAAAAAATGCTAGCATCTTTTCATTTTTTTCAGGGTGAAAAGGCTGCAAATGGCATAAAAAAATTTTCAGGCACCCAGTTTCCACGATACATGTTCTACCATATGTCACATTATTTAACTGTGGGCTTATGTGTAGGGCATTAAAACAACTCTATTGACTTTATTAAAGTTTCTTTGCATGTCTAGTTATCAGTGTAAATATAATGTATTAGATGAATCATGTAACATAAATAGCTCCATTATACTTTAACTTGCCTGCCGTATGGAAATTATCCTGAGAGCAAGGTATCAAAATGTTAATATTGTTCGACTGCCTACTTCGCCAGATTGGACCTACCGAATTGCAATAGAAGCCTATGGGAACCCTCCCATAGGCTTCTGAGGCTAAGTCCTGATTGAATAGGATTCGTATGATCGAAGTCTTCGATCGTTCGAATCGTACGAATCATTCGAATGATCGAATGATTTATTAGTTCAGTCGAATGATTTATTCGACTGATCGAATAAATCTGTATTCGATCGTCAAACGATCGAATATCGAATAAAAGGTAGCCTAGAACTGTTTGATTAACATTCGAAAATCGAATGCTAATTGAATATCGAGTAGAAACTAATTTTTTGGGGGGAATAATAGTAAATTTGCCCCATAGTCCTGCTCGAATACCATTCGTACGATTGAAGTGTTCGATCGTTCGAATCTTACGAATTTATCAGAGGCTCAAAGAAAATCGATTTTTTTTTTTTGTGAAATTGAACGATCGGTATCCAATCGTACGAATTCATTGCGAAATCGAATAGCGAGCAAAATGATAGCCTAAAACAATTCGATAAGCATTCGATGGTCGACTGCTTATCGAACTACGAATATGATCGAGCTAATTTTGGGGAATAATAGTAAATTTGCCCCTAAATGTATTTAAATTTTTACATCACTGCAGTGTCAATAAAATCTGAAGAAAGACACTATTACTTAATGTACTGTTTTGGCATAAATCTGACATTCAGTTTTATTAAAGTAGTTATGGTGACACAATGTAATCGTAGCTTCAAATATTTTTTTTTCATAGCTGTTATACTTTTCATAAGTAAAACAATAATGAAAATATGAAATGTGGTATTTATGGACTCTCCCCACAAAAAAATTAGAGAGATTAAAACATTATAATTTTTTCATTATAATAGATAAAGAATAGTTTTAGGGTTTTACTTTGTGTATAATCAGCATTCAAGTAACCTGGCTTGAACCAACAACAGAACAAAGTAAATAAATATAACACCTCTGATGTTATAAACATTGTAAAGTTCTTCTTTGGTGGTAAAATGGCAGGCTGAATCAGAACATGTTGCCATTTATTCCTGATCAGTTAGGGCTGTGGCAGGAACTGCATAATATTTTTGTGCAAGTAGCATGACACCCTCCTTTTTTTTAAAGTATGATTACCCAACTACTTGACTGTGAAACTCATCTTATTAGATGGACTGGGAAAAAAAAAGTAATTTTTTGTACAAACTACATACTGTATGTTCTTCTTACAGCAGCTATTCTGTACCCAAGGGACTGACCTAATGGAAAGGGGCTCAATAACATTTTTCTAAAGGAAAATAGTGATGGTGTAAAAACAATGTTAGAATATACTAAATAATGCACCTCCACGGTACGCATCATAAAATCATTAACAATCATGATGCCGTGTAATGAATGTGTAGTAGTGTGTAAAATTTTGGATTAAAAGGGGCATTAGTTTGAAAAAAGCCAACAAATAATCCTTGCACTAGCAAAATGTTCTGAGAATCATTTGCTAGCTGCATAAGTAAAAGCAGACATACAGAATCAAAGTAGCCCGTTATTTGCCCATTTGAACTGTATGTGGAACAAGAAAAACCCAAATTAACAATATCCTACTACACTGCCAAGTGCCAAATGAACAACATATGTAACTCTAACATAAATGTGTTTATCAAGTATATTAGAACTAATGCTGTATGCAAATAAAATATATATGACAATATTATCTGAATATTTTTATAAAAATATATACTATATTCATGTTCACTGAAAAATCAACTCTACTTTATTCTATAATGAGATCCTTAATTATCTATGCATGTCTATTGCTAATTATTATACATAACCTACAATTAATTAACACCTTCAGTTGTCACACTGTAATCAAAACAGATTGAAATCTTGCTTACTTTAACCGGTCAATAGCTTCTCAGCTAATCCTGTGTGAGCCATAGAAGTAGCCGTTCACAAGTTTTATTGCTTTGGAAATCTATAATTGGCCAGGATAATGTCCCTTTTAAGGTAGTTTCAAACAACTACTCATGGAATAATTGCTTTAACTACATGATTGCACACTTCAATGATATGTTATGTGTTTGCTGCTAAAAGACTAATAAATAATAGATAATTATTGACTGCAGAGGTAGGTAACAGAGAATTGTTAAAAAGTGCAATATTGTAAAAGGACAGGAATACATAAGGGATATATGATGCTCTCATAAAAGCAGGATGCAATGACTAACAGCAAATTGCTTCTCTGTGATTATTGATATAAATGCTTTAGAAAAGCTCTGAATTTACAATTATTGATACATTCTGGGATACCAGTGGGGGTATGTTTTAATGCTGGACTGAATAATGTTTTCAATATTTTAAGTTTATTTTTAAGTCAATATGTTTTAGCCTAATATTGATTTTTGCTACTAACTGGTTAATTTTAAGGTCAAGTGGCTAGGACTGTATTTGTTGTATCATTGTTATTGGCTTTTTCCGATGTATTATTTATTTGCAGTAGCTCTTATATACAACATTTTACAAAAATGTGCAATTATAATCACAAAGTACATTTGTAGCATTTTTATACAGAATTTGTCAGCATTACTCCACCCACAGAATGAGCTCTCTGATCAAAGTCATGGTGGAGAGGGGAATTTTCCACCAATATGTGCTATAATGTAGATCTCTGGAGAACACAGAAAAGGTTGTTAATGTATGCGAGTTGTTAGAAGTATTTTTTAACAAAGGTTACCTATTCCTAGTTTAGGAGAGTACCAATAAGGTATTCTTTTCTCCAACCTCATATCTTCTGTTGATATCCTGGCACTGTTGCATACATATCCAAAGGGCTCCTTATTTAGTCCAAATTGTTCCAATGAATGAATTTAAAAATCATGACACTCTTTAAAACAATGGATTGTGTTTCTGCAAACAACCTGTTTTGTAATTGTTTCTCCAAACATGATCTCAAAGTGTTGGTTTGCTGTTAACAGCAGGGTGACAGTTCCACATTGACCATGGCACTGTTTAGGAGTATGTATATTCATCTCATGTCAGTTGGGTGTCCTCCAAGTGCACATGCAGTATTATTGTACTACTAAAATCCTTTTATCCAGAATACTCGGGGCCTTGGCTTTTCTAGATAAGGGATCTTTCTTTAATTGGAATCCTCATACCGTAAGTATATTTTAAAATGATTTAAATATTAAATAAACCCAAGAGAATTGTTTTGCCTCCAAAAAGGATGAATTGTAACTTACTTAGAGTCAAATACAAGGTACTGTTTTATTACTACAAAGAAAAATAAAATTATTTTTAAAATGTAGTGTTATTTGATCATAATGGAGTCTTATGTGAATTGCATAGTTACATAGTAGTTACATAGTTAAATTGGGTTGAAAAAAGACAAAGTCCATCAAGTTCAACCCCTCCAAAATAAAACCCAGCACACACACACCTCCACTCTTTCACACAAACCATATATGCCCATAGCTATACTAACTGTAGAGTTTAGTATCAAAATAGCCTTTGATATTTTTTCTGTCCAAAAAATCATCCAAGCCCCTTTTGAAAGCATCAACAGAATCAGCCATCACAACATCACCCGGTAGTGCATTCCACAACCTCACTGTCCTCATTGTGAAGAACCACCTGCACTGCTTCAAATGAAAGTCCTTTTCTTCTAGTCTGAAGGGGTGGCCTCTGGTGCGGTGATCCTCTTTATGGGTAAAAAGGTCCCCTGATATTTGTCTATAATGTCCTCTCATGTATTTGTAAAGTGTAATCATGTCCCCTCGCAAGCACCTTTTTTCCAGAGAAAACAAACCCCAACCTCGACAGTCAACCCTCATAATTTGTCTTCCATCCCCCTAACCAGTTTAGTTGCACGTTTACATCCCTCCTAAGGACTGGAGTCCAAAGCTGCACTGCATATTCCAGATGAGGTCTTACTAGGGATCTATAAAGAGGTATAATTATGTTTTCATCCCTTGAGTTTTTTTTTATTTACTTTAGTAGCTACAGAGCGACACTGCCCAGAATTAGAAAACTTGTTATCTATAAAAAAAACAAGATACTTCTCACTTAAGGAAACTCCCAACACAGTGCCATTTAGTGTATAACTTGCATTTATATTATTTTTGCCAAAGTGCATAACCTTGCATTTATCAACATTGAACCTCATTTTCCAGTTTGCTGCCCATGTTTCCCAACTTCAGACAAATCACTCTGCAAAGTTGGCAGCATCATGCATCAAACCTATAGTTCTGCACAATTTAGTATCGTCTGCAAAACTAGAAACCGTACTTTCAATTCCCACATCCAAGTAATTAATAAACAAGTTGACCCAGTACAGAGCCCTGCGGTACCCCACTAACAACACTGGTCCAATTAGAAAATGTTCCATTTACCACCACTCGTTGTAGTCTATCTTTTAGCCAGTTCTCTATCCAGTTACAAATGCTATGTTCCAGGCCAACATTCCTTAATTTAACCAGTAACCTTCTGTGTGGCACTGTATCAAATGCTTTAGCAAAGTCTAAGTAAATCACATCCACAGCCATCCCAGAATCGAGGTCCTTGCTTACCTTCTCATAAAATGAAATTAAGTTAGTCTGGCAAGATCTATTAAAATCATGCTTGCATAAACTAAACTCATAGTATTGTTCTTTGCTATGAAGTCCAGTATCCTATCCTTTATTAATCCTTCGAAAAGCTTTCCTACCACCGACATCAGACTAACTGGCCTATAGTTTTAAAGCAGAGAATGGGATCCCTTTTTGAATAGCGGCTCCACATTAGCAATTTACCAGTCTCTCAGCACCATGCCAGACCTCAATGAATCCTGAAAAATTAAGTTGGCAATCACAGAGCTAAGCTTGTTAATTACCCTGGGATGAATCCCATCTGGCCTTGGACCTTTGTTAATCTTAACATGTTCTAGTCTCTTTTGCTTGTTCTTATCAACCAGCTGACCCCCCCTCTGAAAACAAAGGTCCCCCTCCCCTACCCCTTCCTGTTTCAATTTTTTACTATTAATATATTTAAAAAATAATTTTGGATTCTTTTTACTGCTTACTGCTATATCATTTTCCATATTGATTTTAGCTTTCGTGATAGCTTTTCCTGTAATTCTGAGCTTTATATCAAGCACAGCAAATACATTTTAACTGCAAAAGCCATCCTAACTGACATTCAGACTTTGCTTTTAGGTATTTTTAGGAGAAAAATTAAATCTCATCATCAGGCATTTTTAAGATGTTACACTGTACTCTGTGTAACATGTCAGGGCAATATAAATAAAAGATAAGTAAGTTAAAACTTCAAAATTAATCATGAGTAAGAGCAAATAACAGTGTTTCTTATTAGTGATAGGTGAATTTATTCTCCGGCTGTGAATTAGCGGCGAATTGCCAGCAAAATTTATCCGTGATGAAAATTTGCCGGCATCTCGTCTTGGACACGCAGGTCCATTTTTGGACACCGGCGTCTTTTTTTGGGAGCCAGTGTGAGTTTTTTCCAACACCGGCAATGGTCGCCAGCATCAAAAAACAGACGCCTGTGTCCAAAACAAGAGACACAGCGGTGTTCCATGAATTTCGGCGAAGCAAAACGCAGCCGATTCGCCCACTATTTCTTATCCTACAGTTCAAACTAGTATATCTTTCCCTGTTATTTCCACCCAGCTTTAACTGGCCCTGTATAGCCACCTTGCAGTGTTCTTGTTCAGTGGCACAGAACTATTGGGCTAGATTCAAATCATAAGAAAACCTTATTTTATTTTTAAATCCATATTGTCCTTTATCGAGCATTACATTATAATGAGATTGGGGTCAATGCATGTGGGAAAAAAAAGATCCATATCTCAAAGCACAGATAATATTTCACTGTTCCCTAGGGGTAGGGAAGGCAAAGTAGGTGCCAAAAATCTTTAGGTATTGCACTATTAATAATTTCAAGATCTGTATAATATATATTATCTAATGCCTCTTCCCTTTATATAGTCTTTTCCCTTTCTTTGAGTAGATTTACATAAGCTGGCAAAAAATGTTGAAGTTGCAAAACATTCTGATGGTAACATGTAAAAGAGCTGGTGCTGGGATAAGTACCAAAGAAATGTCCAGTTAAGACTTCATACATTTCTTATCATATACCTTGAATCATTAAGCACGCCAAGAAAACATAGGTTACAGTCCATATGACACCACATTGAGAAAAGTGAGAAGTTGCATCTGTGTCTATGGAGCAATCTGAAATTGAATAAATCTCATCTAATTGAATGTGGCCCTTTATGTAATGAACCCCTCCATTTTGAAACACTTTTACTACATCTCTCCTAATGTATTTTGAGGTAATGAATTATAAATGCTGGATTCTTTGGTTCTTTGGGTTTCCAAAAGCCACACATTTTCATTTTCCTCCAGTGAGTTTTTCAAAACTATGACAGGATCGGCACGTACAACTTCGAGATTTTTTTTTTGTCAGGGAAAAACAAGTGCCAGCAATCCAAGTTATTCGGATGCAGAAGTCACACATGGTTTTAATGGCCAAATGCTTGAGTTCAGAGATTCAAGAATAATAATAATAAATAATAATAATAGACCAGCTCCTAAGTCACTGAAACACAATCACAGCCTCTTGTCTTGTTATATATTTCATGCCCAGTGCACAAGCCCCACTAGGAAATATTTGAAAAAATGTTAATTTCCTTTTTTTAAGCGAAAGCCAAATAGGTTCAACAGAGGCTAATCTCCCAATATTGTAGTTCCCTGCATAACTCTGGTAGCTGGTTAATAGAACTAATCTAAATAGACTATTAAAACAATATTATAAAGAAAGGTCTAAGATTAAAAACAAAGCCTACTCTAAAACAAATTTGTACTTAGTACTAGGGGTGTACTGCATCTTGGCTAGCAGTTTTTACACTTTTCTTATCAAAACATTTTAGGTGTCAACTAAGAAAACAGATATGAAGAAAGATTTATGTGCTTATAAACTACTAAGTACTGTAGAACAGCAAAATTAAAAGAGGTATTGCGAACCATTATATGATATGTATGGATTCACTTTAAGTTAAAAAAAAAGAGTCTAGGTTCTTATTTGGTTAAGCTAGTCATACCACACTATTTCTATTATAATTTGGCCACTGTAGGACAGTTTCATGAAAGCGATTACCTCCTCAGAGCAATGATGGCTGGTCCCACTGATATTAATTAAAACCTATATATAGTGAAATAAGGCTGTTATGCAAATAACCTTTACTCTTGTATTTTATTAAATGTTAAAGAAAAATAAAGTTAATGTAAAGCCTACATAATGTAAAGAGGCTTTGCTTTAGTATTATTCTATTACATGTAGTAAGGAAAATTATAATTAAAGTTTGCTTCTCAGTATACCCTATGCTATGATCAACAAGTTTTGAATTATTTAATGAACCAGTAAATGGGCTAAGGGCTTATAACTGTCTAGAGTGCAAATTCAAGTTCTATTTCTGGTGCAATTCGGAATGTTACTTTTACCCATGATACAGTATTTTTACCCACAGTTCCAGGTTAACTGTGCTCGTGAAGTGATGATTGAGAATAAGTGAACTATTATGTCTTGTTTCACAGAGAAAAAGTGCCCATAGACTATAACAGATAGAAAAAATATATTTGGTCTAAATAAATGTAGCATGGTTTGAACATGACGGGACACGCGACGAAAACAATGGGAAGCGACGAAAACGATGTGCGTCGAAAAAAATGTCTCCAATTCATCAAATTTGCTAGAAATTCGCGGATTTTTCGGCGAAGCGAATCTGCCTAGATTCGCCCATCACTAATTACATGCACACCTGTCCCGGGCCCGGAGCTAATGGGGGGGGCCCGCCTGTGCTGAAGACCGGAAGCCTCGTTGAAAATGCTATGTGGAGGAGAAGTGCAAAGTTATGGATTGTATGCAAGTTCCACGATCAGCAAACTCAATTTCAAGCTGAAACTATGCATTTTTTCATGAGGAGAATGAAATTGGCAGACAATCCCTAACTCTGCAATCCCCCCCCTGTTTTTTTGCTTTCAGCCAATGACAGCTTCTCCCTTCCTCTATATCACTCAGCAACCTCTGTGCCACCCCTGTATGCACACTGTTCCTTTGGCTATGGCAGAAAGAGAGCTTAGGGGAAGCATCTGGAGCATGTGGAGAAGCAGAATAGTGAGAGCGAAAAATCAGTGCTATGTATGTTGTGCTATTTTTCTTTAAACTTATAGGGGGCCTGACCACCAATGATTCTTTTTTAACTTGTAGGGGGGCCCTGACCACCAATGATTTATTTAACTTGTAGGGGGGCCCTGACTACCAATGATTATTTTTTAACTTGTAGGTGGGCCCTGACCACCAATGATTTTTTTTAACTTGTAGGGGGCCCTGACTACCAATAATTTTTTTTTAAGTTGTAGGGGGGCCCTGACCACCAATGGTTTTTTTAACTTGTAGGTGGACCCTGACCACCAATGATTTTTTTTAACTTGTAGGGGGGCCCTGACCACCAATAATCCTTTTTTAAGTTGTAGGGGGGCGCTGACCACCAATGATTTTTTTAACTTGTAGGTGGGCCCTGACCACCAATGATTTTTTTTTCAAACAACAAGGTTTAATCCCAAAATGGCTTGATGTCCCACTAGTTCAGCAATTCGCAGACTCTCCTCATTCTCAGGTTTGTGGAAAAAATATATAGTTGTGATTGCTGTGTTCCTCTTGAGACAGTGTCTCTCGAGGAGGGGAAAACAGAGAATATTATATATAGTGCAGTATTTCGGCAGTTTTGTTGCACCCTCACACCCTTGTGAGATCAGTTTCCTTATACACCTGGTGATTAGGTTTCTTTTAACAAAGGAATTAACATACAGCTAAAAAAATGTGCACATCTTTAAAATATATAGTGAGAATAAATTGTGATTCGATTAGAAAAAGTATAGTCCAAAGGGGTTGAGCCAAAGGGAAAAAAAGGGAATGATAGTGTAACTTGATATGCCCAATTAATTAGCGATACACCGTTGCTTCCCAGTGGCCCCGTATTCCAATATACTCACAAGATGTGAGCTGTTACAAGCAGATAGTATATGGTTCTTCTGTAACGATTCCTTTCGTCACTGCAACTTACTTGCTGCTTTCAAAGTCAATGATTTTTTTTTAACTTGTAGGGGGGCCCTGACCACCAATGATTTTTTTAACTTGTGTAATAGTGTAAGCTTTTTTATCAGTGCCCCTGCCCTGACCACTAATGTTTTTTAAATTTTTTTAAATTTTTAATTATAAGGGGGCCCTGACCACCAATGGCTTTTTATAACTTGTGAATGATGAAGTTTACCATTTTTAGCAGTGGTGTCTTTGTGGACTTTCTACTGTGGTCTGGGGTGGACAGGGTCTGGGGTGTGGCTTGGGGTGGGATCTGACTGGGGCGGGATCAGGGGTGGGGCTTGGGGCGGGATCTGGTGTGGATCCAGGGGCCCAGAAAAATTTGCTGTACCGGTGGCACTGCATGAACAATTCATCACAAAACTAACGTAATTGCAATGAAAACACTTTAGAGTATGGTTGTAGCTCCAGGGTTCCCTGTGTCAATAAGTATACTGTACACAATTAGCAACAGGAGGCAGGCCAGAAACATTAGTGCCAAGCACAGGGAGAGTGCAAGAAGCAGCTTTAGAAGAATGGTGTCAGTCTGTGCCTATAGTTGTACAACCACAACTGCATTTGCTGTTTGTAAAGAACAGTGTCGGACTGGGACACCAGGGGCCCACCCAAAAACCTTAGACCAGGGGCCCACCATAAAACCTTAGACCAGGGGCCCACTCTCAGTACTAATATTTATCATCTCTTCAATCAACCTCTAGTCTCCTAGTTTGTTTTCTTTACATACTGTAATCAATTATTCCATGTATTTAGCCTCTTTGTTCTCATAGAAATATGGAATGACCATGAAATAGGCCAAAAGTTTAGCAGCATGAGGGTCCACTAACACCTTGGTCCAACGAGATTTTTCATGGTATTCCGGTGGGCCAGTCCAACACTGGTAAAGAACCCCTCCTATCTTTTTACTTGTGACAAATAAAGACAGTTGACATTTTAAATAAACATATGTAATGTGAACAACAAGTTGGTTTCCTTAATAGTATGAAACTTTATTTGCTAATTATTCATATTCTAAAAACATATATAATGACACTTACATTTAGCTGAATCTGCTCAGACTTATTTATGTTTCTTTGAATTCTACTTAAAAATGTATTTAAACAAACTGTGTAATTATTTTCTCACCTTATGGTTGAACACATGTTCAGTGCAATCTTTTCCTAGCTACTGTTTAGAGATACAGACATGACATGGTCAGTGTCAGGCCCTTCCAAACAACACTAAGCTCACCATTCCCCTATTCAAGGTAAAAAAATGTCCCTAGTAGGCATATTTTTAATTTGCATGTAGACTGTAAAGGCAGAAAAAATATCCTTTAGCTAAAAAAGATGACCTAAATTTAGATCTGCCAATGTTAATCTTTATTAAAAACAAACAATGTATATTTAGGGAGGGTGTTGGTTATGCGCACATTGGAAAAGTAAACTTTTACCCAATCCAAATCCAAACTTTTTGTGGACAACAGAATCTAATTTAATAAAAAATGTTTTAATATTATCGTGTGAAAAATGCCAGCAGCCATTTAAATGCCTTCAATTTACATTGTTTTATGTACTTCTAATACTTTCCATAAAATAATGCCTTAAAGGACATGTAAAGCCTACATTTTCCTACCATGTACAGTATATAAGTTGGGCATATCTTCCTCACCCAAGCTACATCATTTGTACTGCATATACAGTAATACAGTAAGTGGTAACCAACCTTCCACATGGGGAGCCACCAGTGATTAAATGCAAGCAGAAAGTTGTAGTTCAATCACTTTCTCTCTATTTGTCATGGCCCTCAGTTGAACAGGGCTCAATCTCCCAGACTTTTGCAGAACATTGCCTGCAACAGCACACTGCCAGAGGGGACACACACTCACGGGCACCCCTCTTGGGCCCTGGTCAGCTCACTCTCCTGACCTAGCCTTTCCTCTTAAACCCTGGCTGGCTTGGAACACTATACCCACTCACTCCTAGTTGGGGCTATAACTGCCAATGCTAATTACTTCTCTCACTTATACTTCCTAGAGTGTACTGTTACACCACTAAGCCTCACACTACCTATGCTCAGTACCTCTTCCATTATATGACTCTACTGCTGCAATGCCCTCTGCTCATCTTGCTTCCCATGATGTATCTCTAAAAACCATCCTGAAACCTTCCTTTTCATAACTCCCTATTCTCCACCCACTGGGGACTTTACCTTACAACTGTTATCCTCGAGCTCCCCCTAGTGGCCAATATATATGTATTAACCATTACTTAAACATTTATATTAAACCATTAACATTTCACCATATTACATGTATGCTGTAAAGTTCAAGTAATACAGAATGCATAGGCACAACATACTATGTAATGGTTAAGGTGAGCTTAGGAGAGGTGGTTAGGAGAAAAAAAAATTGGATCAGACAGCTAGAGCAGAGTTTCTATAGGAACCAATAATACTATCTATTCATTGGCTGTTAGACTTGGGCGTGTGGTAATCTGAGCTGAGAAAAACTGAGCATGATCATAAATCAAGAGTCAAAGCAAATTCCTGAGGGAAGGGGCCAAGTAGGTTAGAGGAGGAAAAGGATTTCTAAGTGATTAAGGGTATGTTGCAGCCTTAATGTTAACCTTTTAACAACCAGAGTGACAGTTATCTAAAGATTTCAAAGAGGCTGTTCAGTGATTACATTTTTGTGGAGAAGTTTCACATGTCCTTAAGACCTTAAACACATGCAGTGTTTAATAGCAACAGGCGGAAAAATTTGTGGAACGTGAATCTTGACACCCACAACAATTTTTATGTGCATGCCTATTTTGTCCAAATGCATTAAAGTCAATGGGCATTCAAATAATTCCAAATTTTTTTGATGCGGCAGGTTTTTCGTCCATCCCTAGTTTTGACTGCGGCCTACTATGGGACCTGGGTACTATGCTTGCTCATATCCTTTAGATTAGCTGTTTTCAAAGTTGAATGTAAATATGCAGAATTTGACATACAGATATGGGATCTGCTATTGAGAAACTCAATCCAGAAAGTTCAGAATTACAGAAAGGCCATCTCCCATACACTCCAATTTTAATTAAATTAAAAATGATTCCCTTTTTCTCTGTAATGATAAAAAGATAAAATTAATCCTTATTGGAGGAATAACAATCCTATTGGGTTTAATTCATGTTTAACTGAAGTTTATTTCAGTTAGGGAGTTATTTATCTTACTATTTTCTAAAAAAAGTACTCTGACTAAATCTGCACAGACTTTTCCCTTCCTAGTAATCAATACATTTAAAAAAAAATGTATTTGGTAAAAACCTGACTTTTTCCGGATTTGACACCTGAAACCATAAAATGTTTGGATTATTGATCGAAACCTAGTGCAGATCAGGATATTAATGGGACATCTATTATTGACTTCTACATTAACTGTGCAGGTCTCAGTTGGAGTACTTTTTTATTTGGACTTTTAACACCATCAACGTTTCATAAGTCTCAAAAAGTTCTAGTTTTTTTCCTACAAAAAAAAATTGTTTTTCCCCTTGAAAAGTCAGACCCAAAAAAATGGACTCCCTTAATTTTACTAAAATCCAAATTATGGAAAGACCCTTTATCTGGAAAACCTCAGGTACCAAGCATCCTGTATAATCCGCTCCATAACTTTTTTCTTTTTTTAAGTATGGGGCAACTTACTGATTTTATTTTCATTATTTATATGTACTGTATGATGCAGATAGCTAAATCCTTTAGTAAATTAGATTATTGTAGGAACTAGGATGTTAATAGCTTCTAAATGGATGCAAATAGAATTATCCTAGAAAGATGTTAGGGAAAATATTTCCTTATGTAAAGAATAAACACAAGAGCCTATGACTAGAAACATTAAAAGGAATGTGGAAACCTTAGAGGGAAAATGTACATTTAGCAACTGAACAAATAGGGTTGAAGTAATGCTGCTTTAAAGCATTCATGCTGAATATTTTCTTTCTGTAGATGATTTAGTTTACGAAAAATATCTAATAAGTCAATAAAATATCACAGTTACATATATACATTACTTGTACCTGCTGCTTTAAAAATGCATTGCAGTAATCCAGAGGTCGAGTGCAGCTCAAACTTCATTTGTAAACTGCATTTGTAAGTTAGTTGTAAATTACAATGCCTTATGGTCCGGCTCTTAAAATAGCAATTTTTATTTGGAAGTCTTAATAAAATTTATTTTTATAGTTGATGTGCAGAGGACAGTAACATTATTAGGAGTAGTTAAGACAATGGGGCTGATTTAGTAAACTATAACTTTTTCAACTCTTTTTGATCTGAAAAAGGTCACAGAAAAAAAGCATTACTTTTCTGGGATTTATTATGCATCAAAACTGCAGCAAAACTTTTTACAGATGGAAAAATTAATTTTGTGGTTTAGAGGTTTTTGGGTGTTTTTGACGTCGGCTTTTGTTCGTCAGTACAGAAAAGTTGTAGTTATTGTTGCAGTTTTCTTAACTTTTCCCATTTGTGCTTTTTTCCATTTGGATGAAATTAATATATTCCATGTGGTTTTAGAGAAAGTGAGTTTAGTTGTCAATTTGGTAGGTTCAATCTGGCGAAGTAGGCAGTCAAATATTTTTTCTAATTTAAATCCTTCGCTGATCGAACGATCGAATATTCGTTCATTCGAATCTATTCGATAATTCGATCGTTCGCTATTCGATGATCGAATAAGCCTAATTTGCATATTCGACCAATCAAATTAATCCTACGATCGTAATTCGATCGAATTCAATCAAACTTCGATCTATTCACGTGAATTTAGTACATCGCCCCTTAAACTCTGATTGAGTCAACAAAATAAATTATTCTCTATGACACTGTGGAGCAGTCATTTAGTACCAAGGGCATTTTGGTTCTCAGTGTATTTTCTGCTTTCATTCTTTCATTTGAAGAAAGAAGGAATTTATTTTCAAACAAATGTCAGTGCTTGCCTAAGAATTGACAGGTTGAGGCAGTTTGTTAACCTTTCACTGCTCAGTTTCAATGGTTATCTTAAATGTCTCAATACAATAATAGATTGGTAGAAAAAGAATGAAAGGGCTGGTTAATGACATTGCAATTTTTTATTCTTGCTTCAGGACAGTATACCTTTCAGAAAGGTCTGTTAAAGAGGCAAAATAAGACCCACATACCATAGTTACTTAAGTAAAACAGTCTTTATATAGGCTGCAGCTGCAGCTTCATTTACCTTCTCTATGATGTGTCTCAATATATTCTTGTGGTGTGTGTGTGCATATGTCAGCTTTGTCTTCACAATCCAGGAAGGAAATACAAAAGCTAAACAAACATTGCATAACCATGATAAGTGTTCTAATGTTAAAATACTTCACATGATGCCCAAGGATCCCATACTGCTAACAAAATCAAAACCAATTACTGATTCCTATGAAATGACCGTTTGCTTACTCACTGATGAAAGGATCCTCTGGGCCATATTGCAGAAAAGCTTGAAAAAACATTAGAATCTAATTAGTGTACAGCAAAACTTGGCAGAAGCCCTTTGATGTGTGAAGCATTGCTATGGTTTATATAGAAATATCGTATAATTAATTGTATATAAACCCACAGACTTCTTTAAGAACAAAATTATGCAAACAGCACAAAATACTAATGTGATCCTGAGTGAATGTCTAGGGGAAAAGCCCAATACTTATTACTATATTTGGTTGTTAAAATGTTCGTTCATTATCTTATTTTCCAGTTTAAAAGGTTCCTGTTTAGCAACTACCTAAACACATATTCAATCATTATAAATTATCCTAAAAACCTATCTAACTTAACAAATTCCCAGTAACAACAATACTTTGGCATTCTCCTATTTATAAAAAAAAAAACTTAATTGTGCAATATAGTAAAGTCAAGTAGTCTGGCAAGTGCAAAAGCGATGACCCTTAAATTAGCCTCTCATTGGCATGCTCAGCATAAACAGTGCCATTGGCATGCAAAAGCTGATAAGCTGCTATGGACCACTTTGAAGGCATGAATAATTACTGTTAGAAGGCTACTGAATCTTCTGGTTTAATAAAATTTATTTAATTTATAAAAAAAAAAAACAATATTTACATCATTACTATACAAATCATTTCTACTCACTGCCGCAAAGGAATGTTGAAGGTGCAGGCAAGATAAAAGAACAATTATCCACATTTTCTTGGCAATTGCTGGGACATGGGGACAATTCTTTTAATAGCCATAACAAAAGACCCAAGATTGTCCACACTAGGAGACAAATTCACATCTACAGCCCAAATAGTAGTGAATTAATTTCTTAAAGCACCTAGAGACCCAACAACAAATCACTGGGAAAGTGTATTAATCCATTCCAAAAAGGACCTATCATTCGGGGTCCAATATGTATATAGGATGTGCACAAAAACATTGACTCGGATTGTAGCAGGATTTTGACGATCCAGATTTTTTGCAGTCTCTGGGTATAAAATCTTTTATATAATCATTTTTTTCCACTAAAAATTCTGATTATATAGTAAAAAAAAAACCTAAAACTATATCATTTTAAAGACCTGGCATTTGTTTAAATAATTTCTCTGAATTTCTTTAAATAATGTTTCATCAAGAGATGTGGCTTTATAATAATTAACACTGCAACATAGTCTACTTAATATTATAAATTAAGAAAATCCATTAAAACAGACAGGAAATATTGCTTCATTATATTTTAGTAAACCCTTCTTATAGTGAGATCTGAACACTGAGAAGAAGAGGGACAGCCAGAATTCCATCTTATACTTGAAAAGATTATCCATTAGATAATGTAATAGATAGAGGGAGACAAATTGTAAGTGTACAGAGTTTAAATGGGAAGGAGTGATGACAGTCTAAATTACCTACATAAGAGATGAATGAAAGATATAGGTCAAGTGGGAAGTATGGTACATGAAATTGGAGAGAAGATAGCAAGTACTTTAATAATAGCTATAAAAATTAAAGGAAACATTCAAGGACCTGTAAAAATGAGATTCTGAATGCTATGACAGAAATAAAACCTATGAAATCAGGGCAGAAATATAGAGGTAGGTACTTCACACTTTCTTTTAAGAAAAGATACCTATATATTTCAGAGATGCCTTATGAAAAAATAATTGTTGAGCTAAAAAATAAAAAAAGTTAATATTATATATATATATATATATATATATATATATATATAGTATGTATAGATCTATAGCTATTATGCAAAATAAGTACTTATTCATATAGAATGAATCTTGAATGGTTTGTAGCAGTTGTTAGATTCACTTTATTTAAACTTGAGTAACCATTTGTCATGAACGGCACCCAATACCAGAACAGTTGCTAAGCACCCTGGTCTCAGCTCAGCTTCACCAGTTAAGTGACCGACTTTGGCCTCGGGAGGAGCCCTCAGCTTACTCAGATGCCATCTGGACTTATCGAGAGGTGCAAAGCTAAGAGTTCTGGCCAGCACAGGGGCACGATCGTCTCACCAAAGGATATTGGATTGAAGAATACCACCAAAGTGGAACAGGCGGGCCAGACCAGCACAAGCAGGATAGAATAGTCAGATAGGCCAGGATTGGAGAGAGCAGAATAGTCAGTGGGCAGGCAGAGGTCAGATTTGGAGATAATCAGAGTAGTCACAAACAGGCAAGGGTCAGGATTAGAGAGATTCAGAATAGTCAGGCAAAGCAGTGATCAATAACAGAGGAGCAGGCAGGAATCACAAAGATTAAGCACCCAGGAACTTCCTAAATAGAACCTAACAACGGGCAAACAACTGCAGAGTGAAATCCCTTTTATACTATTTGAATTTGATGTCAGCGCGCATGCACCTTTAAAACCAGGAAGTATGCGCGAGGCACGCCATAAGGAAGCCGTCAGCAGAAGGGAGCAAAGCTATGCGGCGGGCGTCCCCGCTTGAGATATGGCTGGCACCCCCACATGCCACTAGACCACCAGCGCTCATGACACCATTTCAGCCTACAAAACAAAATCATGAAATTGAGCCCCATGTGGACTACCCCTTAAACACACAAATGTTTATGCTCACCCCTGTACTCACAATACATGTTTGGGAGATTAGTCGGCCTCCTGGCTGTTCTCAGTTTCTCAGTCAGTTTACTGGATACTTGGTCAATTGCTCCCTCTGCTCCTTGCAGTGGCAGGCAGGATCCCCAGCCGTTATTGTAGTTTCTTATACAGAAAAGGTACCTTTTCTACACTGTGTCCTACTCAGAGAGAACTTAAATTTTCACAGGACAGACATCTTGCAGAAAGGGAGCTCCAATATGCAAGCCAGACCACTGTAATGGATTGCTTGGTCTGTCTGTTCCATCCAAAATGCAATGGCTTCCATGGCAAGACATCAATATCCTTTAAACAGAGAAAACTTTCTCTGTTTAGCAAAATCTCCCTTGAAACTTATACCTCACACTATGGAGAACTTAAAGGAAATGCTTACCCTGACACTTTTCTTTGTACCCTCTCCAACATGCTATATGAAAAGTAAATAAAATGGAGACAATGGTCGCATAAATTCATAAATTAGTTCAAAGTCATCCCATATCTATCCAGTCCTACTCTCAAATTGCATCGTATTCATTAAGAATTCTATTACTTTATTATACATTTTACAAAGGGACAGAGTTTTTACCTGCAACTTACAGTACTTGCTGCTTTCAAAGTAAAACTCCCAAACCTGGTTGCCCTTTTATTAGACGCCAGTGGGATCACCTGACCATAGTTGGGAAGGGGTGGGAGCCATAACAGAGAGCTGGTCACTGCTCTGATATGGTTTTTAAAAATTAGTGGTGAGCACAACTTTCCCTTGTTAGTTATAGTTCATATTGGAGCAGTGACCAGCTCTCTGTTGTGGCTCCCACCCCTTCCCAACTATGGTCAGGTAATCCCACTGGTGTCTAATAAAAGACTGGCCAGACTGAGAGAAGGACTGGCCAGATATGGGATGACTTTGACGTAGTTGGCCAGCTTAAATATATTGCAATATATGGACAAACAATCCGTGTTTTGTTTAAAGGGTAAGGTATTTTTAGTAGCTGTATGAACAAAATGTCAAATAGTTTGATATTGGGTTGAGTGCAGAGGACCTCTTGTATTTATCTCTCTCTATATATATATTATATATATTATATTGTGAATAAAGTACCCCCTCTTGTAAAATATAAAGATTTTATAAGTTACCGAGGAGTTTCATGACCATATAAAAATACGAGGCCGAAGGCCGAGTGTTTTTATACAGGTCATGGAACTCCAAGGTAACTTCTAATATCCTCATATTATGCAACTGGGGGTACTTTATTTATTATAATACACATGTTTCAGTGAGTCATGTGACAGAAATGACATCAGAACTCACCGTTTATAACTGATGACATCAGAACTCACCGTTTATAAGGATATAATTTACAAGATATTCACGGCTTTTGTATATTATATTATATATATATATATGTATATGTAGGGACCCATAGGTTTCTATAGGCACCTATGGAGTTAATCCCTACCCTTAGTA